>OZ024834.1:67636043-67877151 GCA_964016985.1 Anodontia alba
GACTGGGTGTTTATACAGGCTAGTCAGGCCGTCTTTGCCCCTGTATGGCATAAAGGCTCTTTTCATTCTTGAGCACCAGCTTCTGTGTATAGGGATGTTCTTTGAACTTGGTTGTAGTCTGTTACAGTGTCCGGGTGGCATTCCTTCTCTTCAGTCATGAAGTCTTAGGTTCAGATTCTTCTACAGTATGGTATTTCATTCCTTAGAGCTTTCATTTCCACCTCTTCGTCGTGATATGACTTATGTTGAAATAGACGTAAAACACCAAATCATCATCATCATTTTACAGTCTGCATTTCTCTCTTTTTCCTAACAAACTGAGGAGGAGTTCTACAGCCACTTTAAAAAGAGTTGCCTTCTCTGAAATTGATGCATTCCCTTAACCCATTGTAGTCTGGAGACCCCTGAGAAGGTAATTGGCAAACGGTGCAAACCCAGATTAGATGCCACAAAACACGGCATCTGATCAGCCTCTCCACTGTATGCAAATTCTTTAGGAATGTCGAAATCACATTATCTGACATACCTAGAATTGACATTAGAATCTTTCAGTATAAAGTGTGGGGGTGTTCATTCAGTCTGCAATGAGTTCAGTTCTTCTAAACAGGCCCCAAGGTTATAAAACTTTTTTCATGCTCAGCTGAGCTGAGCATGAAATTTTCTCTGCTAATAAATATGAAAATGCCAACAATAGTTGGCATTTTCATATTTATTAGCAGAGAAAATTTCATGCTCAGCTATGTTTAGCAAGAAATAATTTTGCATTGTTAGTAATTTGAGATTTATTAGCATGAAAAATTTCATACTCAGGTGAGTTGAGCATGAAAAAGTTTTATAACCTCAGGGCCACATCTCTTTAAATTTCTCATACCTCAGGATAACAGGGGTATAAAAAAAAAATATATTTCTTATTTCTCCATGAGGTGTTTCTAATGCGTACCACAACATACATTTTTTTTGTGGAGAAATAAGAAAATTATCAATACTTTTTGGTTGGAAAAAATGCCTTATCTAGAGCTATGTCTCTCTAGCACCTTCCTCCTCCTTAAAAAACTTTTAGCCTCCTACTTCTGAATATAATGTAAACAATGTAGATGTTCCTGCAATTTTTCAAAATTTTGTGACCTATTTGCATTCCTGCATACAAAGCCCTCTCTGAAAAGAGCTGAACCCTAAAACAGGGCTCTGGAAATTGTGAAATCTGAATCGGTCCAGCCGATGACAATGACGTCATCAACGAGCCAATTTCCAAAAAAAAATATAATATCACCTGTCACGAAAACTAATGACAATTGGCAGTCCTATAACTCCTTTTAAATAATACACCTCAACTCCGTTATATGACGGAAGTCCGGGTATAACGAGCATAATCAAAGCTGGTGTCATCAATAAATACAGTCAGGTATGTAAAAAGAAAGAAAGAAAAAAAAAAAAAGAAAAAAAAAGGCACAATTTTGTTATTTCCAACTCCGCAGGGTTTTCCTAGATAACTATTTATAAACAACTGATTCCTGTCTTGTGTAAGCGTGAAGATGGCGGGAAACAGGAAAGATGGAACAAAACGGCTTTCATGGACCTAATTAGGTCTAATAAAAAAAAGGCAGTGTCTAGAGTGCCGGTACCGGCACCCTGGACTCAGAGGCTAGAGTGTCGGTACCGGCATTCAAGCCAATAGGTCTAGAGTGCCGGTACCGGCACTCTAGCCAAGTCTAATAGGGCTAGCTAGAGTGCTGGTAATATATTAATTCTTTGTTATTTCCACCTAGAATCGAGATAAATGACTTAAACCATTCTGTTCCATCATCTGCCACCTAGAATCGAGATAAATGACAAAGTAAACATTCCGTTTGTTGTTTTCCTTTCCTTCCGTACTTAGATGCCATCTTGTAAGGCGGTAATATGTAGAAATGTAACGACTACTAATGCGGGACACTTTAGTATTGGCTTATTATTATCAAAATAGCAATAATGGAAATAAATTTATTATTATGAAAAGATGAGAGCTCTTTGTTTCCACCCTACACGGACAGACATGCAGAAGTGTTGAAAATAAACATTTTATAAAATTGACTATATGTATTAAGGAGCTAGCATGCGTTTTGCACATTATGGCTCCCTTGAATTATTATTGTAAATAACAGTAAACTACATCCCTACATTAATTGAACATTTAATTTATTTAACATAATAACAAATGAAATAAAATGCAGCTTTGAACGCTATCAGAATGCAGAATATGTTCAGTTGTGGAAGCGCGACAGCAGAACAATATCTGCAGCTCAGTCTGGATTACCGAAAAAGTCGCTGAACCCTAGATTGAAATACTACGAGATCCGTTGCCACTGCATCCAAGGCGGGAAGCCCTTCAAATCTAAAAGCACGGGAATGAGAGAACAGAAGTATGTATGTTTTTTCGTCTGTTCAGTCTAAAAGGCAAATCCTGTTTTCTGGGAAAAATAAGAAAAAAAAATTAACGCCAATTTGTCGTCTGCTAAATTAGCCCAGAGAGTGGTAAAGGTTAAAGAAAGAGACTTTTACAATGGGGTATTTGTTTGATTAGAGAATTTCAGAGTTGTCCTCACTCCCTCCCCCACCTCCAACCCACAGCCCATCAAGACTCTCAAACATGTAAAATGTTAAAAATGACATTTTAAAGAATGAGGGATTTTCATTATATATATATAGATAGAAAAAGCTAAAACTTTAATGCGTAGCAGTCTTGGTATTATTTTCCTTTTTTTTTTTTTTTTTTTTTTTTTTTTTTTTTCTTTTTAGTAGACATTTTGAAATATTTTTTTTTCACATTTTTCCCCAGCAAACAGGATTTGACATTTGAAATATCAAATCCTGTTTTGGCGACAATTTGCATGAAAAGGCAAATCCTGTTTTCTGGGAAATAAGAAAAAAAAATTGCCAATTTGTCGTCTGCTGAATTAGCCCAGAGAGTGGTAAAGGTTAAAGCAAGAGACTATTACAATGGGGTATTTGTTTGATTAGAGAATTTCAGAGTTGTCCTCACTCCCTCCCCCCACCTCCAACCCACAGCCCATCAAGACTCTCAAACATGTAAAATGTGCAATATGCCGCATGCGAACAGAAAAGATCTAAAACAACAGACGCACCCGATGTGGAGATCGCGGGAGATCAGCCAACAAAATAAACGCTGCGCATTGTGAGAAAATAATATATACGAAACATATGAGTCTAGTACCTGCAGACCTAGTTCAAAGCTGCATTTTATTTCATTCGTTGTTACGTTAAATAAATTAAATGTTCAATTAATGTAGGGATGTAGTTTACTGTTATTTACAATAATAATTCAAGGGAGTCATAATGCGCAAAATGCACGCTAGCTCCTTAATACATATAGTCAATTTTATAAAATGTTTATTTTAAACACTTCTGCATGTCTGTCCGTGTAGGATGGAAACAAAGAGCTCTCGTCTTTTCATAATAATAAATTTATTTCCATTATTGTTATTTTGATAATAATAAGCCGATACTAAAGTGTCCTGCATTAGTAGTCGTTACATTTCTACAAGATGGCGTCTAAGTACGGAAGGAAAGGTAAACAACAAACGGAATGGTTACTTTAAGTCATTTATCTCGATTCTAGGTGGCAGATGATGGAACGGAATGGTTACTTTAAGTCATTTATTTCGATTCTAGGTGGCAGATGATGGAAATAACAAAGAATTAATATATTACCGGCACTCTAGCCAGCCCTGTTAGACTTGGCTAGAGTGCCAGTACCGGCACTCTAGACCTATTGGCTAGAATGCCGGTACCGACACTCTAGCCTCTGAGGCACTCTAGACACTGCCATAAAAAAAAGGCCTGCGCCTCGGGTGGTTTTGCAGTTTTCAATCTTTCAAGATCTGACCAGACTGCTTAAATTTTAAGCACCGACCAATCTTGTCTAGCGCAAGTGGTACATTACTTATTTTTACCGTGAAATCTACCTTGAATTATACTCGCGTGTTACGGCCGTCAACAAAAAAACAGAAGCAAACAATAAGACCCAGATCAGACGCAGTTGTATGCGACATCTGATCAGGACGTACATGGTTTGGGAATAAATTTATCAAATCTGGGACCGACAAATCGTGTTGATCAAAACAAAAAAGAAGAGGAACAAAAACGGGTGCGTTCAAGCGGTGCATTCTTTTATCACTCTCAGTTGAAGCGACTTTTTATCTTTTGGACACGCCGACTGCACCTGATGTTTTGCAGTCTCAGTGTATTCACACGTGTCACATAAACGGATTAATTATCAGATACCGTTACTGATGATTCATTCGTGTTAATTGCTTGTTTACCGCACAAAGGACAGTGAAGTGTTAATTTTTTGACAATGTTTGGATAATGACATAATTAATTTGTGCTGCGGAGGTTGCCGTTATTTATCTGTCTCTCCAATATACATGTCAAATGACCGCTTAAAGCCTTTTAACTACCATAATATCGCATTTAAAAGGTGCGCGGACGTTGTCACTTTGGGAAGACTTGACCATTTGTGATTTTTTAGACATCATTGATTCCTGAAAATTGGTTGGTTGGGGGAAAAATAGGGTTCAAGGCACAAACCTGTTGGACCAAATTATTAGCGTTTTGGGGTGTTTGAAACCGTCCAGAATTCTTATTTTTGGTCCAGAACGGCTATTTTCAGGTTTTCCGGAACCCTGCCCTAAAAGGAAAGAACTTGTTCCCCTTGGGAGACATTTTGTTACCTGGTTTACCCTGAAAAGAAAGAATTTCTCCCCTTGAGCATTTTGTGACCTGTTTGCATTCCTGCACAAAAAGCCCCTGCTGAAAAGAGGTCTACCCTTAAAGGAAAGAAACAAGTTCCTTCCTTTTAAAAGGTGAGCAAAAGCAATTTTGACAGAGTTGCCTCCCCTGCAAGTTTGTTTATTTACCTAGCTGTACAAATTGCCCTCTGACTTATCTCTGAACAAAGCAGTTTTTGTGCTGGACTGCCTAAGGAAAGAAGTAGCAGGGTTTCTCTGATTGTATGTCATCTTAGTCAAAGGTTGCTAGTTTTTCACATGCAAAGTACAGTCTATCAGAACAGTCGTTATCGTTGAACTTCCCACGCAAAGATCGCAAATAATACGCATGAACACAGTGTTCATTGCCCTTCTTGTTGTTTGGTTCTCCAGAATTCCAAAAACTGTCTGATACAGGTTCTCTGCTGTTGTTCCATATAAAAGTTCCTTCAATTTCATTATCGCTGGCCCCAATCCACAAATTCTTTTTTGTAATCAAGGTTCCCACAAATTGAATTTCATCGTCACTTTGTAATTCAACTAAGTAACTGTTCCTAGCTTGACAGAATGACAAAGCCTCATTCCAGGTTTGTCTCTGAGATGAGAAAAGATAACAGTGATGTTCAAATCTTTCCCAACCTTCTTGACAAACAGACATACCGAGATAAGCGAACAAGTCTTCAATTCCTTGTTGTATTTTAGTCATCATATTTTCTTTTTCATTCAACTGTCTTTGCAGTTCACTGTAACTCTCCACAAGCTCTTCAATGTTATATTTATTTGTATATGTAAAATTATAAAGTTCATAAATCTTTACATTGTATTCATGTGTGATGTACTCTGTTTTGAGCTGACTCAAAGCGTTTATTTCTTCTAATTTGTTGAGATTTTTCTCAAGCCCTTCAATTTTTTCTTGATCTGCATTTGTTTTATCCTCAATTTTATGAATCTTTTCATTGCATTCATGTGTGACGTTCTCTATTTTGAGATGACACATTGTGTTTTCCTTTAATAATATGTTGAGATTTTCCCTCATTTCCTTGATCTCTGCCGAGGTATTCTTTTGAAATTCAAGCCAATTCTTTGTTAGATCTCTGACTGTTTTATGGTGTAGCATTTTCTGTTCTAGGAGTCCTTTTCTTGCATACAAAACAAATTGTTCTATTTCTGATTTTTGTTGTTTCATTCTTATTATTGTTTCATTAACTTGTAGCATGATGTTACTTTCCATTTCATTGTCATTTTCAGTGGTATTGGTAAATACCCTGTGCTTGTTCCTGGCCGTGCTTGATAGTGTGGTCCAGATATCATCCACATCTTGTTGTAGTACATTAGTTATTCGGTTTAATCTCTTAACTTTCATTTTCAGGTGTTTTATGTCAGGGTTTTGAGCAGAACAAAAAGCCAAGGCACATACAAGCAGCCAAAATAATTTTACTATATGTATTCCCATTGTTAAAAGTCTCTAAGCAGTCTAATGTTTTGTTCTGATATTTACTGTAACTTCTATTTTTTTACTCCACTTTTTAAATCCAAACTAATTTCTGTGACTTATTTCAAAGATCTAATTATCTGTCAGATATGGTGTTCTTGTCTTATGAAACACGAATTCACAGTAGAGCTTGATGTCAAGTTTGTTCTGTTTCAAAATTGTACAATTCAATAGTTTTTTGGTAAATAGAATGTCAAATCTTCACAACATTATGTAAGATGGTCATTAACCCTTGTCATGTTAAATAAATTCAGAAGACACACCCACGTCAAGTTGTCTGCCAATTAGATTGCTGTGCATTTCCATGTTCATCAGGTCCAGGGTTTATAATTCAGATCTGCCAGCTTTCATGTTCATTTTTGCAAAATTGGTAACAAGTGCCATTTGCCATAGATCTGAAGTGGAGACTTCATTTGATTAGGCTAAATGAAATAACTCTTTGTTACTTACATTTTAAATTTCGTTCATTATTTTGCAAAAGCTACTTTTGTCCAATAGCTTCTTGATTTTCTTATTTGTCTTTCTTTCTCTCTCTCTTTTTCTTTTTTATCCCCTGACGGAAAGGTTCGGGGGATAAAGCGATCGCCCTGGCGTCCATCTGTCCATCTGTCTGTCCATCCATCTGTAGTCGAAACCTTGTGCGGCCCATAACTCCTATACCCTTTGAGCTATTTTCATGAAACTTTGTCAGGTTGTAGAGGGCATTGGGTAGGAGTGTCGCATGTAAGAATGGCAACTCTAATCGACTTGGTTCAGGAGTTATCTCCCATAATCTCCCAAAATTGTAAAATTTTGTGCGGACCATAACTCTGAAACCCTTTAAGATATTTTCATGATACTTCACCAATATGTAGAGGACATTGAGTAGGCATGTCGCGTACAAGAAAGGCAACTCTAGCTGACTCCATTTTGGAGTTACCTCCCGTAGTTGTTAAATCTTGTGCGGCCCATAACTCTAAAACCCTTAAGATATTTTCATGATACTTCACCATTAGGTAGAGGACATTGAGTAGGCGTGCCGCGTACAAGACAACTCTAACTGACTGCATTCTTGAGTTTTCTCCCATAGTTATAAAATCTTGTGCCGGCCATAACTCAATAACCCTTTGAGGTATTTTCGTGATACTTGATCAAGATGTAGAGGACATTGAGTAGGTGTGTCACATACAAGAACAACAACTCTAACTGACTCCGTTTTGGGAGTTATCTCATATAGATGTTAAACCTTGTGCGGCCCATAACTCTAAAACCCTATAAGTTATTTTCATGATACTTCACCAATATGTAGAGGACATTGAGTAGGGGTGTCGCGTACAAGAATGACAACTCTAACTGACTGCGTTCTGGAGTTATCTCCAATAGTTATGAAATCTTGTGCAGGCCATAACTCAATAACCCTTTGAGATATTATCATGACACTTGATCAAGTTGTAGAGGACATTGAGTAGGTGTGTCACATATAAGAACAACAATTCTAACGGACTCATTTCTGGAGTTGTCTCCCATAGTTGTTAAATCTTGTGCAGACCATAACTCTTAAACCCTTTGAGATATTTTTATGATACTTCATCAAGTTGTAGAGGACATTGAGTAGGCTTGTCATGTACACAAAAGTCAAGTCTGACTTCAATTTTGAGTTATCTCCCATTATTGTTTAATTTGCTGACGGTCATAACTTCTCTACCAGTTGAGATTTTTTGGTAATAATTAATAGGGATGCTTAGACCATTAAGCAGGAGAGTTGCATTTAAAAATTGTAACTATGGGTTACTCCTTACTCCATTTATTTTCAATTATCTCCCCTGGTGGTAAAATCTTGTGCAGGCCATAACTCTTTAACCAGTGGAGACATTTTAATGATAGTAGAGATGCTAAGAACATAAACTAGGTGTGTCACAATATGTAAGGACAACTCTGACCTACGGAGTGATAGAGTTATCTCCCTTACTTATAATGTGGATGCAGATTTATCAGCAATGCATGCAGCAGGCTATATTTTACTCATTATTTTCGGATCCTTTGTTGAAAATCACTTACTAGCGAACACAAAATTGAGTTTCTCAGACTAACAGCTGAAGAGTTACAGGCCTTGCAGGCAAAAGGCCTTATATTTCTCATTAATTTTGAATTCTTTGTTGAAAATCACTTACTAGCGAACACAAAAACCAGTTTTTACGACTTACAGTTTGAGAGTTATAATCTTTGCAGGCAACAGGCCTTATTTTTCTCATTATTTTCGGATTCTTTGTTGAAAATCACTTACTAGCAAACAAAAAATCCAGTTTCCATGACTTACGGTTTGAGAGTTATAATCTAATCATTGCAGGCAACGGGCCTTATTTTTCTCATTATTTTCAGTTTCTTTGTTGAAATCCAGTTTCCACAACTTATGGTTTTAGAGTTCTATATCTGATTCACAGTTGTGGAGTTATCACCCACTGCAGGGTTAAACAAGTGTATCTCTTGATAAAATTACATCTCTGATTGAAAAAAGACGGACATTTGCTGTGCGGTCGGGGGATTTGCCATCTCTTCTGATGGCTATTTTTTATCACAAGGTCATGAAATTTGTTATTATTATGGGTGTCACTGAGTGCCTATTTTCTGCAGTCCTAAGGACACACCATGCTATGAGCAATTTCAAGAGATGGCAAACTGATGCATTTTTATTTTTATTTTTCCTAGAAAATAGATTCTGACTGTTAATGCCAAGGAGAAAATTTGCCTGATGTGTAATTTTTTTTCTAGGAAAAATATTAAAAATATTTCAAACTGTCCTCTCCCAGCTAGCATTCTACGTAATTCGACATCGGGCCGTCATCGGCCAATCAGCTACCCTGATGGGCCGATGACGGCCCGATATAGATTTACGTAGAATGCTGACTGGGCTGCTGAATTTTTTACCAAGCATGCAGTTCAGTTTCAGTTTCAGTTCCTTTTATGTTGTGTATATGTCTGCTTTATGGATCATTTTAAAAGATCAGTGTCACACCAGACAGACTATAAAATCCAAAACTTTTCGCTATTTCATGCTAATTGCCTCCTTGGGAGACAGTTTGCATGAATTGTCACATCCTATTTTTTAGGATAAAAAAATGAAGAAAAAAAAAAAAAAAAAAATAAAGAGTCATCTGCTGAAATTTTTACCCATATTCTATTACACATGTCTTTCTGAGTGGGGTAGGGATAGTCTTATAAATGCATCATGAAAACATGCCTGTATAATGTTGACCCCTTTAAACCCCACTTTTACATAGTAAAACTGGGGTTTACAGGGGTATACATTATTTTTCTTATTTCTGCTTAAAACATAGATTATGTGTACTCGTTAGAACCGCCTCGGCGAGGCGGTTCTAACGAGTACCCACAATCTATGTTTTGAGCAGAAATCTGAAAAATATCAGAATTTTTATCTGAATTTTTTTTCATTTTTTGGTGGTAAAATTTTCAGTATGTTTTGAATAGGCTTGTTTTCGTAATGGGGTGATTTTGAAGACTGTGCACATGTAGGTAATAAAGACAAAAATAACCATTACCACCCTCCAGGCTAGTTCAGCAGACAACAAATTGATGATTTTTTTTTATTTTCCCCCAGAAACTAGGCTTTGACATTTCAAGCAAACTTTCCTTTGGAGAGAGTTTGCATGAAATGTCAAAGCCTGTTTTCTGGGAAATATCAGAAAAATACTTCAGAATGTTGTCTGCTGAAATTTCTGCCCATCATTCAGCAGGCTTTGCTGTTGTAGTCCTGATTTGTGAGAACAATCATGTAATAAATGGGCACACATACGTCCTTGCTAACACAGACATGCCTGCAAACGCATACAAACACACACACATTTTGGTTTGTACTAAGCAATGCTTTTTTTACAGCTCGCTTGGTAAAAAATTCAGCAGATGACATTTTGAAATATTTTTTGATTTTTTTTTTTTTTTTTCAGAAAATTGGATTTTCAGTTCATGCAGATTGTCTTGGTAGGAGTAATTTGCATGAATTGTCAAATACTGTTTTCTGAGAAGAATATCATCAATTTGCTTTCTGTTGAATCTGTCCAGAGAGTTGTAAAGGTTAACGTATTTGTATTAAAGTTGTTTGTATAAATTGTGAAGTGTTTCTGACATCTGCTCTTAATTAAGAAAGGAAGTTTAGCCAGATTCATAAGTTAAACTGATCTCGCTGCAGGCAGTAATGAGCAGACAATATTTTGGTGTCTTGCCGTCTGTTAGTTATGTTGCCTGCAGCAGGGTGATTTTTCAAAAATAAGGTGGTTGTCCCAGTGTAATACTGCAGGCTGATTTAAATCTACATTGTTCACATGATGAGCAGCTAAACTCTATCACTCTGTAGGGGGGTAGGGGGGGGGGAGCGGTAACTTCGGCGCGGGGGCGTAATTGACGATGTGTGTGTGTGAGCCAGTATTTCAAAACCTAACCCATTCATATACCTGGCCTTTTGAAAAAATGAACCCATTCATATACTTGATTGTCCAAAATATTGACCTATTCATATACTGTCGTTTGATTTTTAACCCATTTATTGCTGGTAGTTTAACAGACAAATATCGCAGTCAGTTCATTGAATACCCAGAGAACAAGCACCTTCGAAAAATCTCTGATCGAAAAATATACGCATATACCAGGATGTCAGAAAAGTTTGGTCTTTCACATACAAATCCAGAAATCAGTTGTCGTATACTTTTTGTTGAAAAAGGGGGCAAATCATATACCTGGCAGCGCTGAAAAAGGGGGCCTTCGGCATGCACATCCGCACTATGCCATATATAGGATGTCCCCACCACCCTGCCACCCACCCCCCAGCTCTGTAGGATAAATACAGCAGACAACATACTGATTTCTTGCTTTTCTAAAAAAATAAAGGGGGGCTTCAAAGAAATCAAGCAAATTGCTCTGTCCCAATGTTGTATTCAGGTAGGAATCAAAATAAGTCACCATTCAGTTCCAGAGAACAGGTAGGTTTTATTCAATTCCAAGCTGCAAAATTAACAAAAAATGAAGATTTTCATAAAAAAAGTTGCTGCAGATGTAATAGTTTTCTTTAAAAAGATGTAAGTGAGATAGGATATTACGCAAGGCTTTTGTCTAATAAACAAAAGAAGGTATAACAGGGTGTGATATATTTCAAAAGAGAAACAATTTCCAAATGTATAGTTTCTTATTTCTCTATGTAGGGTACAGGGAACTACTTATTTTTCCCACGGAGCTCCAAAGTAATTTCACCCTTCTTGGTGGTTAAGAGTTCATTTCTTGGTATGGCTGAGCTTCCAAATTTTGTTTCAATTTAAAGACCAGGCTTAGCACAGCAAGATGAATACAGAAAAACACCACTGTCACCAGTTTTTTCTCAAACTTTGGGAAGCTGAATGTAGCAACCCCTCGGTTGGCAGGTATCAAAAATTAGAACTTTGAAATTTCACCACTTTTTCTTTTGGCTCCAGCAAAAACAGAAACATTTAATTCTTTGAAACAATCAGGAAATTACACAGAAACATTTTTTTCTTCAAATTGTTTTTTTAATCATCTTTGCATTACACAAAATACTACCCAGAGTTTCCATGCACTGTTTGCACCAATCAGCAGTCCTGACACAATTGGTTCCCCGTGCCCTATACATGTGTTGTGGGCGCTGGCCTCAGTTTCCCAGTCGGAAGCCAACTGAGCTGGATCTGCACTGTTTGTCATAAAGTATGTGAATTTGTATCAACAGCCTGGATCAAGTAATCTGATGGGCTGAAAATTAGAAGTGGGCGTGACATCTAATAACTTATTCAGCATGGCAAGGGTTAAGGTGACTGAATATGCAGGGTACAATGGAGGATCCAGGATTCTTTAATAGGGGGTTCAAATTTCTGTCGGGTTAGATTTGATCAAACTACCATGCTTACCGTTGCATGTCTTAGCAGTCAGTGTAGACCCAGATCAGATGCTGCAGAATTAGGCATCTGATCATGGTCTACACTGTTTGCCACCCATCCAGCAGATTGAGATGCATTTAGTGGTATTAACGTGGACTTTTGAATTTTATTAGAAATACAAGCTAAACAGTTAGGTGTGTGAATATTCTTGGTAAATACAGTGTTCATAACTTATCCTCCACAATTTCTCATGAAAATGGAAATTTTAGTCAAAGAGGGGTTTGACCTCAATATCATCACTAGATTGGGTCCTGATGTTAAACGCAGGAAGAAAACTATCTGTACCTTTTGAATAAAAAAATTGTCTTGCCTAGAAATATAAATAATACAATGAGAAAGGTGTTCTTTGGAATAATGCATAGCACTAGTTAAGGCACTTTTTTCAATCCAAAAGTATTGATACTTTTCTTATTTCTCCACAAAACATACGTTGTGGGTACTCATTAGATGTGCCTCGCCGAGGCGCTTCTGATGAGTACCCACAACATATGTTTTCGTGGAGAAATAAGACAAATATTTACCAGATACCCTCCCTTATCTAGACCTATGATAATGGGAGTGAGAAATGAATGAGTAGAACATAGCCTTGCTGTATTAACTCTGAATTTTGGGGCATTATAACTCCAGATCATACTTTTCCTAAAAACTCAGTAAGTCCATTTTATAACCTATTGATGTATCTTTAGCCTCGTCAGTAGGTTAGAGAATAAAATTACTCATTTCTGAGGGCCTGGGGTTTGAGCTCAGGCTGCACATTTTTTTCACCCTGTTACATAAACTTGCTGTGCAAGTGTAAAAAAGTATAGACCCTGATCAGATCTCACATTCTGTGGCATCTGATCTGGGTCTACACTGTTTGCTCAGGCCTGTCTGTTCAAACTGGTGAGGCTTTGCTATATAGCCTGAATATTGGGGCATTTTTACTCTTTACAGACTTTGTCCTTAACCCATTTTTGTCAAATGGACTCTTCTACCACAGCTCTTTTGGTTGGTCTATTTCCAATAACAGGGTGTCTGGTTAGCTTTTAATTATTAAAATGTTTTACAGAATTACCTTCAATCAATGCACACAGTATAGCTGCTGATCAGAGGCTGCATCCTGCACTGTTTGCCAAGTACCCATTTGGGGGTTTCCTGATACATCCATTTGACTACTTTTTGATATGTCTTAACACAGTGCCGAATGGATGGTTGTCAGTGTAGACCCAGATTAGATGCCACAGAATGTCCTGGCCCCGATGTTATATGACTTTTTTCATACTCAACTCAGCTGAGCATGAAATTTTCTCTGCTAAGAATTATGAGAACAACAGTTGGCATTTTCATATTTATTAGCAGTGAAATTTTCATGCTCAGCTATGCTTAGCAAGAAAGAATTGGCAATTGCTATTAGTTTGAGATTATTAGCTGGAAAAAAATCATTTGAGCATGCAAAAAAGTCAGTCAGGCCTACTTAGGTATATGGTGATAGTTACTATATTTAACTGCTATAACCCACCGCCCCACCCACCCCCCTAAGGAAACTTTAAAACATTTAAAAACCTTTAATTTACTTAAAAGCCTTAAAAACCTTTAATTTAGCTGAAAAACCCATAAAAATCTGTATTTTATTCAGAAAACCTTTATTTGGGCCATTTAGTTGTGCTGTGTCACATTGCGAAAAGAGGATCATTTTAGTTTGTAATCATGTAAATAATTGATGTCTTCCATTGACAAAACAGCAATCTGAGACAGCAGATGATCCAGTTAAGAAGAAAACAGAACATGAACTATTGAACTCATGGCAGTGTATGCCTTGATGGTAGATTTTAACAGCAGTAAATCTGGACATGCGGAGAGAAAATTAATCTGTTTGTGCTCATTATTTCTTTGAAAAATTTGATTGAAGAACCTGTATTTGACCAAAAATAGCCTTTATAAAAGTCTTTATTTTCAAAAGACCCTGCTAGGGAGCCTGTTAGCAACTCAGTGACAGCAAATGCTCTGATCAGACGTTCGTGATTCGCTTCTGATTAGTGCCCAGAACATAATATTTTCATGGAGAAATTTAAATGATAATCATTCTTAGACTTAGTAAAATATGTATGTGCTTAGGGTAATATGTTAGAAACACATATGTAGGGTTGGTAGGGATGGTTATTATTATTATTATTATTTATTTTTTTTTTTATATATATATTATTTATCTATAATTGTACAATAACTACCAAATATATGTGTACTAAAATTTGTGATTGCCCTTTGGTATGTCAAAAAGTATTGATAGAATGACAGTGTAGACCCAGTTCAAAATGCTCCTAAAGGATCAGTTGGATCTGGGTCTACACTGTTTGCTAAAATCTGTTCTGGGTATTTAGCATAAATTTGGTAGCACATTTTTTTTTTTTTTTTTTTTTTTTTGAGAAAACATGAAAAAAATGCTAGGTTTCATCAACCTACGATATTACTAGCTGTGGTAGGAAGAAGACACCTGGAAAAAAAACCTTGTGTTGAATGTTTGCCACTGGCTACCATGATTAGTAATTTATCTTTGAAGGCAAAGAATTGCTTGATATAATGATATAATACAAAGATGTCTACTGACTGCATTTACTTTTACGGTAAGTGCCCTGAAGTTTGATATAGTGATATAGTAAAAAAGATGTCTACTGACTGCATTTACTTTTACAGTAAGTGTCCTGAAGTTTCAGATACAAAATATCCAATAAAATGGTATATGCAAACAGCGCAGACCCAGATTAGACTGCTCCTACATTATTTGCCATTCCACGAAGTATTTTCAGCAATAATTACATTAAGAAAAATAGGCAAAAAGGTATACAATAAAGGACATTTACTATATACAGAGCCAGGGATGTACAACTTGCCAGATGCCACAAATGTCGATTTATAGTATACAGGGATACTCTAGCTAGAGATTTGTATACACCATAAAACTGATTATTAGGGAGTTTTGATTTCGAGAAGTTTTACTTTACAGGTGTTCAGTTAGAATCTGGCAGGGACAATTTAGGACAGAGGTACATCACACCAAGAGACGCCATATTAACAAGGAAGTCAGATGTGATAATAGTTGGGCGTGGTATAACAAAGGCAGCTGATCCTCAACAGGCAGCTATACAGTACCAAGAGGCCGCCTTTAATGCCTATCTTGAGAGAATCTCATAGCAAGAGGAGAACACAAACATTCCGAGGTGCTAGGGTCTTTAGAGGTGTTTTAGATATCAACAATTTTGTTATAAACCTGTTAATGTTACCGCTTTTATAATAAGTCAAACGAATGGCTCGGACATCTTTGGGACCATAGAACTTTGTTCTGGACATGGGGTAGTTAGAGCCATTGAGGGGTATTTGTGGTACCAGGTCAGAAGGTAAATGGGAAAATTTTGGGATATTTTTTCGATCTTTTATGTACTGGTATGTTGAGTTATCATTAGAATTGCTTCAATTCTAATTGCTTCAATTCTAATGAGTACAATAACATAATTTTCATTATAGAATAAGAAAAAATCCCTTGATATTCCTAAATATTTGTTGAACTATCAGAAAATTTTCCTAGGGACTCTAAAACAAGTTCAAATTAGCCACTAAACGTGCCTTTGATGTTCGAGACATTGAAGTTTTACTGTTTTCATGTAACAGAATGATAGAATCATGGTATCGAGATATAAGTCGCGACATATTTTCACAAGGATGTCGTTTAATCTCCAACCCGGAGGTTATAAAAAAATTTTTCATGCTCAGCTTTTCTCTGCTAATAAATATGAAAATACCAATAATAGTTGGCATCTTCATATTTATTAGCAGAGAAATTTTCATTCTTAGCTATGTTTGTCAAGAAAGAATTAGCCATTGTAAGTAATTTGACATTTATTAACACAAAAAAAGTCATGCGCGGCTGAGTTGAGCGTGAACTGAAATCTTGTGTCTGACGTGTCTGAAACATAATTAAAATTAGATATTACAATATTTATTTTGGTGGAGCCTTAAATATGAATATACTGCTTATTTGCTTTGATAGCTACTGTCTTTTCAATGGCTGAGATAATCATTTTTTTATGACTGGTGTTTTACTCAGGCAAAGTTTCACAGAGTAAGACTTTTTTGTTGCAGTGGTTTGAGGGTTAGTTGCCTGAAGACAAATTTGCAGGCTCCAGTTAAATAATTTTTGTTTGACCTATCAGCTTCGAAATAAAAAATACCAGAAAATATTTTTCTTTTAAAATCTTTCAAAGTCATGACTGGTCAAGTCTAGGTTGTAAATTATTTTTTCCAGGTGGTATTTTAGAATATAAGCACAGAAGTAAAAATGATAAATGGTTTCTGATTAAAATTTTGCAATTCGCGACTGAAAGTTCCCGTTAAGAGTAAATTGGAAAGCAAAAAAGTGTCTTTCTAAATGACATTGAAAGGACAGTAATCTACTAAATTTACTTTAATAGGTGTTTTAAGAATGTGTCTATCATAGAAGAATGATACCTCACAATAAAATTTCATGACATTTGATATTTTGTCATTTATTACTATTTAGCCATGTCATGCCAAAATGTGTCTTCAGACATATGTGTATAGTGAAGGCCCAGATCAGCCTGCATATCTGTGCAGTCTGATCAGGGCCTTCACTGTCCACTAACAGTATAACTATATAAGGTAGAATGTATCAGTTGAGAGCAAAGGCCCAGATGAGACCTAGTGCATGTGCAAATCCCATTCCAACTTTCGCATTTTGTATGGACAAGCATATCGTTGGGGTGTATGGACAAGTATATAGTTGGAGTGTATGAACAAGCATATCTATAGTTGGGCTGTATGGACAAGCATATAGTAGGGGTGTATGGATAAGCATATCGTTGGGGTGTATGGACAAGCATATAGTTGGGGTGTATGGACAAGCACATATTTGGGACATAGTATTTTACAAACATTTCAAGATTCTTTATATATTGTGATTTCTCATTAGAAGTGCCACATTTATTCTGAGTTCCCATTAGAAGTTCCTCACTGAGGAGATTCTTATGAGTATCCAAACAAGTTTTCATGTAAAAAGAAAAACACAGTCCTTTTAAAAAAAATGTATCAGTCATTTTTAAACCCCGCCACATGATAGTGGCGTGGTATTATGGTTTCACTTTGGACATTAATATGTCTGTCCATCAGTCCATCTGTCATACGTCTGTCTGTCTTTCGTTTCCGTATGATAATTTGACTAAGTTTCAAGGGATTTTAACCAAACTTGGTACATGCATTGATATTAAGGAGATCTTGTTTGGATTGGTAATGAGCAAATTTCGTGAATTTTTGACAGTAATCTGTCCACGACACAATAATGACGGGGTATTATTCTTTTACGTTTTGTTTTTGGTTGAAAAAAGTGCCTTTCCTGGAGCTATTACATCTTTGCAGCCTGATGAGGTCTTTTCTGTTTGTCAGTATATTCTACAGTTACAGGGATTATACCCCTCGGCATACTACTTGTATGCCGAGGGGTATATAGTTTTCGTTTCTTCGTTCATCTGTTTGTTCATATGTACATTCGTTCATTGTTCTTTATATCATGTTCGTGGACACTAGGGTCAAAGTTTTTGCATCAAAGTTTATAAGACTTTCTATCAGTTAAAGACCTCTTGATGGGTTTCATTTATATTTGGCATGATGGTAGATATACATCGCAAGTTTTGATTACCGCCATTCCTGTCGGGTGGAATTACTTAAGGTCAAGGCCATAGACAGAATTTTTATAATACCTTGAGATGTCAAATTATACAATGGCCCTTGTGATCTCATCAACTATACTCGTTAGAATCTTCAAACTTAACAAAATCTTTCATCTTGACATGCTGACAGCATACGTTATGACCCAGTGACATTGGCCTATACATTTCATGCTCCATAGATTTTGTCAGATTATACAATGGCACTTATGATGTCCTTAACTTTACTTGCTAGAACATTAAAACTTAATAAAGTGTTTCTTCTTGACATGCTGATTCAGCATACTCTATGACCCAGTGAATTGACCTATATATTTCATGTTCCATTGACTTTGTCAGATAATACAATGACCCTTGTGATCTCATCATCAACTCTAGTGCCTAGAATCTTCAAACTTTGCACAATATGTAACAGGTGAAAAAATTCTAATCACCAATGCCGCAGCCGGGAATCGAACCCGGGCCACCTGCGTGACAGGCCAACACTCTACCGCATCCCTATAAAAGCCAGCTTGTACCGCAAGGAAGTACAAGTGTATCATATATCTATCACTACTACATGTTCCCCCTCAATTTTAGATTTGTCCATGAATCTCAATTTGAGCAACCACTCAATGCCAAGCCACTAAGCCTCTCAGGCCATTCAAAACAATCTATAATAAGCTCAATAATCCCAAAGTACTAGGAAAATAAATATAATCTGCACAATGGTGAAGTATGGGGAAGCCTACAGCATCCACAGAGCACTTTAAACATCAGCTACAGCTAAAGTTGTCAAAATCAGACTTTATTCTACAGCTGTCAAAATTCAGTAGTCATTTCATATTATCAATGGGCTGTAGGAAAAGTTAATGCTACAGATATAGCCATTTCCAGTAGAGGCAATAGCACTGGCCGAGGATATATGCGTCCAACTGTGGACTTTGTTTAGTTCTGTAAATGGGCAATGAAGGCCCAGTTCAGACTGTATGATTATACAGGCTAATCAGGCCTTCTTTGCCCCTGTATTGCATTAAGGCTCTTTTCATTCTTTAAGCAGCTTCTGTGTATAAGAATGTGTTTTGAAATTTGTTATAGCCCTTTACAGTCTATAAAAATGTCCAGGTGGCACTCCTCATCTCCAATCATGAAGCCCTCTGTTCAGATCCTGCTGGGGGCAGAATTCAGCTCATGACTATATGGCGTTTCATTGCTTAGAGCTTTCATTTTCATCTGTTCATCATGATAAAACGTGAATAATGTTGAAAGAGACATACAACACCAAATCCCCATCATCTTCATAATCATTTACAGTCTGCATTTCTCTCTTTTCCCTAACAAACTGAGGAGTTTGAGGAGTTCTACAACCACTTTAAAAAGAGTTGCCTTCCTTGAAATTGCTATATTCCCTTAACCCATTGTAGTCTGGAGACCCTAAAGGGTACTTGGCAAACAGTGCAGACCCAGATCAGAAGCCGCAGAGCATGGCATCTGATCAGGGTATCCACTGTTTGCAAATAGGTCAACCATTTTTTTCTGTAGGAATATTTAAATCACATTGCCTGACATATCTAAAATCAGAATTAGAATCTTTCAATATGTAGCGTGGGCGAGTTCATACATGCCATTTGCTGTTGACAGAAATCTGTGAGATTTTGCAAATTTTTAGAGGAGATTTGATGAAATTCTGTGAGATTTTTATGAAAATCACTTTCAAGCTTACATAAGTAAATTAAAAGCCATTATTTTAATGAATTAAGCTTGGGATAGCCATGCTAATGTGTGATTTATTTCTAGTTGTTAAAAAAGTGGCTTATTAAATGATATGAAAATTCTGTGAGATTTCTTCTTACTGGAAATGGGGTCCAGAAGGGCCAAAATTCTGTGAGATTTTGTCTCACAGTGTGAGGTATGGCATGTATGCGAGTTCATTCAGTCTGCAATGGGTTGTAATAGCTTCTGATCAGTTCTCATGTAAATCTTTCATAGCTCCGGATAGGAGGGGTATCAGGAAAATATTTTTCTTATTTCTCCATGAAAAAATATATTGTGGGTACTCATTAGAAGTGCCTCAGTGAGGCTCTTTTAATGAGCACCATAACATTCATTCTTGTGGAGTAATAAGAAAAATATCAATACTTTTCTGTTTGTCTGTAGCTACGTCTCTCTGGCACCTGGCCCCTACTTAAAGATTATAGCTTCTTAGTTTTGAATAAAATGTAAATAATGTAGATGTGCTTGCAGTTTTGTTTTTTTTTTTTTTGTTTGTTTTTTTTTTTTTTTTTTCAAATTTTTGTGACCCGTTTGCATTCCTGCATACAAAGGGGTCTATCCTTAAAGGAAAGAAACAAATTCTTTCCTTTTAGAGAATACATCCTTTCACAAGATGGGCAAAAACTATATTTACACAGGGTTGCCACCCCTGAAAGTTTATTCTTTCCCCATAATTGTACAATTTGCCCTCTGACTTAATCTCTGAATATAGCAGTTTTTTGTACGGGACTGCTTTAAGAAAAGAAGTAGCTGGGTTTCTCGGATTATATGTTATGTAAGTCAAAGGTTGGTATTTTTTCACATACAAAGTTGAAGGATTTAGAACAGCTGTTATCGTTAAATTTCCCATATGCAGATTGGACATAATACACTTCGGCACATTGTTCACCGCTGTTGGCGTTGTTTGGTTCTCCAGACTTCCAAAAACTTTGCGATACAGGTTCTCTACTGTTGTTCCATATAAAAGTTCCTTCAGTTTCATTATCGCTGGCCCCAATCCATAATCTAATAGCTGTACTCAAGGTTCCCACAAATTGAATTTCATCATGAGTTTGTAATTCAACTAAGTAACTGTTCATAGCCTGACAGAATGCCCAAGCCTGATTCCAGTTTTTCTTCTCAGATGAGAAAATATAACAGTGATGTTCAAAGCTTTTCCAGCCTTTTTGACAAACAAACATATGAGTTAACAACTCTTTCATTTCTTGTTGCATTTTAACAGTCATATTCTCTTGTTTATTTATTTGTTTTTGCAGTTCTCTGTCATTCTTCTCAAGCCCTTCATTTTTTTCTTGATTTGCATTCACTTTATCCTCAATTTTATGCATCTTTTCATTGTATCCGTGTGTGATGTTCTCTATTTTGGACTGACACATAGTGTTTTCTTCTTCTAATCTGTTTAAATTTTTCTTCATGTCCTTGATCTCTGTAGATGTATTCTTTTGAAATTCAAGCCAACTCAATGTCAGATCTCTGACTGTTTCATGGTGTAACATTTTCTGTTTTTGTAGTCCTTGCCTAGCATACAGAACAAATTGTTCTAATTCAGTTCTTTGTTGTTTCATAGTTGTTTTTGTTTCATTAACCTTTGACATGATGTTACTGTACATTTCATCACCGGTCATGTCAGTAAATACACCATGCATGTTCCTGGTCGTGCTTGACAGTGCTATCCAGATATCATCCACATCTTGTTTTAGCACATCAGTTATTCGGTTTAACCTCTTAACTTTCATATTCAGGTGTTGTATAGCAGGGTTTTGAGCAGAACTAATAGCCAAGATACATACAAGCAGACAAATAAATTTCATTATTCCCTTTGTTAAAGTCTCCAAGCAGTTTAATGTTTTTTTTCTGATATTACTGTAATTTCTGTTCATTAAACTTCACTTTTTTAAATCCAGCCTACAAAGCTCCAGATAAGTGGGGTATCCACATAACATTTTTCTTATTTCTCTATGAAAATATGTTGTGGGTACTCATTAGAAGCTCCTTGCCGAGGCGCTTCTACTGAATACCCACAATGGTTGTTTTCATGGAGAAATTAAAAAAATATCAGTGCTTTTCGGTTGGAAAAAAAAACGCCTTATCTGGAGCTAATGGCCTAGTACCTGTTACTTATTTTAAAGATCTAAATTTTTATTGTTACGTTATACAGATTTGTGGTACAGGCCCGGATATTAAGTTTGTTTCGTTTCATTTTGAAATACTATAAAATTCAATAGTTTCTGGTGAACTGAATGTCTCATCTTTCCAACATTATGTAAAATGGTCATTTATCCTTGTCATGCTGAATAAATTCATATGTCAAACCCACTTCAAATTGGCAGCCACTCAGATTGGTGGACATACGCGGGTTCAGCAGGTCCAGGGTTAATGATTAAGGTCTGCCTGCTTTCACTTTCATTTTTGCAAAATAAGTAACAAGTGCCTGTGCCATAGATCTGAAGTGGATATTTCATTTGATTAGGCCAAGTGAAATAACTCTTTGTTACTTACAATTAATTTAAATTTCATTCATTATTTCCCAAAATGCTACTTTTGTCCAAATAGCTTCTTGATTTTCTTTTCTTTCAATCTTTCTCTTTTTTTTTCTTTCCTTTTTTTCACAAGGTCATGTAATTTGCTACTGTCATGGATGTCATTGATTGCCTATTTTTTGTAGTGCTAAGCACTCACCGTGCTATGAGTGAATTCAACAGATTACAAACTGATGCAGTTTTGTTTTATTTTTCCTAGAAAATAGATTCTGACTCTTAATGCTAAGGAGACAATTTGCATGAAGTGTCAAATCCTTTTTTTCTAGGAAAAATATGAAAAATATTTCAAGATGTCATCTGTATGCAAAGTGTTTAAAGTTTCAGTTCCTTTTCTGTTGTGTATGTGTCTATTTCATGGAGTCATGTTAAAAGGTCAGCATTACGAAAACACGCCTATTCAAATATATAGAAACTTTCACCTCCAAAAACTGAAAAATTTTCAGATAAGAAACTCTGATATTTTTTATAATTCTGCTCAAAATATAGATTGTGGGTACTCGTTAGATCCGCCTCCGTGAGGCGGTTCTAACGAGTACCCACAATCCATGTTTTGAGCAGAAATAAGAAAAATAATGTATACCCCTGTAAACCCCAGTTTTTCTATATAAAAGTGGGGTTTAAGGGGGTCAAAATTATATAGGAATGTTTTCGTGATGGCATCATCACAAATAGAGATATAAAATCCAAAATTTTCGATATTTCATGTAGACTGCCTCCTAAGGAGACAGTTTGCATGAATTGTCAAGTCCTATTTTCTAGGATAAAAAAATGAAATAATAATGATAATAACAAAGTGTCATCTGCTGAAATTTTTATACCCATATTCTGTTATATGTACAAATGTCTTGCTGAGTGGGATAGGGAGAGTCTTATAGACGGGTGATTTTACAGACACTGTACACGTAGGTAATAAAGAGAAAATTAACCGTTACCACCCTCCCGGCTAATTCAGCAGACAACAAATTGATGTCATTTTTTTTTCATTTTCTCCAGAAACTAGGCTTTGACAGTTCAAGCAAACTGTCCTTTGGAGACAGTTTGTATGAAATGTCAATTCCGTTTTTCTGGGAAAAAAATCAGAAAAAAATCCTTCAAAATGTTGTCTGCTGAAATTTCTGCCCAGCATTTAGCATGCTTTGCTTTTGTAGTCCCGATTTGTGAGAAAAGGTAATAAATGCACACACACGCACACACACACACACACACACACACACACATGCTTGCAAACATACACGTCTGCAAACCCACACACACAATCACACATGCATTTTGGTTTGTACTATAACAATGCTTTAAGGGTAAGATTTTTACATGAGTGTATACTTCATGCTTAGCACGCTGGGTAAAAATTTCATCAGACGACATTTTAAAATATTTTTATCTGATTTTTTTTTTTTTCAGAAAATTCGATTTGACAGTTCATACAGATTGTCTCCATAGGAGACAATTTGCATGAATTGTCAAATACTGTTTTCTGAGAAAACTGTCATCAGTTTGTCATCTGCAGAATCTGCCCAGAGAGTCGTAAAGGTTAAAGTCATTTGTACTAAAGTTGTTTGTAAAAATTGTAAAGTGTTTCCGAAATATGCTCTTAATTAAGAAAGGAAGATAAGTTTGAAAAGTTTTAAATGACCTAGCTGCAGCAATAATGAGCAGACAATATTTTGGTGTCTTATCATCTGCTAGTTCTGTTGCCTGCAGCAGGATGATTTTTCAACAATAAGGTGGTTGTCCCAGTGTAATACAACAGGCTGATTTTTAACCTACACTTTTCACATGGTGAGCTACAGTTTGACCTTTATCACTATGTGGGGCATTTTTTAAGTAGTGACAACAGCTGGGCGATATGCAGTAATGACTAGTTGAGACCTTCAAAGTACTCTCCATTGACCTGGACACATTTTTCTAGACGGGAAATCCATTCGGAAAAAGAATTTTTGAATTGTTCTTTAGGGATACTGTTTATACACTGGTACAGCGCACTGCCCACAGCACTGTGTGTCTCAAATTTACGTCCTCTTCGGCAAGGTTTGATATATGGGTTAAGCTAGAAATCACAGGGAGAGAGGTCAGGGCTGTAGGGTGGGTGTAGCAAGACCTGAATATGACATTTCTCCAAATAAGACTTCACCACTGCAGAACGGTGAGCGGGTGCATTATCATGGAGTAATTTGATCCCTCGGGCGCTTTGTCTGATAGTGTTTAACAACGGCAGAAAGAACAAAGTCACGGTAAAATGTCCCTGTTACACTACAGTTTTCTGGCACAGAAACACAATTCTATTGCTGTCAAAGAACAGGGCGTACATTACCCTTCTGACACTCCTACTTCTACGAGCTACCACGGGGCGTCCATTGTTTTCACCTACCCACATCTTGTTCAACTTATTGTCAGGCTAAAAAAATAGAGCCAAGTTTCATCACCAGTCACAACCCCTCAAGCGGCGGGAGTCCCGGTTCTTGCATCTAGATAGCAAAACAGATCCTTCTTTTGTTTAGGGGTCAGCAGATGGGGTATCCAACGCGCACAAATCTTCTGTAGCTTTAGTTTTTCTTTCAGGATAGTAAAGACATATGATGAACTCAAGCCCGATAAATCACTTATCTCTTCCACCGTATATCGTGAATCTTGCTGAACAATAGATTGGGCAGTGGCAACATCATTTTAAGAGGTGGCCGAAACTTGTCTACCCGGACGGGCCTCCTCATTAACACTAGATCTACCCTCTTTAAAATAAGATCTGGCAACTGCTCTATATGGAAGAGTATTCTCTCCCTACACTGTATCCGATTCAGACTTAATTTCTGATGCGCTTTTACCCAGCAATCCGCGAAGTTTGCAATACGCTCGTTACTCTTCTATATAGTCACCCTAACTTTCGTCCATTTTTCTACCAGTATAAATTACCATGTAGTTTTCAAATACGTGTATTTTTATTTTTGCATTCAATAATCGTGCAAAAATCATACGACCGTGACGGCAAATCTTTACCCTTTCCAATGATATATAACACATGTATACGCACAAGCTAAACGGGATTTTATCGGGTTGTTGCCACTAGTGAAAAAAAAAAATGCCCCTCGTATGTAGTGCTTGTCACAGAAAACAGGATTTGAAATTTAAAGAGAATCGGAGACAAGTGGTGAGGGGGTGGGGGCAAGTGGTGTCCATAATGCCCTTTTTCTCTCCCGTAACAAACGTCTTCAATTTTTGCTGATACATTACCTATAGTGTCCCATTCACTAAAACAATATTGATTATTAAACGTAAGCCCTAGTTTTGGAGTAACGTGATCATGAATGTGGGTGGAGTAATTCAGTATGAGCCTGATGTACCATATTTTAAACACTGTTTCTATTTTAAAATATATCACATCCAGTTATATCTTCTTCTGTTTGTTAGACAAATACCTTAGATATATCCTATTACACTTACTTCCCTTTAAAGAAAAGTATTACATCTGCAGCAAATCTTTTATGAAAATCTCCAATGTTTGTTAATTTTGCAGCTTAGAATGCAATAAAACCTAGCTTTTCTTCAGAACTGAATAATGAATTATTTTAAAACTTACCTGAATACAACACTGGGACAGTGCAGACAGATGAATAAGGTTTGGTCACAACCTTATTTTCAGGGTCACATGGGCTGTGGGAATTGTCAAAAGAGCATGTGCCCATTAGGCTATTTTCATGCAACTAAAAACGTCTTCACTTTCTCCCAATATATTGCCTATAATATCTTTTTAGATCACCTGAGCATGAAGTACTTATAGTGAGCTGTTGTGATTGGTCAGTGTTCGTCGTGCGTCGTGTGTCATCCGTGATGCATCATATGGCATCAACAATTAGACCAGTTTCGATGAAACTTCACAAGAATATTGCCTAGGTGACTCTACCAAAATAGCTAAAATTGTACCTTTCCAATAACAAAATGGCCGCCAGAGCAAAAAAAAAAAAAAAAAAAAAAAAAAAAAAAAAAAAATCTTTAAATTCTTTTAATTACAACTCTTCCTACGCCGTAGGCCAATTTCAATCAAACTTTACAGGACTACTGCCTAGGTGACTCTACCAAAATAGCTAAAATGGTTGTGCTTCAATAGTCAAGATGGCTGCAAGAGTTAAAGTAGAAAAAACCTTTAAATGACAACTCCTTCTATATCATACGGCCATTCAATCAAACGTCACAAGAATGTTGTCAAGATGTTTCTCTACTAAAATAGCTAAAACTGATTCGCTCCAATGAACAGGATGGCCACTGGAGCTAAAAAAGGAAAAAAATTCTTTAAACGACAACTCCTCCTGCATAGGCATGTTTAAGTGTCTGTCTACCAAAACAGATGAAACAGTTTTGCTCCAATCGACAAGATGGCTGCCAGTGCTAAAAATGAAAAAAAAAATCTTTAAATGACAACTCCTTCAATATCGGCCATTCAGTTAAACGTCACAAGACTGTTGCGAATGTGTCTCTCTACTAAAATAGCTATAACAGTTTCACAGAGTTGGATGGCCACCTGAGCTAAAAAAAGAAAAAAAATCTTTAAATGACAACTCCTCCTAAATCTTGGCCAATTTCAATCAAACTTCATAAGAATGTTGCTAGGTTAAACTTTACAAGAATGTTACTAGTAGTCGAGGTCATGGTACCTAAGCCATAATCCAAACTCATAAATCCGTAAACGAATGACGAATCAGAATGTTCAGACCAACAGACATGTACCCAAGAATAAAAGGTGTAATCAAGTGTCCGCGGATAGTAAGCATTACTTGGTAAGCAAGCTTCGCTCACCATGCCCCTAGGCCTGAATGAAGGAAATATCGGTAGAAGCGTATGTCCGGGTTTGGGAAGCCTACTTATGGCGCGTCACTGGCAAAAACATCAGAAACAATTCTGGAAACTGCCACATTGTAGGGATTGGCCAGACCATGATGTCTCCCACAGAACTTCTTATGTGTTGCTACCAATTTGGTTTTTTTATATCCCTGGCTCAACAACTTTGTAGTGAGCACTTTCCCACGCTTCATGAAATCCTGATAATTTGAACAGGCTCTGGCATAACGGATTAACTGTGAAACGTAAACGCTGTATGCTGGTGCAGAAGGGATATTACTGCTCAGCGATGGAAAGTTAACAATGGGAAAATTGAAGTCATCCCGTTTGTCGTAAAGCCTAGTAGTAAGCTTTCCATTGTCAGTGTAGAGATAACAATCCAAATATGAGGAGGAGGCTGCAGTCTCCGTTGTTTCGTTTATTAGCTCGCCTGTACGAAGTACAAGGAGAGCTATTGTAGTCACCCCGGTCGTCCACGTTTGCGTTTGCATTTGCGTTTGCGTTCCCGTTCCCGTCACACTGTGTTAAAGTTTTTCAAATGCTTATATCTCAACAGTCACTCCTCACAGAGGCATCAAATTTGGAACTTAGGTACCTTGGAGGGTCTTCTGAGATTCCAAGAGAATAAACCCCTGGGTTCATGCCCCTGGGTGGGGCTAGGGGTCAGAATCTAGGACACCTTTGTAATACTGTGTTAAAGTTTTTCAAATTCTTATATCTTGACTTTCACTCCTCATAGAGCATTCATATTTAGAATTTGGGTACCTGGACGAGTCTTCTGAGATTCCAAAAGAACATACCCCTGGGTTCATACCTCAGGGTGGGCCTTGGGGTGGGGCTAGGGGTCAAAATCTAGGACACATTTGTAAAATCTTATATGCCTACAGGTTATAGACACAACTGGTTATACATCAGCTAACTATGTGACATCAGTTTAAGTGTAAGAGAGTGAAGGTCATGGTGACCTACATTTTACGGTCAAGGTCACCTAGATTTCACGGTCCAGTGATTTTGCCTTATATCTTGAATACTATTTGTTGGATAAATGTCACACCTGGGATATTACTTCCATGTGACCCAATGAATGACCACTTACTATATCTAGGTCATTGTGACCTATATTTCATGGTTCAGTGATTTTGCCTTATATCTTGAATACTTTTTGTTGGTTAAATGTCACACCTGGGATATTACTTCCTTGTGACCCAATGAATGACCACTTACTATATCTAGGTCATTGTGACCTATATTTCATGGTTCAGTGATTTTGCTTTATATCTTGAATACTATTTGTTGGATAAATGTCACACCTGGGATATTAGTTCCATGTGACCCAATGAATGACCACTTACTATATCTAGGTCATTGTGACCTATATTTCATGGATCAGTGATTTTGCCTTATATCTTGAATACTATTTGTTGGATAAATGTCACACCTGGGATATTAGTTCAATGTGACCCAATGAATGACCACTTACTATATCTAGGTCATTGTGACCTATATTTCATGGTTCAGTGATTTTGCCTTATATCTTGAATACTATTTGTTGGATAAATGTCACACCTGGGATATTAGTTCCATGTGACCCAATGAATGACCACTTACTATATCTAGGTCATTGTGACCTATATTTCATGGTTCAGTGATTTTGCCTTATAGCTTGAATACTATTTGTTGGATAAATGTCACACCTGGGATATTAGTTCCTTGTGACCCGATTATTGACGTCAAAATATATCTCTGTTGGTGTGACCTATATTTCATGGTTCAGTGATTTTGCCTTATATCTTGAATACTATTTGTTGGATAAATGTCACACCTGGGATATTACTTCCATGTGACCCAATGAATGACCACTTACTATATCTAGGTCATTGTGACCTATATTTCATGGTTCAGTGATTTTGCTTTATATCTTGAATACTATTTGTTGGATAAATGTCACACCTGGGATATTAGTTCCATGTGACCCAATGAATGACCACTTACTATATCTAGGTCATTGTGACCTATATTTCATGGTTCAGTGATTTTGCCTTATATCTTGAATACTATTTGTTGGATAAATGTCACACCTGGGATATTAGTTCCTTGTGACCCGATTATTGACGTCAAAATATATCTCTGTTGGTGTGACCTATATTTCATGGTTCAGTGATTTTTGCCTTATATCTTGAATACTATTTGTTGGATAAATGTCACACCTGGGATATTACTTCCATGTGACCCAATGAATGACCACTAACTATATCTAGGTCATTGTGACCTATATTTCATGCTTCAGTGATTTTGCCTTATATCTTGAATACTATTTGTTGGATAAATGTCACACCTGGGATATTAGTTCCTTGTGACCCGATTATTGTCGTCAAAATATATCTCTGTTGGTGTGACCTATATTTCATGGTTCAGTGATTTTGCTTTATATCTTGAATATTTGTTGGATAAATGTCACAACTAGGATATTAGTTCCATGTGACCCAATGAATGACCACTAACTATATCTAGGTCATTGTGACCTATATTTCATGCTTCAGTGATTTTGCCTTTTATTTATATTACTATTTCATGGAGAATTGTCATACCTGGATTATTATATCTAAGTGACAAAATGATTTACATACAAATACATCTAGGTCAGTGTGACCTATATTATATGGCTTAATGATAAAAATGTTACAATATAAAATGTACCCAGCAGGCGAGCTCGCTGTCCTCCGACAGCTCTTGTTTCAAATTCACGTGGATAGATGAATTCCAAATACTCTGCAAATTTTGTGTTTTTCAGAGACAATACATCATCTATATATCTGTAGGTGAAATTCAATTGTTGTGCGAGGTGTTTCTTGCCTACTTGGAAGAGACTTTGTACAAACTCCCCTTCATACGAGTATAAAAACAAGTCGGCAAGTAACGGTGCACAGTTAGTACCCATCGGTATGCCGATAGTTTGCTGAAATATCCGTCCGCCGAACTCCACAAAAATGTTGTCGATACCATCTTTATGACATCTGCATCTGAGTATTTTTGTTGCGCATCAGAGTGATCCCAAGCGAAGTATGTGTCTTTGTAGCCAATGACAACACACTGAAATCGACGGTTACCATTCTTGTGGAAGAAACACTGGTTGATAATTTCCTTTAATTTAGATTTCAATTTATCATGAGGAATAGTAGTGTAAAGAGTAGAGAAATCGAAAGATTTTATACTGTTGACGGAATGAAGAGATTGTACCTTCTCTTTGGAGTTTTTTAGGATCCACATCTGATTATCACCACTTCTGGCATATGCAGTGTCACAATACTTCTGAAGGCCTGCTTTAACTGCGGTTAGGTGACCCTCTACCAAAATAGGTAAAATGGTTCTGCTACAATGAACAAATTGGCCACCAGGGCTAAAAATAGAAAAAAAAGTCTTTATAAATGAAACCTCCTCCTAAACCCTTTGGCCAATTTCAATCAAACATCATAAGAATGGTTGTTTTGATAATATCTTGATACAGTTTCAATAAGGGTCATGCGGAGTCTCACAGCATCATACTCCAGGAAGTTTTTAAAGAATTTAGAAATTGGTTCAAGAGATAGGCTAGGACTTTGTGAATATCAAGATGCAAAAATAACAAAACTCAGAGATTTTCATGGAAAAATTGCTGCAGAATAGTTTACTTGAAAGGGAAAATGTGAAACAGAATACTCACTGAGGCATTATTCCAACAAATGGAAGTTGGTATAACTGGATGTGGCAGATTCTAAAAGAGACACCCAGTTTATAGTATGATTCTTTAGGATCATACTTTATAGTATGATGCTTTAGGTTCATACTGAATTTCCCCACCAAATGTCACGATTATAATAATCCAGAAATTTGACTTTCGTTGCAACATCAAGATGCTTTCTGTAAACAAGAGGGCCAAGATAGCCCTAAATCGCTCACCTGAGTGTCATGGTCTGACTCCCTATGACCCATATTAAACTGTAACAAGATATCTTCAAAAATAAACATTCTTGATTAAAAGGGTGTAACGGGAGTTGTCATTTAAAGATTTTCTATTGTTAGCTCTGCGGCCATCTTTTTTTCATTGGAGCAGAACCATTTTATCTGTTTTGATAGAGAGGCACCCTAGGCAACATTCTTGTGAAGTTTAATTAAAACTGGCCAAACGCTTTAGGAGGAGTTGTCATTTAATTTTTTTTTTTCTATTTTAGCTCTTATGGCCATCTTGTTCATCGGAGCGGAACCATTATAGTGCTTTTCGTAGAGAGACACATATGGAATGTGCCTGTGAAGTTTGATTGAAATTGGCCTAATGATATAGGAGGAGTTGTCTGTCATTTTGTTCTATTTTTAGCTCTGGTGGCCATCTTGTTTATTGACGATTTTAGCTATTTTGGTAGAGAGTCACCTAGGCAACATTTCTGTGGTTTGACTGAAATTGGGCGAGGAGTTTAGGAGTAGTTGTCATTTATGGCAAATTGTTGATGCCCCACTATGCACGATGGATGACGCACATCGCACAACGGACATTGACCAATCGCAATAGCTCACCATGAGCACTTGGTGCTCAGTCGAGCTAAAAAGATAGTATAGGCAATATATTAGGAGGAAATGGAGACTTGTTAAGTACATAAAAGTAGCCTAATAGGCACCCGCTCTTTTGACAATCCCACAACCTATGTGACCTTGAATATAAGGTCAAGGTCACCAAAACCTATTATCTTCTTGCACTGTCCCAATGTTGTATTCAAGTAAGTTTCAAAATAATTCAACATTCAGTTATGGAGAAAGGCTAGGTTTTATTGAATTCCAAGCTGCAAAATTAGCACAACTTGAAGATTTTCATAAAAAGAATTGCTGCAGATGTAATAGTTTTCTTTTAAAGAGAGGTAAGTGAGATAGGATAGTACCTAAGGCTTTTGTCTAACAAACAGAAGAAGGTATAACTGGGTGTGATACATTTTAAAAAGAAAAACAGTGTTTAAAATATGGTACCTCAGGTTCATATTGAATTATCCCGCCCACTTTAATGATCATGTTACTACAGAACTAGGGCTAACATTGCAAAAACAATACTGATTTGGTAAATGGGACACTAAAGGTAATGTATCAACAAAAATGTAGACGATTGTTACGGGGCAGAAAAATGGCCTTATGGACCCCACCCTTCCCACCACTGCCCCACCCCCTTTGATTGAAACGTCAAATCTTGTTTTCTGATTAAAACAGGGAAAAAAAATCATTATGTCTTCTGCTAATAATTTTACCCAGCAGACCTAGCTTTGAAATCAGAGGAGTATCCGACTGGTGATCAGGAGGTCGCAAATTCTATCCCCTTCTTTCAAGGCGTTTTGCTAGCTAAGTAAACTGACCAGCTTGACATGACCTTAGCATTACGAAAACTCTCCTATTTAAATATATTGAAAATTTCACCACTAAAAATTGAAAGTTTTAGATAAAAATTTTGATATATTTTTTTTCATATTTCTGCTCAAAACATAGATTGTGGGTACTCGTTAGAACTGCATCTCCGAGGCGGTTCTAACGAGTACCCACAGTCTATGTTTTAAGCAGATATAAGGTAACTAATGTATACCCCTGTAAACCCAAGTTTAAGTGGGGTTTAAGGGGGTCAAAATTATATAGGTATATTTTCTTGATGGTAATGTTGACTGGGGGTTTAAACTCCAAACTAATCAACCTACTCAATAGAATTGTTGTACAACACATTTGTTGGTGTTTGGTTTAGAAATACCATATTTATTTTGAATGTGGAATCTGATCAGTCTACGTGGTTTACCACTAATCTAGCAGTTTACAGATAAACCAACAGGTATTAAAACGCACTTGTTCAAATTTTAAGACAAGTATGGTAATAAGTTAACTCTGGTCCTGCTGAACCCGGATATGCCCTGCCTTTAAAAACAGAGTAGTTCCAGATCAGTTGGCTTCTAGTGAAACCAACTGATCTGGATCTGTACTGTTAGTCATTAGTATGTGCATTTGTATCATACACCTGGATCAAGTAATCTGATTAGGTGAAAATTAGAACTGGGCGTGACAATTTATTCAGAATGGAAAGGGTTAAGGAATCTGAATATTCAGAGTACAGTGGAGGATCCAGGATTCTTTAATAGCGGGGGAGGTGGGGGGGGGGAGAGGAGGGGTAAAAATTTCTGACAGGGTTAGATCTGATCAACTACCGTACGTACGTTCTTAAAATGTTTGGACAGACCAGTATAAGCTATTAGTATGGACCCAGATCAGATGCCACAGAATGCGGCATCTGATCATGGTCTACACTGTTTGCGACTCATCCAGCAATTTTAGACACATTCACAGGTAGTAACATGGACTTATGAATTTTATTAGAAATACAAGCTAAAGAGTTAAGTGTGTGAATATTCTGGGTTAATACTATATCCATAATATTTATCATCCACAATTGACCATGGTAATGAAAATTTAATCGAAGAGGGGTTTGACTGAACCCTTACCCTACAACCCCCTCTAGATCGGCTCCTGATGTTAAACGCAGCAAGAAAACTGTCTGTACCTTTTGAATAAACAAATGTTTTGTGTAGAAATATAAATTATACAATGAGAAAGGTGATCTTTAGAATAATGGGAGTGAGAAATGAAGGAGTAGACCATAACCTTGCTGTATTTTTTCTGAATATTGGGACACTATAAATCCATATCGTACTTTTCCTAAAAATTTTAGTAAGTCCATTTTACAACCTATTGATGTGTCTGTCATTAGGTGGTAGAATGGACTGACTCATTTCTGAGGGCCTGGGCTTTGAGCTCATGTTGTACAATTTTTTTCACTGTTACATACAATTGCTGGGCAAGTGTCAAATGTATAGATCCTGATCAGATCTCACATTCTGTAGCATCTGATCTGGGTCTACACTGTTTGCTCAGGCCTGTCTGTCCGAACAGGTAAGGTTTTGCTGTTACAATATACAGCCTAAATATTGGGGCACATTTACTCCTTACAGTATTCGTCCTTAACCCATTTATGTCGAGTGGACTCTTCTACCACAGCTCTTTTGACTGATCTATTCCAATAACACGGTGTCTGGTTATTTTAATTATTACTGTTTTATAGAATTTCCTGTAATCAATGCAAACAGTGTAGACCCTGATCAGAGGCTGCGTTCTGCACTGTTTGCCAAATATCCTGTTGAGGGTTTCCAGTTACGTCCATTTGACTACTTTTTGACATGTCTTAACACGATGCTGAATGCAGGTTTGTCAGTGTAGAGCCAGATCAGAAGCCACAGAATGCCCTGGCCCCGAGGTTATAAAACTTTTTTCATGTTCAACTCAGCTGAGCATGTATTTTATCAAGAAAACCTTTATTTTTAGCCATTTAATTATGCTGTGTCACATTACAAAAAAGAGGATCATTTTAAATTGCAACCATGTAAATTATTGATGTCTGCCATTGACAAAACAGCAATCTGAGCAGAAGATGATCGAGTTGTGAAGAAAACTGAATGTGAACTGTTGAACTCATGGCAGTGTATGCCTTGATGGCAGATTTTAACAGCACGGAATCTGGAAATGCGGAGAGAAAATTAACCTGGTTTTGCTCTTTATTTCGTTGAAAATTTTCCGGAAAAACCTGTATTTGACCAAAAATAGCCTATATAAGAACCTTTATTTTCAAAAGGCCCTGTTAGGGAGCCTGTTAGCCATTCAGTGGCAGCAAATACTCTGATCAGACGTTGGTGTTGTGCTTCTATTTAGTACCGAGAACATATGTTTTTATGGAGAAATTTACCTGATACCCATTCTTAGACCAAATAAAATATATATGTGTTTAGGGTAATGTGTTAAAAAGAAATAGGAAGTGTAGGTAAGGATGATTATTATTATTAACTATTATTATTATTTTTTATTATTTTTGTATTGTATATATATCTATAATTACACAATAATTACCAAATGCATGTGTACTAAAATCTGTGACTAGTCACTACCCTTTGGCATATCAAAAAGTATTGTTAGAATGACAAATAGTGTACCCAGATCAACTGGAACAGTTTGATTGGGGTCTTCACTGTTTGTAAAAATCTACTGGTCTGCATATTTAGCATGAATATGGTGGCACATATATGTTATCCTTTTTTTTTTTTTTTTGAGAAGGAATGAAAAAAATGCTAGGTTTCATCACGAGAATCAGGTAAGGTAGAGTTACCCTAAACATATATATCTATTTTTTTTTATATGGCCTAACTTAGAGATAGTATATTACTAGCTATGGTAGGAAGACACCTGGAAAAAAATTCGTGTTGGGCTGTTTTGCCATCGGCTACCATGTTTAGTAATGTACCTTTAAAGGCAAAGAATTGCTTGATATAGTGATATAGTACAAAGATGTCTACTGACTGTATTTACTTTTACGATAAGTATTCTGCAGTTACACAAAGTTTCCTATAAAATAGTTTATGCAAACAGTGCAGAACAAGATTAGACTGCTCCTATATTATTTGCCATTCTACGAAGTATTTTCAGCAATAATTACATTCAAAAATTAGCAAAACAGTATACAATAAAGTGTTCAAAATTTTTGGACATTTACTATATACAGAGCCAGGGATGTACAACTTGCCAAACAGCCACAAATATCGATTTTGTAATATACAGGGATACTCTAGAAAGAGATTCGCATACACCATAAAAATGATTGTTATTGAGTCTTAATTTTGGGAAGTTTTACTTACAGGTGTTCAGTTAGAATCTGGCAGTGACAATTTAGGACAGAGGTACATCACACCAAGAGACGCCATATTAACAAGGAAGTCAGATGTGATAATAGTTGGGCGTGGTATAACAAAGGCAGCTGATCATCAACAGGCAGCTATACAGTACCAAGAGGCTGCCTTTAATGCCTATCTTGAGAGAACCTCATAGCTAGAGGAGAACACAAACATTCCGAGGTGCTACGGTCTTTAGAGGTGTTTTAGATATCAACGTTTTCGTTATAAACCTGTTAATGTTACCGCTTTCATATACATTCGAATGTTTATGACTCGAACATCTTTGGGACCGTTTGTTCTAGACACGGGTAGTTAGAGCCACTGAGGGGTATTTGTAGTACCAGAAAAAAAGGTAAGAGAAAAGTCCAGGCAGTGCCACAATCAGTGCTTCAATCACAAACCGCAGCCCTTCCCAGACCCCAAGAGGAAGAGGAAACCGACAAATCTAAACAAGCACAAACCGAACGAACGTTAGAAAAGCACTAACATTAGCTCTCTCTTCCCCAAGCGAAGTAATCGCAATACTAAAAGGACTGAAAAACACAAGAACAAAATGACACACGGAAAGACATACAACAAATCGCCTCGTAGAATAAACCACAAAGCAACAAAGAGTAAGACTAACACCGGGACCACCGCCTTAGAACGGTCGGTAGAGCAAACCGCCGTGGGGGGCGGGGGGGGGGGTTTAAAGCACTTTTACAGCTAACTAACTTCACCCTGGGTCCCGATGCTACTCTTAATACAGAAATACATAAAAATTCGGTTAGCATATAGGCTCCCAACTCAGTCAATGCATCAAAGCGAAAACATAAAAATCAAATTAATCACTATAATAAACAAAGACGAGTACTCGTGGCTAATTCTACTGTATGCCAGAGTAAATGAAAACCAATAGTTGAACCACGGCGGGCCAAGCCAAAGACAGGTAAGAAGGCAAATGGGAAATTTTTGGGATGTCTTCAGTTATCTTCAGTTATATAATGGTATGTTGAGTGTTCTGATTAGAATTGAGGCAATTCTAACGAATACAAACAACATGATTTTCATAATAAAATAAGAAAAATAAATCCCTTAGTATTCCTAAATATTTGTTGAACTATCAGAAAATTTTCCAAGGGACTCTAAAACAAGTTCAAATCAGCCATTAAACGCGTCATTGATGTTCCGAGTCATTGAAGTTTTCCTGTTTCCTTGCGACAGCTTGATAGAGTCATGGTATCAAGATATAAGTCCTGACATATATTTTCACAAGGGTGTGAGGTTGTAAAACCTTTTTCCCCCCTATACTACAATCCTGCTATCTAAACCCCCGTCTTCTTTCACTCCTTCTGCATTTCTGTTGTACATTTTCAGTTTAATATGCTACGCCATATTATGTTTTCTGATATTTGTATCACAGCTCTCATTTGATACGTTATGTATTCTGAGAAAAAATAAAGTTGTGTTGAGTTAAGTTGAGTTGTAAGTCATTTGACATTTATTTGCAAAAAAAAAAAAAAAAAAAAAATCATGCTCAGCTCAGTTGAGCATGAAAAAATTTTATATCCTCGGGGCCTGAACCGAAATCTTGTGTATGTTTGTGTTGAGGTTTTACGGCCCAGTCAACCCAATGGGGTCATGTCGAGCGCGGTCAGTTAACCTAACCACACGTTTACTGGGCAGGATTAGTCCTGAAGGCGGTTAACCAGTATTGTGCACATTCTTTCGCCAGAAACTGACAACTGCCCTTCTTGAATCAGCGGAAGGGAGAGAATGACCTTAGAAAATATTTCATGGTGAATCTCCACGAAAGAATATTGCCGACCTCAGCGGGGGTTGAACCCGCGACCTCCTGGTCTCCAGTCGGACGGCGCATCCAACTGAGCCACCGAGGCCGGCTTGTAAATCTTGTGTATGATACGTCTGAAACAAAATTCAAATTATCATTACGAAAACACGCCTATTCAAATATATAGAAAATTTCACCTCCAAAAACTGAAAATTTTCAGATAAAAAAACTGATAATTTTTCATATTTCTGCTCAAAACATTTGAGCAGAAATAGGAAAAATAATGTATACCCCTGTAAACCCCAGTTTTACTATATAAAAGTGGGGTTTTAGGGGGTCAAAATTATATAGACTTGTTCTCGTGATGATATTACAACGTTTATTTTGGTGAAGACTTTAATATGAATATACTGCTTATTTGCTTTGATAGCTACTGTCTTTTCAATGTCTTAGAAGATAATTTTGACTGGTGTTTTACTGAGGCAAAGTTTCCTAGAGAAAGACTTTGTTGCAATTCTCTGTGTACCGTAAGTTTTCTGCCACTCACTGATGTTAAAATTTCTAAATATTTTGAATTTTCCTCATATGGGCTGGTGGTTTGAATTTTAAATTTTGACCCACGTAGGCACCAGTGTTAAAGAAAGGCACCTAAAGGAACTACTGCTAATATTGGTCAGTGGTCCATCAACTTCAGGGGCTGTGTCACTTGATATGACCTTCTGTTCTGTCTGTACAATATAATAGTAAAATAAAACAGAATTTTCTAGGGTTGATTGCTTGAAGACAAATTTTGCAGGTTCCAGTTAAATATTTTTTGTTTGAACCATCAGCTTTGAAATATAAAATTACTAGAAAATATTTGTTTTCAAAATCTTTCAAAGTCTTGACTGTTCAAGTCTTGATTGTATTTTTTTTTCAGGTAATATTTTAGAATATTAGCACAAAAGTGAAAATGATAAATAGTTTCTGAGTAAGATTTTGTAATTTACGACTGTTAGTTCCAGTTATGAGTAAATAGGCAAGGAAAAAGAGTCTTTCTAAATGAGATTGAAAGGACAGTAATCTACTAAATTTACTTTAATCAGTGTACATGTATTAAGAATAATAATGTCCAGAAGAATAATACCTCTCAACAAAATTTCATGACATTTAATATTTTGTCTTTCATTATTTCTAGCCGTGCAATGTGAAAACCTGTCAGGGCCTTCACTGTCCACTAACAAAATCATTTTATACTGTAGAATGTATCAGTGGAGAGCAAAGGCCCAGATGAGACCTGGAGTGTGTGCAAAATGATGTGACTCCGCACATCATCACGAAAACATGCCTATATAATGTTGACCCCATAAACCCCACTTTTTAACACAGTAAAACTGGGGATCACAGCGGTACGCATTATTTTTCATATTTCTACTCAAAAACATAGATTGTGGGTACTCGTTACAACCGCCTCACCGAGGCGGTTCTAACGAGTACCCACAATTTATGTTTTGAGGAGAAATATGAAAAATAACAGAATTGTTTTCGAAAACTTTCAGTTTTTGGTGGTGAAATTATCAATATATTTGAATAAGCGTGTTTTCGTAAATGCTTCGTGCATGCTGGAAAGCATTTTTTTTCGCTAGTCGCGGCCCATTAGTTATCGCAGACGACAGTGTAACTATACTGAAAGAAAACCATCTTTGGTATATACATGAATGATGAACATTGCGCCATCCTGCATAACCTGGCGGTTTGGCTAAAGCTTTTCTTCACTAGATCCTGTACTATTTTAGGCTTACATGTAGCAATCTAAGTAAAATTTTCAGCAGAAGACATATTGAAATAGTTTTTCTTATTTTTCCCAGAAAATAGGTTTTGACATTTCATGCAACTGGAGACAATTTGCATGAACTGTCAAATCATGTTTTCTGACAATCACAAGAAATGTCAATAAGCAGTGCATATTAGATACCCACGGCCGGTAATGACTGTCTTTTGGGTACTGAAAAGGTACTGTTACCTTGAAGTAATACAAATGCGCGGTTTGATTTTATTGGCCAATGAATAATCATGTGACTAACAACCTTAAGGAAATATTGGTGTATGTATTTTATGGATCGATTGTAACAATAGAACCAAAAATAATTGTCTACAAATTATTGGTTTTTATGCATTTTTTTAATTCCAAAAACTTTGCGTTTCTTTTTTGGTTCAGTATAACAGACCCCTGCTTACCTCTGTTGCCAAATGATATTTTAGGGAATTACATAGACTTGTTCATGAACTGGTAACATGGTCTTCATTTGGATGTGAATTCATATAACTCGTAATATCCTCGAATCCCAGTGTATAATGATGTTTATTATTATATGTCATTATGTATTTATGTACAGTCGAACCTCAATTGCTCGTACATTGATGACTCATTTTCCATGGCTGATTCGAACATGTTTTGTGAGTCCCTACGAATTTCCGACAGTTCAAAAAAACAAACAGTTAAGGATTTTTTTAGGATTTCTTTCCTATTTTATCATGCAATTGCTTACTGTGTATACTCATTAGAATTGTCTCATCGAGGCGATTCTAATGAGTAAACTCAACACACCTTTGTTTTATAGATGATCGAAAAGACATAAATATATTACCTCATTTGTTTCCTAACTTGGCGCTCTGATTCACCCTCAGTGGCTCGAACTACGCATGTCTCGAACAATTTCCCATGGTTCCAAATATGTTCGAGGCGTTGAAGTTTGACTATATATGTAGATGAAGATGAACAAATAAAATATGTTTAAACTAATGTTGCGCGAGTTAAAGCTGAGTTTACTCCATACCGTAAGAATAAATGCCATTAAAGGCTGATCAAATTCACTATGATCACTGCAGAAAAATCAGCACCACGTGTACAGATAATCGTCTTTATACAGACACTCGATACCACGACAAAATTTGTTATAATGACAAGTTGACTGTCACCAAACTTTCGCTTAAAAGGTAACAATTGGTCACAAATTATGCACGAATATTGTTTTTAAAACTTTTAAGAAACATATGTTTTGGATATGAGGCGGTTATAACACACATCCTAAACGTGTTCTATGAGGAAAACAGAATAAAACAAGACCTTTCTTACATATCAATCTGCTATTTAAGTATTCTGTACAATAGCAAATTCATTTGAATGACAACGATTTTGGGAACAAATGCTATCGTTGTAATGATGGTTCACTGTATATTCGGATACACTGTGCGAAATGCTAAACAAAGCCATATTCCCGTCGGTGGTTGATAAACTGCATTTTATGTGTAACTTGGAATGTTGACGTTGATCGTCGACCTCTGCAAAGAGAACCATTAAACAAAGTTCGCGTTGAATTTACGCATTATTTCATCCGATGATCAAAAGTAGAAAAATATCAAGTTACGGTTTGCACAAAGTAAAACAACTCTTGGGCTATAAAAATGTTGCGTGGTTTTTGTCTGAGGTCAACATACGTACCTAAATCGTATTCCGGCAAATCTTTGAGTCGCCAGACAAAAAGGCAAAATGGGCAAAGCTCAGACAGGAAGAATTGACTCCAGAATATATAGGGTGGAATCGGATATACATGGTAAGTAAATATTACGTGGTAAGCACTCTTGGCCACCATGCCAGTCAGCCTGAACAGAGATCTAGGTAAATACGGGAATTATTGTCCGGGGTTTAAAAAGTCTGTTTATGGCTAAGCAGAGATGTTCCTTTGGTGATCCTCTACCAAGATTGTTCAAGCCGTCATGATTCGTCAAAAAACATGGCCGCCAGGGGAGCGGGGCTTATTTATCTAATATATCTATATAGAAAACTTTCGAAATCTTGTCAGAAACCACTCGACCGATTTCTGTATTACTTGGCACTTTACCAAAATTGTTCAAGCCGTCACGAGTCATAAAAAAACATGGCCTGATGGGGGGGGGGGGGGGGGGGGGGGGGGGCGGGGGGAGAAGGGGGGCGGGTTTGGTGGGAGCTTATTTTCCCAATATATCTAAATACAAAACTTTAAAAATCGTCTCGTCAGAAACCACTAGGCCAATTTTAATATAACTTGGTAGAAATATTTCCTTGGTGACCCTTTATCAAGATAGTTCAAGCCGTCATTATTCGTCAAAAAACATGGCCGCTAGGGTAGGGGGTGCTTATTTTCCCTATATATAGGGGTATCAAAAACCCAAACTGTTAGCAATACTTAAACAGTTCTATGGGAGACATCATGATCTGGTCAATCCCTACAATGTGGCAGTTTCCAAAATCGTTTCTGATATTTTTACCAGTGACGCGCCATAAATAGACTTTCCAAATCCCAGACATACGCTTCTATCGATATTTCCTTCGTTCAGTCCTATGGGCATGGTGGGCGAAGCTTGCTTACCAAGTAATGCTTACTATCCGTGGACGCCTGATTACACCCTTTATTCTGGGATCCATGTCTGTTGGTCTGAACATTCTGATTCGTCATTCGTTTACGGATTTATGAGTTTGGATTACAGCTTAGGTACCATGACCGCAACTACATATATCTATACAGAAAACTTTAAAAATCTTCTTATCAGAAACCACTGGATTGATTTTAGTATAGCATGGCAGGAATGTTCCTTTAGTAACCCTCTACCAAGATTATTCAAGCCATAGTGATTCGTCAAAGAACATGGCCGCCATGGGGACGGGGCTTAATTTCCCTATATATCTACATGTATATAGAAAACTTTAAAACTCTTCTTGTAAAAAGCCACTGGACCGATTTCAATTTATTGGCAGAAATGGTTCCTTGGTGACCATCTACCAAGATTGTTCAAGCAATGGTGATTCGTCAAAAAAACAAGGCTGTCAGCAGGTGAGGCTTATTTACCCTATATATCTATATCGAAAACTTTAGAAATCTTCTTATCAGAAACCACTGGACTGATTTCAATATAACTTGGCAGGGATGTTCTTTTGGTGGCCCGCTACCAAGTTTGTTCAAGTTGTCAAAACCATGGCCGCTAGAGGGCGGGGCTTATTCTCCCTATGTATCTATAGAAAACACTTTAATATCTTTTTGTCAGAAACCACTTGACCAATTTCAATATATTGGCAGAAATTGTTCCTTGGTGACCATCTTTCAAGATTCAGTTCAAGCTATTATGTTGCTTTAAAAAAACATGATGGCGGGGGACGGGAGAGGTGAGAAGAGGGGCAGGGCTATAAAATTTATACAAAAAACTTGGAGCAGTGAACTTGGCTGAAACTTCAATAGTATGTAAGTATGTAAATTAGTTTACTCAGGTGAACGATATAGATTCACCATGGTCCTCTTGTTCAAACTATTATTCTCGTTGATGAAATTTGATATTAGATCGAATAGGTTATATCAACAATTGTTAATTTTCAAGGGATCGAATGTGTAATATCAACCTTGTAAACATGCTACGAACAAGCATATAACAAATCTATTCTGGGCCGTCATTTTGGTTGTGCCAAACGACAGCTTGAGAAAAGTTCGCGGATGCTTACTACCATCCACCGAAACATTACGAAAACACACCTTTTCAAATATATTGAAATTTTACCGACAGAAATTGAAAAACTCTTGATATTTTTTTATATTTCTGCTCAAAACATAGATTGTGGGCACTCGTTAGAACTGCCTCGGCAAGGCGGTTCTAACGAGTACCCACAATCTATGTTTTTAGGCAAAAATAAGAAAAAAAATAATGTATACTCCTGTAAACCCCAGTTTTACTATATAAAAGTGGAGTTTAAGGGTGTCAAAATTATATAGGCATGTTTTCGTGATGACTGTCAGAGTTTAACGGAAAATCTGTTACAGGTTGCGAGTGATCACGAACGTTTCAGGTACCTGAACGCAGTCCTGTTCAGTACATATTATTGGGGTACATGTGAGTAACAAAACATACAGGTGATGACTTAGTGCGATGATTCCACCCCCACCCCCTCTCAAACATCGTTCGTGGAGATACAATTTGTACAATCGAACTTCAGTGGCTCCAACATTTTTGGACTATAGAGCTTTGTTCTAGACATGGGTAGTTCGAGTCATTGAGGGTTAATCATAGCTTTGACATGAGGAGAATGGGGATCATTGAGGGATGTCTTTTCGATCTTCCATGATATAATGGTATGTTGATATTACTCCCTAGACTCGCTGAGCGAGGCAATTCTTATGACACACAACATATTTTTTTTCACGACAAAAACAGAAACATTTCCCTAAACTATCCCTAAAGATTTGTTTTCTTAAGCTCTCTGAAGAATTTCTTAAGGACTAAAACGGGAGCTCGAATCAGCGATGGTAAAGGAACCATCGGTGTTCCGAGTTATCGAAGTTTTGCTATACATGCATTTTATTCCATTTTATTTAACTTTTTTTTACCTTTTCTTTTTAAAGCTCCATATTCTTCAAACATAGATATTTTTCATCCAAGAAGGTGTAATAACTTGATATATGGTGTTTATACTATCATAAAAAGTGGTATCTGATGGCCTGTAAAATTTCAGTTCTCTCTTTCATAAAATGGATCAAAAATGAATTTTTTTTTATCAAATATCTGAATTAATCTTTCTAACATCAATTCAGAGATACAATAAAAAAATCATTTCAGTTTTGATCCAATTCAAGAACGAGAGACTAACTGAACTATTACACGCTGTCATATGCCACGTTTTATTGTTATATATCAATCTATTAAACCTTTCTTAGATAAAAAAGTTTACTTTTGCGGAATATGGAGCCTTTAATAATAATATTGTTGCAAAACTTAGCGAAAATAATCAATCGCAAATCAAAGAAAGTACACGATTAGAATCAAAATAATGTTTTAAATCACTAAAAGTGAGCTGAATAAGGAAACATAGTTTTGTTGACAGCATAAGAGATTATTTCAGCGTAGTCAAAGATGAAAAAAAAAATTGAACTTTAAACTTACCATAAGCCAGCCTGTCTTGTTTCTATAGTTGCAAACATCAGGCTCGCATAATGCATTATTTCAGCGTAGTCAACAATAAAAAAAAATCGAACTTACCATAAGCCATGTCGCTTTGAAGCCTGTTCTGTTTCTGTAGTTGCCAATATCAGTTTGGAAACGTACGTACAATTTTCTCCCAGATAATGGCAGGTTATTTGGCAGCGTGTCCCCGCAATAACGACCCAGAAGTGTTGTTTGACGTTCATCTATTTTCCATACCTACAATACAATGAATAAAGAAATGAGCCAAACCGTCACAATATTGACAGAATTGCCTTCTCTGAAAAGGTTTGAAGAAATAAGATTTAATCATATTTATTTAATACAATATGGCATGATATACGTTGCAATATTGTATCTAATAACATATTTGTTCCATATAAAAAACTATGCATTATATATTAAGCTATTTATTACCAAGTATATATATTTACTAGCAATGAAATATTTTTTTGCGACATAAAAATATATTTCTTTGCTACATAAATATTTAATGCCAATACAAATATATTTATTCACGATAAAATATTTATTGGCAATAAAAATATTTATTTGTGATAAATAATTGTTTTGGGGCAAATCAAAATATAGTGATACAAAATTTTATATGGACAATAAAATTCAGAATATATAAAGATATATATTTATTTGTCCAAAAAAAAAAAACAAAAAAAAAAAACAAAAAAACTCAACATTTTTGACAATATTTACAAACATATTCATTGTAACTTCAAATATATATATATATATATATATATATATATATATATATATATATATATATATATATATATATATATATATGTATATATATATATATATACGAGGGATGTTCGAAATGAATTGCTTATTTCTATCTGGAGACTTCAAATTTCAAGTTAGCCCAAAAGTACTCATTTCAGGCCCTCGAAATACTCCCCGTGGCCAGAAATGCAAAGTTTCAGCCGATGTATCCACTTCTTGAAGAAGTCACGGTACGCTGATTTGGGGATATGTAATAAGGTACTGATGAATGGCAGATCCAAGTGCCTGTCGGGACTAGTATATTCGCCCAGCAAGGAATGCTTTCAATTTCGGAAATAAAAAGAAATCACATGGGGCAAGGTCTGGGGAATACGGGGGTGAGTCAAAACAGTTACTTTTTCTTTCTTCAAAAACGCCGTAACTATTGCGGAGGTATGAGCTGGGGCATTGTCATGTAGAAGACGGACATGTTTAAAACCAGTGGCAGGGCGTCGTTTCTGACAATACTTTTTCAGTTTCTTCAGTACTACGTCTTTGTAGTACTTTCCGGTGATGCTTTTACCCTTTTTCACTGGCACTTTTATTGCGACTCCTTCACCAGAGAAGAAGATTGCATACAAATCCTTCTTTGTATTCAAAGAACGTTTGGCAATTATTTGGCATTTGCTGTGTTTAGTGGCCCAGATCTTATTGCAAACCTTTCTGACAGGCTCAAAATAATGGACCCAGGTTTCAGCACCTGTGACGACATTGGCAAACTGCTTTTTGTCATATTTTGGAAACATTTGAAACAGCTTTTTGGCCACTTTAACCCGTTGCCTCTTTTGCTCGTCAGTCAGCAGATGTGGCACCCATCTAGCAGAAATCTTTCTGACTTTCAAATGCTTCTTCAAAATAAGGTGAACCGTTGATAGTGATATGCCTACCTTTCGTGCAATATCACGAACTGTAAATCTGGCATCTCCTTCAATGATTTCCTTTATTTTGGAAACGATTTCTTTACGAGATGCAGATTTTGGCCTACCTGATTTCGGTGCATTTTTGATGGACTCTACACCAGACTCAAATTTCTCTTTCCACCGCCGAACTGTGTCATAAGACACACAAGAAGGTCCAAAAGCAGTAGAAAGGGGCTCTTACACGGTATAGGAAATTTACATTGGTTTCTGCCCACGCTTGGAACTGGATGAAATTCTGCACAATGGTTGCCTAGGGTATAACACTGATGATTATGAGGCATTGGCTTTTAAATGTAGTTCCATTGTAAATTTATGGTGTTTTGTACGCGGCCACTACCAAATCAGGGGGTGCCCTAATATTAACCTTCGTACAGTAAACAGGATTTCATTTTTCAGATGCTGGAATGTTTTATTAATTAAGGCCATCATTAGTACATGTTTTGATACTATGGATGGCTTCATGTACTTAGCAATAGTGTTGGAGCTATAACGTAAGTTGAACGGTAGCCCCATATTTCAGCTGCAGGTTATGTATTCATCCAGATATTATCTGCAATTTTACCATGTTCCGATTCTTGTCAAGACACCATTTCAGCATAAAAAATTTCCTTATGTATTAGGAATAAACACATGAAATTTCATAAAAATTGAAGACCGGTAACATGTTGTTTGAACAGCCTGAATACATATAGTCCTGAGTCGGCAAAATATGAAATTACCCAATACTCATGTATAAGTAGTAGTTACGTGTAAAGTCAACTTATCAATAGCTTTCAATTTGGATTACCATGATGTAGTATGTTTTGTATAAGAAGTTGATACCATAATTGTACATATTCATTTATAACCAGTTGACTGAATTGCACACCATGTCAAAAAAAAACAACTTTTCGTTTACAGGATCTGGACCATGCAGACACTAAGTCCAAGTTCTCTGTATCTGTATATTGTCAAAACCACAGCAGAAGATTTCACAGCTGGTACAAAACACACATGAAGACCCTCAATATTGGAAAAAAAAAACACTACAGCTTAAATACAATCAGTAATGAACAACCAAAATCTGTGTCACATGGACACTACACGCTTAGTACTGTTTCTTTAGGTAAGATCTATGCACTTGCTGACCAAATACTTTAGTACTCTTTCTAAAATGAAAGAATAACTTTTCAGAAATATGATCAGCGAAGAACAAGAAAGTAAGAGCAGTTGGTATTAAGAAGAATGAAATTATATTCAGCTAAAATATTCAATGGAAGAAACAAATTAAGTATAAGAACTAAAACAAAACTTGAATACTAAAAGCCTCCTTTCAAAACGCATTACAACACAAAAAACAGAGACAAGGTGAAAACAGAATTAATTAAATACCATAGAACTGCCAGCAACCAAATGAATGAAAACTGTTCAAAAACTCTTCAATACATCCTTTTGATTCACATTAAAACCACACAAGTTAGCTGTTTTAAACTCCTGTGTAAATTAACATATGGCGGAGTTTCAAACTAGTATGGAAGTCCTTAAGCAAATGACTTAAAATATGAATGTCATACAACCTTTGGAAATATCTTAAAGCTTTAACATGAAGAACTACAGAACACCAATTTGTTGTTTAAGTCAAACTATGTGCACTAGAATAGAACTTATGCAGAACAGAAACAATTTCATATATGCTTACTGTAAGGAAGAAAGGATAGATCTGCTTTTCTGATAGCAAAAGTTAAGACCACATAAACAGTAGTTATTCTGTGCTGCTGTCATCAAAGATAACTGTTGAAACAAAGAGAAAAACTCCAGTGTCAGTGTCAGTTCGATCGCAGGAAATACCGATTGAAGTGACACATTTGAACATGTTTACAGGACAAGAAATCCAGTGTTCATAATTTCAAAATACAATATACTCTTGCAAGCAAGCTATAGATATATCAGAAGTTAAGTCTATAGGTATTATTTTCTTTTTAAGCGTTCTTAGTTTGGTTCAAGTTCACCAGTCCAGAAACAAATCTCCTAAAATCTGTTAATGGGGATGCAAATCCTTCTTCAAAAACAAACAAGCAAACAAACAAGTAACAACTACTTGCAGTGTTACGTTTGCACATTTTCTTAATATGACAATGGAGATTACGGATCTCCCTGTTTTATGCCTATTTTTGTAATGGTGAGAATGGATACCCCTGTTTTACACCTATTTTAGTTGTATGCCTTTTGGGAAGTAATTATACAAAATGCTCAATGATTTGCTGACATGAATTAAAACGTAAGATTTTGTTAAGCCTAATTTGTTAATTAGAATTTCTTTTAATTTGTTTTGCTGTCTACATTTGTAATAGTTGGTTAGTCTGAGTCCATATAAATAGAAGGCAAGTAACAGAAAGTCATGAAACTTTAATGGGTAGCTCGAGATATATTCATTCTGAGTTGTCTAAACTCTCTTTGATTTGTTAAGTGTTAGAAGTGTTTGATAACACTGCCTTTCTCTACTGTTTTTTAACAATATAACAAAATAGTCAATTTTGTAAAAATCGACCTACCGGTATATCCATTCAAGGCCTAAAATGACAATGTTACCGGTTTTGATTTTTAATGAAATTTAGCACAGCTATAGAGGATATATGTAGCAAATTTTGCTGGTAGTATGAAATCTTGACAAAGACTATAACATATTAATTTTGAAAGTTTAATTTTGATATTTTTTTCATTTTTTGATAGAAAATTCAGATTTTTTATAATCAATTTATCAGAAAATGTTAACTTTAATTAAAAATAAATGTTTTGTGGTACCAATAGAATTACTGTGGTGTTCACCATTCAGCACAGCGCAAAAATCTTAAAACTAAATTAAACTTAAGATGTATGACATACTTATTTGGAGACAGGTATTAGCTCATGGGGGGAGTGAGTCAAGGTTGCGTCCTGAGCCCATCTTTTTATTATATAATTTAATAAGCACATTTTCATAGGTTGCATATGCCTAGTTATTATTATACAAAGTTTCAGAAAAATCCATGCGTGGGCAGAAATGAAAGATGCCCTTTCAATCATCAGCTTCTTCAAAGAATAACCAAGTTTGAGCGAGCTTTGATGTAAGCCCGTATTTCATCTTTTTTGTCGACGCTTCTACCAACCATTTTTACTGCAGTGGTCAATGACTGCGTGTATTCAAATGGCAAATTTTATGTCTTACACTTAGTCTAACACTTAGTCTATGTATTGGTTTTTATTGTGCCCCACGTGGATATCGAGCTAGAGGACAATAAGCAAATCATTTCGAACATCCCTCGTATGTATATATATATATATATATATATATATATATATATATATATATATATATATATATATATATATATATATATATATATATATATATATATATATATATATATATATATATGGATCAGTGGTCCCAGATCGGCCCCAATATCTGGACTGTATATTTAATTATATATACTTCAAGATTTAAAAAAATGCATATGAACTGTTATTCCGCGTGGACTTCAAGTCACATCCAAAAAACAAAGATACTGCCACACACGAGAGAAGTACCGGATTTCGAGTTGACTAACGTCGGTCGGGTGCTCATCCTGGAGTGCGAGGTGACCAAGAATCAAAAGGTGAATCGAATTAGGTCGAATCGGCCAAGGACCGAGTTGACCATAAACCGCGAAACAAAACAATATGGCAGCGCTCTCTGTAATCAGTGGAGGCTGCTCCCTAATTCGGTTTCACAGAGCCAATGAAATTCGCTGCGACAAAACCGTGTCATATCCATTAATGCTCATTTTACCCTACAAATTTTGCACATTGCAAATAAATATTGCACATTGCAAATAAATATTTTTATTTTGTCACTACAAATAATATTGATTCAATAAATATATATATCAGTTTCATTAAAAATATTTTTATTTTTAGTTTGAATGAATATATTTTTATTGCCACTACATATTTTTTTGTTGTCGATTAATATGCACAGAGCAAATATTTTATTTTGAATATATATATATATATATATTGCCAATAAATATTTGTTTTGCAAATAAATGTATCTTATTGCCAAACAAAATTAAATTAATTGTCAATAAATCGTTCTATAGCCAATGAATAATTTATTGCCATTAAATATTTATTTATCAAATGATATATAAATATCTGAATATAGAAAACATATTTTAATCTGGAATAAATGTATTACCAGAAACACTATTGCAACGTATATCGCGCAAAAGAGGACGAATATAAATATTTAGGAAAACAAGTCAAATCTACAGCGTTGAGTAACAAACAGAGACGATTTAAGAAATTTGCAATAGAGGGAGAACGCGCCCAATGACGTCTCTTTTTATTTCTTTCCACTTATCGAGTGAAAAGCTGATCGAGAGGTATTGCTCACATTTACCAATTTGCATATCCCTCTTGGTAATTTGGGCGGGATGTTTCGCGGCAGCCCATTTCGTACCGTTACAACTGTTCGCCTAAGTTCTGCCTCAGGACATGCAAACAATAACAAAATAGTCCTTAAACTTACACTGGTTCTACGATTATTATCAGAATAACATAATTAAAGAATCTGCCATCCTAATGATGAAAACAAAATACGAACTTGTCATGGCGCGAATGCTGCTGTCTGGTTTGAGTTGTTTCCCTTGGATAATCTTAAACGAACCATCCATCCACTAATAGATCAAAAATTGATTTTTATCAGTTAAACAACTGATACCTGGCTTTCATATCGGAGAATTTAAATGGTAGAAAAAAACAAAACAAAACAAAAAACAAAAAACTTTAGGTCCAGAAAAAAAATGAAAATCGCGCAAAACGCATTTCATATTGCGGGAATCTGCCTTTTGTTTGATGGAGCTGTCCCCATCAAATCCATAAAGCTGTGTGAGACCACCAGAAATCGGCGCAAAGCCAACCGTCACGCACCCTAGAATCATCACTGAAAAAGTGTAGACCAAGCCGCGGTAATCGGTCCGCAGTCCTCCTCACCACAGAAAAAAACACATGAAAGGGGCTTTTGGGTACGGTTTATGTGGCCTTTTATTTAATTCTATGTATAAATCCCAGTCAGTTCTAGAGGCCTATAGAACTTTAGGCAACCGCCCCATGAGCACTCTCAGTGCTTTGATTTCTCACTGCAAGCCTCGTACAAATAAAATCAGTCACAAGAAAAGTGTACCTCGACGAAGTCACCACCGCACTCCGTCCCGATATTAGGAGCTTCAATGTCAAAGTCAACGAATGTTAAAACTACGTCTCTACTTCTATCAGATATCATCCAGCTGCAGTTCGCTAAGTTGTAGTAGTTGTCGGGGTAGTTCGGTGACATTATTGTTCCACTTGATACACCATAGTAGCTGCAGCTGCACCTGTCGCTCCTTGTCTGGAACTAAATATTCAAACACATACCCAGTAAGCATTCTACATAAATCTGTAGTGGGTGGTTGACGGCCCGTCAGGGTAGCTGACGGGCCGGTGACGGCCCGCTATAGATTTATGTAGAATGCTAACTTGGTACCGTCTGTTTAAAAGTATTAACCTTTACCACTCTCTCGTCTTTTTCAACAGACTCAGATTGGTGTTGTTTTTCTTATTTTCCCCAGAAAACAGGATTTGACATAACATGCAAATTGTCTTCATCAGAAACAATTTGCATGAAATGTCAAATCCTGTCTTTTTCTTTCTTTCTTTTTTTTTTTTTTTTTTTTTTTTTTTTTTTTTTTTTTTTTTTTTTTTGTTTTTTAAAGAAATATTTGAAAAATACTTCAGTTACAGAGTGTAAGTGTTAACTTAAACAAGCTAGGTGTTGTTGTGTCTTATTTTAAAAATAATAGTTTTATATATTTTTTCCTACATTGTTATGTTAATAAACTGTTTTAAGTAACTAAATGATGCCACTATCCAAATTTGACGTCATCATCGTCAGGCTTGAGTGACTTTATTCGACATTAATAAGATGGTGTCCAAAAAGGCCACACTGTTAAAATACCATTTAAAAATAGTTTGGTGATTTTCGTACCTTTGCCAGAAAAGGAGGCAGAAAAAGAGATAAATACAAAATAATATTGTTTTGTTTATAAGCGGTACATTTGTTATTAAGAATTTCATATTCTTTGTACAAGAACCTGAAATGCATCACGAAAACCCTCCTATATAATTTTGACCCCCTCAAACCCCACTTTTATATAGTAAAACTGGGATTTACAGGCCTGGGGTATACATTATTTTTCTTATTTCTGCTCAAAAAATAGATTGTGGGTACTCGTTAGAACCACCTCGTCGAGGCGGTTCTAAGGAGTACCCACAGTCTATGTTTTGAGGAGAAATACGAAAAATATCAGAATTTTTTATCTAAACATTTTCATTTTTTGTAGGTAAAATTTTCACTATATTTGAAAAGGCGTGTTTTCGTAATGGCATGTCAAAAACAACTAAAAATAACAAAGATAAAAAACGGCAAATTAGACTATAGGCTATTTTTTTTTTTTTTTTTTTTTTTTTTTTTTTTTATCGTTTTCATGTACCTCTGAGAACTAACAGAAAGCACGTACCTCCCATGAGGCGTAGAATCCACGGTAATCACTTTGGAATTTCACATGCATGTAGCTGCTTCGGCAACCAGTCGACGTTAACCCTGTTGAGTCGGCACCACAGTATCGTCCAATCAGAGGCGCTTTTGAATAACCACCGTCACGAACCTATTAAAATGTAGACTGGCTCCAGTCTCCAGTGACTGACTGTTTGGTTTTTTTCTTATAATCTGCTTAATATTCCACTAAAATAAAACCAAAATAATATCATAACAATAAAGGCTGGTCACTCTAGTGACCAGCCTTTACAGTCATAATATGTTTTTGGTTTATCTTAGTGGATTATCAAACAGGATTATGAGAAAAATATTTAATCACTGGAGACTGGAGCCAGTCTAATCAAAATGCAGCAAACTACAGTCAAACTACAATGGTTCGAACATCTTAGGGACCATGGAAAGTAGCTCTAAGCATGGGTAGTTCGAGTCACTGAGGATTAAAGCGCCAGGTTAAGAGGCAATTTGGGATGATTGATTGTGGTGAGGTTTTACGGCCCAGTCAACCCAATGGGGTCATGTCGAGCGCGGTCAGTTTACCTAACCACACGTTTACTGGGCAGGCTTAGTCCTCTAAGCGGTTAACCAGTATTTGGGATGAGGCGATTCTAATGAATACATACACTATCAGGGTGGCCACGCACTCTGGAAAACAGGGAAAACAGGGAAAATGTTGAAAAAAAATTCCCTGCAGGGAAAAATCAGGGAATTTGAAATTTTGCTGAAAATCGGGGAAAAATCAGGGAATTTCAAAAAATCTTATCTTTGTAAGGTCAAAATATTCAAATTTTATAGCTGTTCAGCAGTGATTTTTTTAACTGCGAGTCCCACTTCATATACTAACAACCTTGTCTCTGAGACTCACAAAATTTATATGTGTGAGTCCCTAAAGTCACAAAATACAATAGAAAACTGCTCGAAAATATGTAAAGGACTCTTGATTTTATCCTGGGACTCATTAAATATCAATCATGTGAGTCCCTTAGACTCAGTAGAATCAAAAGGTAAATAAATCACTGGTTCAGATGTGGCAATTTTTAAGAATGGCCCTAGACAGTCTACCATGTAACCAAAAAAAAAAAAAAAAACAAACCCTACTGTTTTAATAAATTGGAGGTGAAGGTGTGGCTACAAGGGGAGGTTGGAGGCCATATATTTTACCAGTTTTGCTTTTGACTACCGTGAAAGTAAATTAGCACATGTACATCATATTTTAGATAAATTTTCATTTAATTAAGAATATTGTGACAGCATTGTGTATAAACATGTCACTTGACAGCATTTGAATCAGTATATGACTTCTAAAAGTAGGGGCCATTGCGATAATATTAAGGTTTTTAATCAGGGAAAATCAAATCAAATCAGGGAAAAATCATGGAAAAATCAGGGAATTTGATTGCTAAAAATGTGTGGCCACCCTGACTATACATGATCATATAAATCAGCAATATTTAAGAAATACTCCTAAACATTTGTTAAGGAATGAACTATCGAAAGAATTTCTTATGGAACGAGTTATCGGTATTCGTCTCACTGAAGTTTCCCTGCATGTTGTGATATAAAATTTGTATTTTATTTTTTGTTTTTCCTTAGAGTAAACTTGATTTTGATGCATTGTTTTGCCGTCCTGATCGTAATGCGGCTGTCCACGTGCTAATGAGAATAAAAATGAGCCACCTGCAATAAGACTTTTGCGCCCAGCGAAGACTCAATTCAGCCTTGGCATACGCCCAGCCTGATCAAATTCTTCGCTGTCCACATCACGAAAACATGCCTATATAATTTTGAGCCCCCTTAAACCTCACTTTTATATAGTAAAACTGGGGTTTACAGGGGTATACATTATTTTTGTTATTTCTGCTCAAAACACAGATTTTGGGTACTCGTTAGAACCGCCTCGACGTATATTTGAATAGGCGTGTTTTCGTAATGACATGAAGAAAGCTTGGGTCCTTAGCTACCCACTGAACACGTAGCGAAGACTGATGACTGGGCGGACTGGGAATATCAAAATGTATTAAATGCCATGATCGTTTTATCATACAACCATTACGAAAACATGCCTATTCAAATATATTGAAAACTTTACGACCAAAAAATGAAAATTTTCAGATGAAAAATTCTGATATTTTTCATATTTCTGCTCAAAACATAGATTGTGGGTACTCGTTAGAACCGCCTCGACGAGGGGGTTCTAACGAGTACTAACTTTACCACCAAAAATGAAAATTTTCAGATGAAAAATTCTGATAATTTTCATATTTCTGCTCAAAACATAGATTGTGGGTACTCGTTAGAACCGCCTCGACGAGGCGGTTCTAACGAATACCCACAATCTATGTTTTTGAGCAGAAATAAGAAAAATAATGTATACCCCTGTAAACCCCAGTTTTACTATATAAAAGTGGGGTTTAAGGGGGGCAAAATTATATAGGCATGTTTTCGTGACGGTGTTTTCAAAATGAATTCAAATGTACGCGAGGCATGGACCTTTTATTTATAGATTTGTTCCATTCCCTTTATTTTATATTAGACAATCTTTAATTTTAAACACTTTCACCTTTGAGTTTCTGAAGAAGACTCTTTCATCATTGAAGTTGGTAAGAACCATTGTTAAAAAAAATCTCATTCAAAAATTAAAACAAAATGACAAATAGTGTATATCCTGATGAGACGGCTCATTATCATTACGAGCCGTCTCGTCGGGATCTTCACTGTTTGCAAAAAAAGTGCTTTGGTACGCAGGACTGAAAGTGTTCATTGACTCAGAGAAGAACTCAAGTAGGGTCATAAAGTCTGCAAAAGTTGAATGGAACCTATTTGTTTTGCAGTATCTTATATTTTTTTATTCATGCAATATGCATTGAATTGATCATAGGGTGTTTGCAGATACGGATTTTGTAAAACGCATGTAATTCAACTGGAAACAGTGCTTGACGTTTGACAAGCTGCATATATTGGGATTAAAGACCCTTCACATAGGGAAGTCTGTCCAGCCTGTCCAATGAAAACAATTATAGAAGATCAAAGGCAACAATCTACGTCATGATCATGATGAAAAACACATATATAATTTAACCAATTACGCTTAAATTATAAGAGTTGTTTATGTATAAACACATAATCAAAGTGTCTGAACATCCAGGGAGTTCCACAATCACAAGCCGCAGCCTTTCCCAGACACCAAGAGGAAGAGGGAACAGACAAAACCAAACAAGCGCAAATCGAACAAACGTACGAAAAGCACTACGATTAGTTCTCTCTTCCCCAAGCGAGGTAATCGCAATGCTGAAAGGACTGAAAGCACAAGAACAAAATATCACAAGGTAAGACATAAAACAAATCGCCTCGTAGAACAAACCACAAAGCAACAAATAGTAAGACTAACACCTGGACCACCGCCTTAGAACGGGAAGGCTCCCAACTCAGTCAATGCATCAAAGCGAAAACATAAACATCAAATTAATCACTATGATAAACAAAGACGAGTACTCATTGCAAACAAACTCTACTGTGTGTTAATGAAAATTAGTAGTTGAACCTCGGCGGGCCGAGCCAAAGACATATCGTCAAGGCCCAACCCACTGGTTAAAGTTTTACGAAGAGGCCGTCATTGAGCCTGAGTCCCGAACCACAGTCGTGCAATTACTGCAGTCTTTCACATAATATCCAGGCTATAGCCAATTCTTTTATAACGGTTAATTAGTTTTCTGAGTTGCTCCAAAAAGTTAGATTTTCCCACAATTTTTCTAAATCTATTCGCTAAGTCAACCGTAAAATTCTAGTTCCGATATACCTTGTTGCAGCAGAAGCCCGATTTTCTCAAGACATACAGTCCATCTGACGATGAATTTGGTGCGCGAATGAAACTGATTTAAGTTTTTCTTTCTTTGTGCGTCCGAACTTTTTATAAGTGGCGTTTGTTTTGTCCTTCTTTGTTCCTCATCTCATCTCGGTGCCTCGGGAGCAGTGTTGGGAACCGGCCAGAATTTAATTGCCGATTACCGGTTTTGTAAAACCGACTGATCATCGACTAATAATAGACTTATAGAAAATATATTCACTCCTAATTTAGCCCTCTTCTTGATACTTATTCATAGCTCCAGATCTATAAGAGGGGCATCTAGGTAATATTATTTCTTATTTCTCCATGAAAACATATGTTATGTGTACTCATTAGAAGCGCCTCCGCGAGGCGCTTCTAATGAATACCTACTACATATGTTTTCACGGAGAACTACAACATATGTTTTCATGGAGAAATAAGAAAATATCAATACTTTTGGGTTGACTTATTTAAAGCAATTTTCTTCACTTTTTATTTACCACAAATCTAAAATGACCCAAATAGACAGCTTTGAATTTCATTTCTTGCCTATATATTAAACAAAAACGTGAGAAAAATGTGTCTCTAAAAATAGAATATTCCGATTAGTCGACTAAAAAAAATCTTTCCGATCATCAGTCACAAGAGGCAAAAGTGACTGATGATCGATTATAATCGATCACCAGTGGCAACATTACTCGGGAGGGCTGTGCTGCGTGATTGTGGTATGTCCTGGGACGCTTCCATTATATTTCTGCTAAAAGAATGGATCTGCGTTCGCAGTGCTTACCTCAAGAAAATCTTGGTCACAAGTTGAATGCTTTTCCATAACCATGTCAACAATCGACATAGTCACGTGATCTGTTGATGGCGCTTGTATAAGCCATACGCACAAGGCATGATTGTAGTAGTCATTCGGATAATTCGGAGACGAGAGAAATCCTGTTTTGTCGTCATAGACTCTTCCACACCGGGCTGAAGAAATATTTGAAATAATAAAAGTATTTGACCATAATCTTATAAAAAGGTGGTTTAACCCATTTTAGACAGAATAAGTTCCCCACATTCTATATATTGAAAGAGTTCATTTTCAATTTAACGGCTCAAAATTCCTAAAAAAAATGACACTTTATGATCCAAGAAAGGTTTAATAAATTGATATATGTATAAATACAATCACAAAATGTGACACCTGACAGCCTGTAAAATTTCAGCCAGTCTCTCGTTCTTGAAATGAAATGTTTTTTTTTTTAGTTTTTTTTTATCGTATCTCTGAATGTTGCCAACATTAATTTAGAGATACGATAAAAAATCATTTCATTGTTTGATCCCGTTCAGACATGAGTGACTAACTGAAATTTTACAGGATGTAAGATGCCACTTTTTATGATCATATTAATACTATATACCAATTTATTAAACCTTTCTTGGATAAAAACAAAATGTCTATTTTGGGGGAAATTGAAGCCTTCAAGATAAATTAGGCTATGAGATTTAGATATTCCTAGAGAAATGTCTAAACTATTTACAAACAGAGGAGACCCAATTAGCTGCCGTATTTGTTTCTTGAGCTGTCAGAAGAGCTTCATCACGAAAACATACCTATATAATTTTGACTCCTTAAACCTCATTTATACATAATATTCTTATTTTTGTTCAAAAATATAGATTGTGGGTACTAGTTTGAACCGCCTCGCCAAGGCTGTTCTAATGAGTACCCACAATCTATGTTTTAAGCAGAAATAAAAAAAATATCAGAGCTTTTTATCTGAAAATTTTCAGTTTTTGGAGGTGAAATATTCTGTATTTTTGAATAGGCGTATTTTCGTAATGTCCTGGGGCTTAAGGACGAGATCGAAACAGCCATGGTAAATGAGCCATCGGTATTCGAGTTACTGAGGTTTGTTAGAATCAAAATAGCAAAACGGAAAGCTACAGTATACACACCCTTTACAATGATACAATTCATGATAGAGATAAAATATGCCGAGCAGATACCCAGACAAAACTTTTGGCCTTACGTATACATGTGTATTATTCGATGGTATTTATACGACAATACATTGTAAAATTTGCCTAGACCTCCATTACGAAAACACGCCTTTAAATATATTGAAAATTTTACAACCAAAAAAGGAAAATTTTCAGAAAGAAAAAATCTAATAGTTTTCGTATTTCTGCTTGTGGGTACTCGTTAGAACCGCCTCGGTCACAATCTATGTTTTTTTTAGCAAAATAAGAAAAATAATGTATACCCCTGTAAACCCCAGTTTTAGTATATAAAAGTGGGATTTAAAGGGGTCAAAATTATATAGGCGTGTTTTCGTGATGCAAAGTATACTAATAACAGCAAAAGAACGGCTGTTCTGCCAGTATATCTAATGTTAAGAAAATGCTAAAGCTGATTGTTTTACGAAATAAAAAATATTCATCATGCTACACAACGTTCGTATGTATGAAGAAAAATGCATCACAGTCCAAACAAAGTAAAAGTCACCGCAAAAGAATAAGAAGAGTACAAGAAAAAAATATATTCTAATAAAAAGAAGACTTCTGATACACTCACAAAAATTAAAACAACTAGAAGTCAAGTTATCTTGGTCAGACTAGCTAGTTTCTGCCAATAAGGCCACATCAGTGACCCTCATTAAATTTGTCGAAAATCCCGGAACAGGATTAATGATCACAAATGACAAGAAAATTTAAACTAAAGTATGATCAAGTACAAGGAGACGGTTAATGGATGTCACCAGATGCGGTGAAATAGATTTTAAAGGAATGACCCTTGAGAGAAAAGTGGGCATCATCATTGACCTTCAGTTGTAGCAAGTCCCGGAATGGGCTCAATGATCTTTAAGAACCGGAAAATATAAAAAGAAAGATATGAGAGAAGTCCAGGGAGTGCAACAATCACAAACCGCAGCCGTTCCCAGACACCAAGCGGAAGAGGAAACTGACAAAACCAAACAAGCACAAATCGAACGAACAAACGTACGAAAAACACTAAGATTAGCTTTCTCTTCCCCAAGTGAGGTAATCGCAGTGCTAAAAGGACTAAAAAAAACCCACAAGAACAAAATAACGCAAGGTAAGACATAAAACAAATCGCCTCGTAGAATAAACCACAAAGCAACAAAAAGTAAGACTAACACCGGGACCACCGCCTTATAATGGTCAGTAAAATAAACCACCGTGGGGTTTAAAGCACTTTTACAGCTAGCCAACTTCACCCTGGGTCCCGATGCTACTCTTAATACAGAAATACATAAATATTCGGTTCGCATAAAGGCTCCCAACTCAGTCAATGCATCAAAGCGAAAACATGAAAAATCAAATTAATCACAATGATAAACAAAGACGAGTACTCATGGCCAATTCTACTGTATGCCAGAGTAAACGAAAACCAATAGTTGAACCACGGCGGGCCGACTGGTTAAAGTTTTACGAAGAGGCCGTCATTGAGTCTGAGGCCAGAACCGCCGTCGTGCAATTACAGAGTGAAGCATAACCAATTCTTTTACAACGGTTAATTAGTTTTCTGAATTGCTCTGAAAAGTTAGATTTTCTCACAATTTTTCTAAATCTGTACACTAAGTCACCGTAAAATTCTGGTTCCGATATACCTTGTTGCAGAAGTGTTTTCACACTGATGCTGTATTTTTCAGACTGATGCTGTATTTTTCTACCAAAACACTGTAATGCTATATTTTTCTACCAAGGCACTGTGTCTGCAATGAAATTTCGAAAACGCCTTATGAAGTTTAAAATAACGATAGCCCTGCCTAAGAAGTTTGGCAGAAAGGGCTTTATGATGGCAGTTAAAGTCACTAAGATTTGAAGAAGCCCTGGCGAATTTAATAAGTTGAGATATGTATACCCCATATAAGGTACGCCGGGGAATATCCCCCACCGGAAAAGGAAAATTGACTATATCAAAATCGTCCCGTTTATCATAAATTTTGGTGGAAACTGTACCATTAGATATACATAGATTCAAATCCAAAAAACGGTGCCTCGGTATCGGAAGAATTGGCTCTATTTAATTGGAGTTCTGTAGGGTATATGCGATCCACCATTTGGTCAAAGTAAATATTGTCAATATTTAATAAATCATCAAGGTATCTTGAAGTTGAATTGAAAGCCTCAATAATGTCAGCCTGATTTTCCCGTGAGAGAGACTTCATGAAATCTCTCTCATTACAAAAAAGAAACACATCTGCAACAAGAGGAACGCAATTAGTTCCCATCGGAATACCAATAGTTTGCCTATAAAGTTTATTTCCAAATCTAATAAATATATTATCCAAATGATAAACAAGGGCATCATAGACTTTTTGACAAGACCAACAATCGTAAATATTGTATACATCAGAAGTGAAGAAAGCGCATTCTTCGTTGCAAGCCAAATATTCCCCCGAAAAGACGTTCGGTTAATCAAATCATCAAGTTTATCTTTTATAAGATGCTGAGGTAACGTAGTATACAGTGTAGAAAAATCATTTGTAGACAATTTAGAAGCCTTAAAATTTTTAGATTTAAATTTATTGAGAACTTCATTGGAATTTTCAATTGACCAAAAATAGTTAATTCCGTCCCTTTCATAAACAGTATCACAGTATGTAATTCAATGTTTTCTTAACAGCAGAAGGCATGTTAGCAGTTTGAACAAAACGGTAGTCGTACATGAACTAGAATTAGCAATGAAACGTGCTTTATTAATTCGTTTATGAAGTTTCGGTAACCAATATAACGTAGAAAAGAAAACGGTAAGAGAAAAGTCCAGGGAGTGCAACAACCACAAACCGCAGCCCTTCCCAGACCCCAAGAGGAAGAGGAAACCGACAAATCCAAACAAGCACAAATCGAACAAACGTACGAAAAACACTAAGATTAGCTTTCTCTTCCCCAAGTGAGGTAATCGCAGTGCTAAAAGGACTTAAAAAAACCCACAAGAACAAAATAACGCAAGGTAAGACATAAAACAAATCGCCTCGTAGAATAAACCACAAAGCAACAAAAAGTAATACTAACATCGGGACCACCGCCTTAGAAAGGTCAGTAGATAAACCACCGTGGGGTTTAAAGCACTTTTACAGCTAGCTAACTTCACCCTGGGTCCCGATGCTACTCTTAATACAGAAACACATAAAAATTCGGGTCTGTCTTGTTTTTCTTTAATACTCACTGCAAACTTAGCAGTAATTTCGATAGAACGGATATTAACAATAGATCTCTTGCCAGTAGGAAGCCATTTATATGCTTTGGTACTACCAAGTTCTTGTATTAGAGTATTGATATAATGACGTCGTCACACAACAACATTATTAGCAGCTTTATCAGCTGGAGCCAAAACATACTTCCTATGGCATTCTTGGATACCTTGTTTCAAATATCGAAAAGACTTAAGGCTTAGGAGGGAGAAGATCAAGGTTATTAGATTAAAATAACTCGCGTTCAACAATCATCTTAAAAATCTTTAATTTCCAATTATTTAAAGCATTAGACTCAATATACTCTCGTTTACACCAACGCGTACAATAATCATTTAAAGCACTGGCAATTGTTTCCCGACATTTATTGAAATCAATATGGGCTGGGAATCTATATTTAGGTCCTTTATAAACTATACTTTAGCTAAGTACGAGGAGTTACCAACGAAAGCAATGAAAAGAAAACTACGTCACCTCTTTGAACAAGCGTCGTCCATCTCTTGTCGGATACCAAGTTGTCTTCAATACTTTGGTGTTTGATGTTACTTAACGCACATTCCCTAGTTTTATTATTGTAACTGACTGTGCGACACGGCTCTTTCTGGCGGCAAATAGCGCTGCAGTGTATCACCGATTCAACTGCAATCTCATCAAATATCCCGGAATTTATCTTCTTTTGGTCGATCACAAAAAATTGTTGGTCCTTTGCAGTGACGTGCTTGCTGAGACACAGCAGTAGCGTGATAAGAAGAATGTTCATGTTTTACATGAGTACTAGTAGTTAGTAAAGATCACTTACGGCTTGTTGCAAGGATAGTTTTATAGATATGTCTATATTTTTAAGGGGAACTGTTACACTTTCAAGGGAGGCAACTCTCAAAATTGGCATGCGCTATATTGAAATGGGGTCTATTCTAAAAGCAATTTATTTGATCCCCTTGAGAGCCATTTTTTCCTTTTAGAGAAGATCGCTTTAAAGAAGTATCTTAACATGTTTAAAACCAAACAAGAAAACATAAAAGTTGTGAAAATATGGCAGACAATTTACCAAGTGTACCCAGTCCCCTGAAAGTCATAACATATCACTTTTGCAAGCTACGTAAATATAAATTGTCTTTTCTTGACTATCTGACGGCATTAGGTTTACTTACAAAAGTAAGAGATAGTCAGAAAAAGTATCTAATTTGCATTAAACGTCAATATTTGGTTCACTTTAACAAGTCAGAAGAGTCAGAAAATGGTATCTTATTCTGCACAGTTCTTCCAACATTAGGTTCACCTACAAAAGTCAGAAAAAGGAAGAAAATTTCGTCTTATTTTGCACGGCACTTCCAATGTCAGTTTTACTTATATAAGTCAGAAAATTCAGAAAATGTTATTTTATACTGCACAATATTTCCAATATAAAGTTTGCCAGAATATGTTATCTTAATCTGCACAATTCTTCCAACATAAGGTTTTCTTAGACAAGTCAAAACAAGTCTGAAATATTATCTTATTCTGTACCTTTCAACATTAAGTTCACTTACAAAAGTTAGAAAATATCAGAAAAAATCATCTTATTCTGCGCAGTATTTCCAATGTTAGGTTCATTTACACAAGTCGGAACCCCCCCCCCCCCCCCCCCCCAGAAAAATTCACCTTATTCTGTACAGTTCTTCTAACAGTAGACTTGCTTACAAAAGCCAGAAGAAGTCAGAAAATATATCGTATTCTGTACAGTTCTTCCAACATATGGTTCACTTACAAAAGTTAGAAAAAAGACAGATAATGTTATCTTAATCTGCAGAGTACTTCCAGTTAGATTCCATTACAATTGTAAGAAAAAGTCTGAAATGTTATCTTATTCTGCACAGTTTTTCCAACAATAGGTTCACTTACAAACGTCACAAAAAAGTCAGAAAATTTCATTTAATCTGCACAGTATTTCAAATATCAGGTTTACTTACAAAAGTCAGAAAAAGTCAGAAAATTTTACCTATTATATACAGTTCTTCCAGCATCAGATTCACTTACAAAAAATAGAAAAAAGTAAAAATAATATATCTTAGTCTGTACAGTTCTTCCGACATAAGTATCACTTACAAAAGTCAAACGAAAGAAAATGTTATCTTAATCTGCACAGTACTTCCAACATTAGATTCACTTACAAAAGTCAGAAAAAAATCTGATATGTTATTTTATTCTGCACTGTTCTTCCAACATCAGGTTAATTTACAAACATCAGAAAAAGTCAGACAATATCATTTTATTATTCACAGTTTTTTTTTTTCAATATTAGGTTTACTTATAAAAGTCAGAAAAAGTCAGAAAATTTCGCCTTATTCTGTACAGTTCTTCAAACATTAGGTTCACTCATAAAAGTCAGACAAAGACAGAAAAGTATATCTTATTCTGTACAGTTCTTCCAACATAAGATTCACTTACAAAAGTCAGAAAATGTTACCTTAATCTGCACAGTATTTCTAGTATAAGTTCACTGACACAAAATTTCATCTTCAATTGCACAGTACTTCAAACATTAGGTTCACTTACAAAAGTTGGAAAAGATCTGAAATGTTATCTTATTCTGCCCAGTTCTTGCAACATTAGGTTCATTTACAAACGTCAGAAAAAGTAAAACAATTTCATTTTATTCTGCACAGATTTACAGTATCAGATTTACTTACAAACATCAGAAAAATGAGAAAAAAATTTCTTATTCTGTACAGTTCATTCAACATAAGATTCACTTACAAACGTCAGAAAAAGGTTGAAAATGTTATTTTAATCTGCACAGTATTTCCAATATTATGTTTATTAACACAAATCAGAACAACAGGAAATTTCATCTAATTCTGCGCAGGACGTCCATTATTAGATTCACTTACAAAAGTCTTAAAAAATCAGGAAATGTCATCTTATTCTGCACAGTATTTCCTAAATTAGGTATACTTTAAAAAGTCAAAAGAAATCAGAAAAAAATTCCTTATTCTGTACAATTCTTTAAAGATAAGATAAACTTACAAAAGTCAGAAAAAATGACAAAAAAATATATCTTATTTTACACAGTACTTTTAAGTTCGATTACAAAAAGCCGAAAAAGACAGAAAATGTATTCTTATTTTGAACAGTACTTCCAACAATGGTTAGTGGAGCGCTGTGGTGCAGTGGTAAAGCGTCGGACTCGAGATCGATAGGTACCAGGTTCGATCCCCACTAACAGCAAGTGTTGTTTCCTTGAGCAAGAGACTTTATCCACATTGCTTAGTACTGGTTTCTACCCAGGAAAAAAGAGGGCCACATGGAAGATTAGTACTAGATTACTAAATGTGTTACCCTCTATAAATAAGGTCGATTATTATTATTATTATTATTATTATTATTGTCAGTAATGACAGACGAACTATATATGTACTTCCAACATTAGGTTCACTTACAAAAGTCGGAAAATGTCATCTGATTCTAAAATATACTTCCAACATTAAGTTCACACAACGATCAGAGAAAGACAAGCAATGTCATCTTTTTCTGAACAGTGCTACCAACATAAGGTCCATCTATAAACACCAGAACAAGACAGACAATATAATCTTATTCTGCACAGTACACATTAGGTTCACTTACAAAAGTCTCAGAACGACCCAAAGTTTCATCTTATTCTGCACAGTGCTTTCAACATTAGGTTTACGTACAAAAGTCAGAAAAAGACTGAAAATGTCCTCTTATTCTGTACAATATTTCTAGTATTAGGTTAACCTACAAAAGTCAGTTAATGTCATCTTATTCTGAACAGCGCTTCCAACATTAGGTTCACTTACAGAGGTCAGAAAGAAACACAAAATTTCAACTTATTCTGCACAATACTTCTAGCATTAGATTCACTTACAAGTCGGAAAAGACAGAAAATGTTAATTAGTGTTGCAGAGTACTTCCAACATTTAATTCACTACCAAAACTTACTCAACTTTTATAGCAGGAGCGCAAAATGACAAAAGGGTTCTTTATAGAATATTGTACAGTGAAGGCCACAACCAGATGCGCAGTCTTAGCAGGGCCTAAGCTACCAACTTATAGAATTGTTGCATAATAAAGAATGTATCTACGGACGGAAAAGTATCTGAGTAGATTCCACATGTGCACAGGCTGATCTTAGCAACGGTATTCGCATATGATACGAGGACCTCTTGTGTCGTAGGATATTTCAATTATAACAATTTCATTTGTTGCAAAGAATATCCGTAATGACAAAATAATAAAGGGTGATTATAATCTGTCCTTTTTATCTATAATGGATGGATCGAATAACATTTCCATTAAGCCTTTTGTAAGCTTCAACTTTGTTTGATCAGTCATTTAAATTTAAGTGATTTATGTTGCGTTTTAACATTTTTATAAATATGTCGCATCATCGGGAAAAGAGTATTCGGACAGAATAACTTGATACTGTAGACTGTAACGAAAATGAAGCCATTGAGCAGTACCCTGAAAACGCGTGATAGTCTGGGATCTAGCTATTCGTAAATGACAGAAGAACATTTTTAATGGCGATGTTCAAATGTGTTCCATTTTAAACGCTGTCGTATTTACCCAAATTATTAGAATAGACAGATCTGTGCAAACAGTGTAATACCAGATCAGACACATATGATCAGAGTCTGCACTGTTTGCCACTCACCCAGCAGTTTCAGAGCCATCAAGAGATATAATGGACGAGAGAAAAATCTTTTAGGTCAAAATATATTGATAAATTAAGTTGTTTCAATATAAAATGGACCGCACTATGCAAAAACGCGTCTTCAGGCATACGCAGACAGCAAATGTCCAGATCAGCCTGCGCATCCGCGCAGTCTGATCAGGACCGTTACTGTCCGCTCACAGAATCATTGGACACTACAAAATGTATGAATTGGACACTACAGAATGTATGAATCGAGAGCAAAGTCCCAGATGATACTTTGCGCATGCGCTCGATGATATGAATCCGCACATTTGCGCATGCTCGAAGACACCTTTTCGCTTTTCGTGACCCAAATACGACAGTACTGAATAAAAATGCTCGTTCATTACTAGGATAGTCAATATTGATTGTTCTTGTACATGTAATATGAGATTCTAGATATAATTGAGCCAACGCATGACAAAATATACTAAATGGCATGTGCGCCCAGCGAAGATTCAGAAGAGCGCAGTCTGATAAGAGTTTTCGCTGTCCGCATGAAGAAAGCTTGTTAACATAGCTACCCACTGAGTGTACAGAAACGACTCTGATCAGACTGGTCTTTACTGGGCGCACATGCCATTTTATAGGTGTCTGTGTCATTTTGTTCTTGTGTTTTTCAGTACTTTTAGTATTGCGATTACCTCGCTTGGGGAAGAGAGAGATAATCTTAGTGCTTTTCGTACGTTTGTTCGATTTGTGCTTGTTTGGATTTGTCGGTTTCCTCTTCCTCTTGGTGTCTGGGAAGGGATGCGGTTTGTGATTGTGGCACTCCCTGGACTTTTCTCTTACCTTTTTTTTCTCATGCGCTGGCTCAACTGAAACGGGTAAATTATCAGAATTTTACATAAAGATGACTTGATACACTCGGCAGATATTTTCGCAAGTTTCACAAGGGAGACTTTTTTTTTTTCGATTTTCTGTTTGCTTTCATGAACACCAAGCCCCTTCTGAAAAGGGGTCTAAACTAAAAGGAAACAAGTTTGCTCCGGAGCGAAAGTCTTTCCTTTTACAGTGGACCCCTTTCAAAAAAGAGGGAAATTAATTTTAACAGAGTTGCCTCCCCTGGAATAATATTCATTCCATTTAAATCGCATTTAAATGCCCTGACATTAGAACTATAGTAATACTTGCCTTTACCGATTTCCCTCTTTATGAGAAGGGACTGGGGCCACAATAAAGCGCTGCTTAAGCAATTTGCTCCCAACCTCAGAAATTCTTGAAAACACAGTTCAGAAAGGTATTATTAGCACTTTTTATATGAGATACCTGGAACTCCTTCGGTGACATCATCGATAAGAGTGGGCTAGCAAGAACATGATTGGATTGTATAGAAGATATAGACAATGTGCATGTTTTACATTGATTTGAAAGTCTAAACTAGTAGGCTTTAACTGTAGTTAAACTGATATGTTGTATTTGTTATTTCCATCAGTGACAGTCAGATGTATTAGGGTCATTCTTGCAATTAGTGTAAAATATATGTTAATTGAACGCGTGTCCAACTATCAGCGGGTGTTACTGTGGGAAGAGACCGACTGAGTGTGCACTCCAATATAATAAATATATTTAACATTTAGAATTACCATCAATTTATTCAGTGGTCCTTTAAAGTATGTTTATTTTTTATTGATTTTTTATACTTCCTTTTTGTTTCTAATCGATCATCTGTTGATATAATTACTCTTGATCTCCTTTAAATTCGGGAGTCACAAAGTCACATTGTTTGAAAATCATGTATTAGTATTCATTTATTTATTTATTTAAACAGCAGATTCCTGTACAAATGAAATAAATAAATAAGTAAGTAAGTAGATAAACAAATAAATAAATTAATAAATAAATAAAATAAAAAGCTTGCGAAAGAGTTGTTGAAACGTTAACGCGACATACGCCTGGGTGCAAGCGCGTAAGTCGCGTTAAAGTTAAATTTAAACTTTAGAAGAGAATGTTTCAATATATATATTCATAAGTTTTCTTTTAACCTGCCTGATGTCTTCTTATGAGTTGCAGTATTAAACATTACTTCTCTCCTGTCATTGAAAATTATTGGTTGTGAAATCTTTCTACATCTTGAAGACAATAAAAAAAAAAAAAAAAAAAAAAAGAAGGAAAGAAAATGCGTTTTTTAGAATATAACTTAGATTAACTTACTTATTTCATAACATATTGAACCAGAATTTTACGGTGACTAAGTGTACAGATTTAGAAAAAATTTAGGAAAATCTAACTTTTCGGAGCAATTCTGAAAACTTATTAACCGTTATAAAAAACGGCTATAGCCTGGATATTATGCGGCAGACTGCATGCATAGTTGTCAACCCAATCATTGTTGATGGCTATGCTTCACTCTTTAATTACACGACGGCGGTTCGGGCTTCAGACTCAATGACGGCCTCTGCGTAAAACTTTAACCAGTGGGGTAGGGCTTGACGATATGTCTTTGGCTTCGCCCGCCGTGGTTCAACTATTGGTTTTCATTTACTCTGGCATACAGTAGAATTCGCCATGAGAACACGTCTTTGTTTATTATTGTGATTAATTTAATTTTTATGTTTTCGCTTTGATGCATTGACTGAGTTGGGAGCCTTTATGCGAACCGAATTTTTATGTATTTCTGTATTAAGAGTAGCATCGCGACCCAGGGTGAAGTTGGCTAGCTGTAAACGTGCTTTAAATGTGATAAATCTGACCAATTCTTTTGCCTGTGAAGTAGTAAGAAGGTGGTAGGTTAATATTGCTGTTTATCCTGGTTTTAAATATGTTGAGACTAGATGAATTACGTGTTTTTTTCCGGGAGCTCATTCCATTCGCGAAGAGCAGAAGGCAAAAAGGAGTTGTAATAAAGTTGTGAATTTGCATGTATGATTTGAAGGTCATTGGCATTACGCAATGGGTAAGATGATGTACTTCCTACGGTAGGAGGTACAAGTGAGCAAAGGTAATCAGGAGAAAGATCATTTTGCATTTTGTAGAAAAAAGTCAGTTTGTGTTTATTCCTCCTTGAAGACAAAGTTTCCCAGCCTGTTTCCAACAAAAGTGAAATTATTGAGACTAATTTTGTTGCCCCTGTAACAATACGTGCGGCTTCATTCTGGATTTTTTTTTCTAGTTCATTCGATTCGTATTGTGCACAATTATTCCATACAACATCAGCGTATTCTAATAAAGGACGAATAAAAGAAAAGTATATGGTCTGGAGAGATCTTCTATCTAATTTGAACTTCAATTTACGCATAACATTTATTCGATTCCCTGCCTTTGTCTTAATATGTTCAATATGATTGTGCCAACTGCAGTCGTTTGAAAAAATAACACCTAAATGCTTATGTGACGTAACTTCATTAATTTGTGTTTCATTCATCAAAACTGGAGGGTGGTACGGTTTGTTAAGTTTTCTTGAAAAGAGTATAGATTCAGATTTTGCAGGATTAAATGATACTAACCACTGTTGGGCCCAACGACTAACTTTTTCTAGGTCTAAGTTAAGTGTTTCGGCTGCCTGAATAGTGTCATCCACTATGATGCACAGACTGGTATCATCTGCAAAAAGCCTTACGGAAGAATTAATATCTTCGACAATATCATTTATATATAAAAGAAACAATAGAGGACCAAGAATAGAGCCTTGAGGAACACCCACTTTTATTGGTGTCCATGCAGAAGAACCACCTGGCAGTACAACTCTTTGGAGTATGTCACTGAGATAATCAGTAAACCAAGACAAAAGAGACCCAGATATACTGCTGTTTCGTGTTTGTAAAGCAATCCTTTATGCCATACTCTGTCAAATGCTTTGCTTATATCACAGAATATGGCACGGATTTCTTTACCCTAATCAAGAGCCTTACAAAAAGTATTATATATGTCGACCAATTGGTTAGCTGAAAAATCCCCAGGGACAAAACTTGATTGTAGAGTTGTAATGACATGATGCTCGTTAAGGAAGTTGAATAAATGTTTATGAACATTTTTTTCAAGAACTTTGCCCACTGTATTTATGAGGGAGATAGGTCTATAATTGGATACATCGGATGGGTCGTTTTTCTTGTGTATGGGTGAGACATTAGCTTGTTTCCAAATTTTTGGTACTAGTCCATGATTTAATGAAAAGTTAAACAAATTACTTAGAGGAAGAGAGAGAGGCTGTGCAAGTTCTTTGAGAAGTCGGTTATTTATCAAGTCAGGACCAGATGCCTTTCCAAGTGGAAGGATTTTAGAGTTGATTGAACTTCTTGGGGTGTGGTAATAACAGAGTCTAGCTTGTGGGCAGGTAAAGGTTTCGTTTGTGGAAGAGTTGCTTGACTGTCGTCTAAACGCATCTGGTCTCTAAACATTCATTGAGAATACTGGCTTTATCATTATCATCTGAATAAATTTTATCATCCTTACTCAAGGGTGGTATTGAATTTGTCAAATCAGACTTTATAAAACCTTTTAAAGTTTTCCACCAATCCTTCTGTCAGTTTCTGAATTAACTAACCTCTCTGATAGTTTGTCAATTTGACTCTGTTTTGACTTGCGTAGTTCACTAGTGACATGATTTCTAAAGCGTTTACAAATATCCCAATGATTAGGGTTGTTAGATTTTTTATATTTGTCGTACAGCCTTTTCTCTTCCGTAGAAGTTTCTTAATATTATTTGTTAGCCAAGGTGGATCAGTTTTACGAACTGTAATCATTTTGTTCGGGATATGTATATTGGTTAAAAAGGTAATCCGGTCTGTTATATTCTCCGCGTATGTATCAATATCATTACTTTTCAGTCAGTTCCATCAGGTCGTTTGAAAAAGTTTGATAATCACCCCTGTCAAATAAATAGATTTTTCGTTTAAAACAAGGACTTACTGGTTTAATGAAATTTAAAACACAATAACTAGGACAATGGTATCTTACGTTTTGTTCAAGGAAAGGTTCTCCCACACCACTAAGTATAATACCATTTTTGTTAGAAGTAAGAATCAAGTCGATTGTAGATGAAGAGTTTTCAGTGAAGTGTGTTGGTTCGTTGATCAATTGCTCAAGGTTAAATTGTCAACACAACTCATGTATTTTTATGTATGGAGTTTCCATCAAAGTATCAAAGTTGAAATCGCCTGTTAGTAAAATATTTTGTATGTTAATGTGTAAAGCCAGACTGATTGAGTCTTCAATAGATGACAGAACTGCATTCGGTGAATTTGAAGGTCTGTAAAACGTACCAGATCAGATGTTTTTTTATTGCTAAGTGAGACGTCCACCTAAATGCACTCAATATTTGGCAACTCCAGATCATCCCTTCGTTTAGAAAATAAATTACTACGAATATAGACGCAAATACCACCATGGTGATCACCTGGTCTATCACGCCGAAATAATTTGAAGTTGTCAATACGTATATCTTCGTCTGGCGTTCGGTCGTCTAGCCACGTTTCACTTATACAGATTACGTCGAAACGGCAAAGTTCTGATTCAATAAGATCTATTTTGTTCCCTAAACTCTGAACATTATAATGCACTATTGAAAATTTGTCTACGATCAATTGTTCCTTATTTGTATGACTGGGGTTAGAACTTACAGAAGACTCTTTGTGGTTTATTCTACGAGGCGATTTGTTTTATGTCTTACCTTGTGTCATTTTGTTCTTGTGTTTTTCAGTCCTTTTAGTATTGCGATTGCCTCGCTTGGGGTAGAGATAGCTAATCTTAGTGCTTTTCGTACGTTTGTTCGATTTGTGCTTGTTTAGATTTGTCGGTTTCCTCTTCCTCTTGGTGTCTGGGAAGGGCTGCGGTTTGTGATTGTAGCACTCCCTGGACTTTTCTCTAACCTTTTTTTTTTTTTATTATTATTTTGTATTTGATAGTTGTTTTATTTTATTTTATTTTATTTTATTTTATTTATTATTTATTTATTTAATTTTTATTTATTTATTTATTTACTTATTTATTTATTTATTTATTTATTTATTTTATTTTATTTTTTTTTTTGCTTGCGTTTATTTCATTCCAATGTTTTTATTTTCGTGCAGCATCGGATTGTTTTCAATTTGAAGGTGACGGGAATCAACGTGCTTTCCATTCATTAGTGTATAAAGCAAACTATATGAAAAAAATATTTTGGAGGACCCATTTTAACATATCGTACATATAAAAAACGTAAAAATGTTTATTTTCTTAGCAAACAATACGGATAAGAGCGTTATTGTGTATTTAAATAACATTGATCAAGCTTTTTGCCCACTACCTTGGGAAACCCCATCGACTGTCTTATAAGCGGCATCATGCAGGTATCTCCTATAGAATTAGCCGTTGAGCAGTCATAAAAATAATCATAATATTTAGTATAACATGTCGTCTTCCTTTGGGTGAGAAGGGGTTTGGGCAATATACCATGGCCTGGGTAGCTTCCCCAACCCGGGGATGAAGATACCGTGGCCTTTGCAAATTGCCCCTAACCCCTGAACACTTGGCAAACTGAGTTCAGAAAAGATATTTAATCATTTAAAGACACATTTCTACTCAATAGTTATTAGAACTGTAGTAATATCTAGCCTTTACATATTTTTCTCTATATGGATACGGGTCGGGGCCACGATATCATAGCCTGTGCAACTTCTCCCGATAATCTTGCCGATACAGTTAAAAAAAAAAAATAAAACAAAACAAAACACTTTTAACCTATTGTATACTGATTAGACTCTCCCACACTATATATTGGAATCTCAGTTGTAGGTACGTCCAGCTATGAGATTTACATATTCCTAGAGAAAAATGGCTAAACTATTTGCAAACAGTGGAGACACTGATCAGACGCCGTTTCTGCGGCGTCTGGTCTGGGTCTGCACTGCCAATTACCCTTTTACCGGTCTCTCGACTACAATGGCTTAATAGAATTTCCTATTAAACAGTCATTAGAAAAATGACTGTATCTAGTATTACCTATATTACCTATCTTTCTCCGGACAGAATGGGATGGGGTCAAGATACCGTGGCCTGAGATGCTTGCTCCCAGGAGGTGAAGATACCATGGCCTGGGCAGCTTGCACCTACTCATGAAAACCTGGCAAACTGTATTCACAATAGATATCTGATAACGTAATAGACAAACCTATTGAACAGCCATTAGAACGGTAGTAATACCTGTTTTTCCTACTTTTCTCTATGGGAATGGTTTGGGGACATGAAACCATAGCCTGGGCAGCTTGCCTGGGCAGCTTGTCCCCTACCCAAGATAATTTTGCAGATGCAGTGAAAAATATCACTCTGAACAAAATTCGCTATTGAGCAGTCATTAGATTTATTACCATCGAGTTATACCACCTATCTTTTTCCGGAAGTCCTTGTCTAAAATCCAGTTAGAAAATTATGTGTATTCGCCCAGTGCCCAAACTCCAGTGATAGAAATTTCAGATTCCCTCCCAATGTCCAAAATCGGTCACAAAATTTCAGCCATTAAACCAGTGTTCAAATTCCAAGGACAAAAATACGTTAGCTCAATTCCTACTACAGAAAATTTAGCGAAATAAGTTGTAGTTAGAAGACCTCCACGCGAACCGAATAAATGTATGCTTTTACCAGGAAGCTGAGGGCGAGGGTTGGGATCCCGTAAAGTTAGCTCAAGCCACACCCCACATACACACCCAAGTAATTAATTACTGACTGTTCCAAGGCGGTACTTTCATTGTGGTACTTTTTCTTAAATGTTCTGTAGTATTTCATTTATAAATGTTTTTCCATTACGAAAACATACCTATTCAAATACACTGAAAATTTTACCACCAAAAACTGAAAATTTTTAAGATAAAAATTTCTGATATTTTTCATATTTCTGCTTAAAACATAGATTGTGGGTACTCGTTAGAACCGCCTCGAGGAGGCGGTACTAACGAGAACCCACAACCTATGTTTTTGAGCAGAAATAAGAAAAATAATGTTTACCCATGTAAACCCCAGTTTTACTATATAAAAGTGGGGTTTAAGGGGATCAAAATTATATAGGCGTGTTTTCGTGACGTTTTCACAATTGCGTAAGTTAAAGATATATTCAAATAAGTCTGTGTAACAGGGTGGCCACCTTTTCTGAAAAGGGTTGCCATCTCTGCTTGCCATCTGCTCTTTTACGGCTGTTCAACTGTATTGTGAGTCTTTCCCTTTGGTGTTGGGAACTTGGTGTGGGTCTGATTGTATCAGTTGTTGAGTTCACTTATTCAGTACTTTCGATAGTTGTCATTCTGTGTATAGTAAATAACCTAAAAGTTTTTTTTTTTTTTTTTTTTTTTTTTTTTTTAAATTTCAGGGAATACAATGTAATACAAAAGTAGTAGACTTATAAAGAATCTAAAGACCTTATCGTTATGACACGGCTCAGTAGAATTATTGACTTTCTCAGAAATAACTATCAAAGCGCTGCAGGCGCTTGAGACCTGGGCATCAGAATAGTGTTCTTTCATAAGCGCTTATTCAAAACTTCAGTGAGGTATTTTACCATAGCTCTGGAAAGGCAGGGCACTTCTAATGAGTATCCACAACATGTTTTTTTATGGAGGAATAAGAAAAATATTCATCTGATACCACCCCCCACTCCAATCCTTTTTATCTAGAGATATAGTAAGTGTTTTTACTTTTTTTACCGACAAAACATATGTTGTGGTTCTCATTAGCATTGTCACATTGAGGCTATTATAATGAGTGCCCATAACATACGTTTTGCAACAAAAAAAATAAAAAATTATTCACTAAAATTATCTTCTTATCTATGGTTGTGAACTACCCATCTGTCGAGATGACAGGCAATTAAAGACCAAACATCCAACAAAATATTATTGAATTAACGCTTGGCACTCGGGGTAAAAATTTTAGCAAACGACACATTAAAATATTTCGCTTATTTTTTTCTTGAGCTTTGACGATACCTATCTTCTGAAAAAAAAAAATAAAAAATAATAAAAAAAAAAAAAAAAATAAAAATAAAGAAATCAATTTGTCGCCAGCTGAATATTCCCAGAGAGTGGTAATGGTAGGTAAAAGACCAACCTTACTTATGCACGAATGAAAGATGGGTCAAATCCCGAAAGTTATCGAAAGATTTGAGTCACAATACAGTCAGTTCTTTTATGACAAAATTTTCAATGCTGGGGAAGTAGATACCGTTAGTTTTATAGCTCTTATCAGGATATCAATTACCCCCTATAAGTCACGACCTGCCACTAAGGGCTGAAGTCTGCAAAGAAGCAATAAAATAGCCCGTAAACATACTGACATTTGCATTATGCTTAGGTGGAAATGACTTTGTGCCGAAATTTACGAAAGCCGGGTAGGGACATTTCTTATCTCTAACTTCTAACTTTTAACTTCTTACTTCTAACTTCTAAATGCTTACTTCTAACTTCCAACTTCTTACTTCTAACTTCTAACTTCTTACTTCGAACTTCTAACTTCCATGTTGTATGTATGTATGTATATATGTGCGTGTGTGTGTGTGTGTGTGTTTGTGTGTGAGTGTGAGTGCGGGGTGTAGGTAGGGACATTTCTTATTTCTAACTTCTAACTTCTTACTTCTAACTTCTTACTTCTTACTTCTAACTTCTAAATTCTTACTTCTAATTTCTAACTTCTAAATTCATGCTGTATGTATGTATGTATGTGTGTATGTGTGTGTGTGTGTGTGTGTGTGTTTGCGTTGAGGTTTTACGGACCAGTCAACCCAATGGGTTCTTGTCGAGCGCGGTCAGTTTACCTAACTACACGTTTACTGGGCAGGCTTAGTCCTCTAAGCGGTTAACCAGTATTGTGCACATTCTTTCGCCAGAAACTGACAACTGCCCTTCTTGAATCAGCGGAAGGGAGAGAATGACCGTAGAAAATATTTCATGATCAATCTCCACGAAAGAATGCTGCCGACATCGGCGGGGTTGAACCCGCGACCTCCTGGTCTCCAGTCGGACAGCGCATCCAACTGAGCCACAGAGGCCGGCATTGTGTGTGTGTGAGTGGCGGGTAGGGACATCTCTTATTTCTAACTTCTAACTTCTTACTTCTAACTTCTCACTTCTTACTTCTTACTTCTAACTTCTAACTTCTTACTTCTAACTTCTAATTTCTTACTTCGAACTTCTAACTTCTAACTTCCACGTTGTATGTATGTATGTATGTATGTATGTATGCATGTATGTATATATGTATGTATGATTTGTGTGTGTGTATACATACAACATGGAAGTTAGAAGTTAGAAGTAAGAAGTTAGAAGTAAGAAGTAAGAAGTTAGAAGTAAGAAGTTAGAAGTTAGAAATAAGAAATGTCCCTACACCCCAATACATATATACATACATATATACATACATACATACGCACGTACGCACGCACGCTTACATACATACACATACATACATACATACATATATACATACATACATGAAAGTTAAAAGTTAGAAGTAAGAAGTTAGAAGTTAGAAATAAGAAATGTCCCTACCCGCACTTACACACACACACACACACACACACACACACACACACACACACACACATTCATACATACATACATATATACATACATACGCACACACATACATACATACATACATACATACATACATACATACAACATGGAAGTTAGAAGTAAGAAGTTAGAAGTAAGAAGTTAGAAGTAAGAAGTTAGAAGTTAGAAGTTAGAAATAAGAAATATCCGTACCCGGCTTTCGTAGAAATTATATTCAGTGTCTCATGATACTGTGTGTAAGTGTTTTGTTTTTAGCTCACCTGAGCTATGCTCAGGATGAGCTATTGTGATCACTTTTCGTCCGTCCGTCCGTCCGTCCGCGCGTCCATCCGTTAACATTTTCAAACGACCTTCTCTGAAGCCCTGGAGCCAATTTTGCTCAAATTTCATATGGAGCCTTCTTAGGTTGGGGGAACAAAAAATTGCTAAAATGGTCGCGGCCATTGACCACGATAGCCGCCATGCCCATATATGGTAAAAACTTTTAAAAATCTTCTTCTCCAGAACCGAGGATGCCTTGGGGCTGAATCTTTGCACAAATCATCGGGGACGGGAGGTCTACCAAAATTGCTAAAATAAAGGTCGTATATTGACATTTGACCTTTTTACGGCAAGGTCAAGTTTGCTTCCCTATGCATTTGTAATAGAAAAAAAACTTTAAAAATCTTCTTCTCCAAAACCGAGGACGCTTTGTGGCTGAATCTTTGCATATGTCATCGGAAATGGAAGAACTACCAAAGTTGCTAAAATAATGGTCGTATATTGACAGTTGACTTTTTTACGGCAAGGTCAAATTTGCTTCCCTATGCATTTGTAATAGAAAAAAAAAAACTTTAAAAATCTTCTTCTCCAAAACCGAGGATGCTTTGTGGCTGAGTCTTTGCATATGTCATCGGAAACGGGAGAACTACCAAAGTTGCTAAAATAATGGTCGTACATTGACATTTGACCTTTTTACGGTAAGGTCAATTTTGCTTCCTTATACATTTGTATGGGAAAATGTTCAGAATTTCAAACGACTTCTCCTCTGGAGCCTCTGAGCCAGTTTTGCTCAAATTTCATATGAAGCCTCCTTAGGTTGGAGGTATGAAAGATTGCTAAAATGATCGCGGCTCGTTGACCAAGATCGCCGCCATGCCCATATATGGTAAAAACCTATAAAAATCTTCTTCTCCAGAACTAAGGTTGCCTAGGGGCTGAATCTTTGCTTATATTATCGGGGACGGGGGTCTGCCAAAATAGCTAAAGTAAAGGTCGTATATTGACATTTTACCTTTTTACGGCAAGGTCAAGTTTGCTTCCCTATGCATTTGTATGGGAAAAACCTTTAAAAATCTTCTTCTCCAAAACCGAGAATGCCTTGTGGCTGAATCTTTGCATATATCATAGGAAACGGGAGGTCTACCAAAGTTGCTAAAATAATGGTCGTACATTGACATTTGACCTTTTTACAGTAAGGTCAATTTTGCTTCCTTATGCATTTGTATGGGAAAAATGTTCAGAATTTCAAACGACTTCTCTTCTGGAGCGTCTGGGCCAATTTTGTTCAAATTTCATATGGAGCCTCCTTAGGTTGAGGGTATGAAAGATTGCTAAAATGGTTGCTGTTCGTTGACCAAGATGGCCGCCATGCCCATATATAGTCAAAACCTATAAAAATCTTCTTCTCCAGAGCCTAGGATGCCTCGGGGCTGAATCTTTGCTTAAATCATTGGGGATGGGGGGTGGGGGTGGGGGGTCTACCAAAGTTGCTAAAATATGATGGTCTTGTCATACATTGACATTTGACCTTTTTACGGCAAGGTCAAGTTTGCTTCCCTATGCATTTGTATGGTAAAAAACTTTAAAAATCTTCTTCTCCAAAACCGAGGATGCCTTGTGGCTGAATCTTTGCATATATCATCGGGAACGGGAGGTCTACCAAAATTGCTAAAATAATTGTCATACATTGGCATTTGACCTTTTTACGGTGAGGTCAAGTTTGCTTCTGTATGCATTTGTATGGGCCCCATACATTTGTATGGAAAAATGTTTATAATTTCAAATGATTTTTCCTCTGAAGCCTCTGGGCCAGTGTTGCTCAAATTTCATGTGGAGCCTCCTTGGGCAGGAAAATGAAAGATTGTTAAAATGGGCATGGTCCATTGGTCAAAATGGCTGCCATGCCCATATGTGGTAAAAACCTTGAAAAATCTTCTTCTCCAGAACCAAATAAGTCCTGAGCCATAATCTTTGCACAAATTATGGGGGACAGGAGATCTACCAAAATTGCTAAAATGATGGTTCTATGTTGACATTTGACCTTTTTAGCTCCAAGGTCAAATTTGCTTCCCCATGCATTTGTATGGGCCATGGACATTTATATTGAAAGTATCGAAGTGACCTGTAGATCAACAGTAGTTAAAATTGTTCTGATTGGAAATCTAAGATGACCGTCCTCTTGTTTGTATTTATTATATTTCCCTGCCACTGTGCTGTTAACATGTATAAAATCATGATTCTTCAGAAACCACTTAGCCAATTTCCCCCAAATTTCGCATTGATCCTACTCTTGTGATGATAGAATTGGAAAAATGTTGCATAACATCTGCATATCTGCAGCGGTTATGTCACTCAGGTGAGCGAGCCGTGGCTCGTGGGCCTCTTGTTTTTTTTTTTTTTTTTTTTTTTTTTTTTAGAATACATATTTCAGGCCGTTTCTGTATTCTGTTAAGAATGGAAAGTTCAATTTGAACTCTGATTTGGTTAAGTATATATATATATATATATATATATATATATATATATATATATATATATATATATATATATATATATATATATATATATATATATATATATATATATATATATATATATATATATATATATCAAAACGAAAGAGGAGCTCAAGTATGTCATATGAGGAGTGCGTTCAATAAGCATTGCAAAGACACAAGATACAAGCCGAAAATCAGGGTTTAAAACAGCAGATCCACGGAAATGGCTCCCCCCCCCGCCCCCCCCCCCCCCTCCCCCCCCCCCCACACACACACACACGCCCTCAGCAGATCCACGGAAATGGCTTAACCCTTAAAGCGCCAGTCACAACTATTGTCGTCTGCTTTGTCGTCTGCTAGTCATTTTTGCAAACAGCGTGGACCCAGATCAGACTGCTCCTTTAGGAGCAGTCTGATCAGGGTCCACACTGTTTGCCTGTATGCAAAAATAGGTTTGAAAAGTCTGCAAGAATATTCAGCAGACGACATAAACAGACGACATTTTCAGATGCAGTTTTTCTTGGCGCTTTAAGGGTTAAGTAATTATTCATTACCATGATACCCTGCGGCTGCATGTTTTCTCAAACCTTATCCTAAATATGAGGGCATCTCTGAGGAAGCAGTTTAGATCCAGATTGAAGCTGGAGCAGTTTGATCAGGGGTTCTGTACACTGTTGGCAATTCACCCAGGTCTGTTTAAATACACTGTCAAGCTTGCCTAATAAATCTGCTTCAGTTTTATGGTAAGAATACGGGCTTTAGTTTGGAGTAATCACAGTAGTCTTCTTTCTGACCTTCAGAAAGCCAAACGCCAAAGTGCAAATGAAAAATTAGATTTTTGTTTTCTTGTCCCGGTGCATGTTTACCGCTTAGCACGCTGGACAAAGTTTTCAGCAGATGGCATTTTGCATTTTAAAATATTCTTCACATTTTTCCCAGAAAAAAAAATGACATTTCTTGCATACTTTGAAGACAATTTGCTTAAAATGTAAACCTGTTCTCTGGGAAAATTATGACAAATATTACAAAATGTCTTCTGTGTTTCTTATCTTTCCAAGAAAACAAGATTTGACATTTCATTCAAACTGTCTCCCATGGAAAACTTTGCTTGAAATATCAAAACCTTCTTGGAAAAATAAGAAAAAAATTAAAATGTCGTCTGCTGAATATTTTACCCAGCAAGTAAAGAGTTACAATCAGGATTTTGTACTCTTACTCAAGTGATATCCAAAGGAAAAGGCATCTCATGTTGACATCCACTTGTTAAGAGGACACTTAAGTACAGCAATGTGCGCCATTGTGATAGAAGTGCTTTCGTCAGAAAACACTTGAAATCAAGAAAGGCGCAATAATGTTTTCTTTGTTCTTTTTCTTAGAAAAAAAAAAAAAAAAAAAAAAAAAAAAAAGACATAAGACAGACAAAGAAATAGTTTAAATGGATTTTTATTGAAAGAAAAACTTTTGTTCTGTTATGTTTATTGCATTTCTAACATTACGAAAACATGCCTATTCAAATATACTGAAAACTTTACCACCAAAAAATGAAAATTTTCAGATGAAAAATTCTGATATTTTTCCTATTTCTGCTCAAAACATAGATTGTGGGTACTCGTTAGAACCGCCTCGGCGAGGCGGTTCTAACGAGTACCCACAATCTATGTTTTTGAGCAGAAATAAAAAAATAATGTATACCCCTGTAAACCCCAGTTTTACTATATAAAAGTGGGGTTTAAGGGGGTCAAAATTATATAGGCATGTTTTCTTGATGAAGGACTTCCGGTTTTGAAAAAAAAAAAAGTTACACAACAAAAGGCTCAGCTTTCATGTAGATTCAGATGAGACGAGATATAGGCTATTTGATATTCAGCCTTTCAGTTTAAGACCTATCGTTTTTTCTTACAAACCGTGAGTCAAAGCACACACAGACGCACACGCACACGCACACACACACACACACACAATTCTATCAATAGTCTACCAATGACACCAAGAGGAAGAGAAAACAGACTTAGACACAACCCATGTTCGAAACCAGCGAAAAGCTCGCAGATGCACTAAATCCCACATTCTTATGAATTTGTTTGTTTTAGGAGTTTTGCGGCCCTATCAACACCGTTAAGGTCATTTCGATCCCATCAGTTACTTTACTCACACATTCCTAGGTAGGCTTAATCCTCTAAGCTTTAAACATACTTTAATTGTAATCTGTGAGTGTTTTGTATAAAATGAAATGTTTTATTTATTTATTTATTTATTTATTTATATGTCTTCTCCCGTTTGGCGTCAAATGTAGATGAGCCTCAACATGAGCAACGGATACATACATACATACATACATACATACATACATACATACATACATGCATGCATACATACATACATACATACATAGCCAGCCAATCAGATACATACATACATACATACATACATACATACATACATACATACATACATACATGCATGCATACATACATACATACATAGCCAGCCAATCAGATACATACATACATACATACATACATACACACATACATACATACATACATAGCCAGCCAATCAGATACATACATACATACATACATACATACATATATACATGCATACATACATACATACATACATACATACATACATACATACATACATACATACATACATGCATGCATACATACATACATACATAGCCAGCCAATCAGATACATACATACATACATACATACATACATACATACATACATACATACATACATACATACATGCATGCATACATACATACATACATACATAGCCAGCCAATCAGATACATACATACATACATACATACATACGTGCATGCATACATACATACATACATAGCCAGCCAATCAGAAACATACATACATACATACATACATACATACATACATACATACATACATACATACATACATACATAGCCTGCCAATCAGATACATACATACATACATACATACATACATACATACATACATACATAGCCAGCCAATCAGATACATACATACATACATACATACATACATAGCCAGCCAATCACATACATACATACATACATACATACATAGCCAGCCAATCAGATACATACATACATACATACATACATACATACATACATACATACTTAGAGAGACAATATTTTTAATAAACGGATACCATATATATATACCTTGAGGGATACTAAAAATGGAAGCTGCTAAATTATATGGAATTGCAAAACTGAACTATTCAGAGCTTCGCCCTAATCAAAGAAAGGTTATAGAAGGATATGCTAGTGGAAAGGATGTGTTAAATTGACAGAGGGAAATCATTAATATTTGAATTAGCTCCTTTGGCGTTTGTTTTTTTTTTGAAAGATAAAACAACATTGCCTAGTTTGTGTTGTATTGTTGTGTCCCGCGTATGTCGTTAATGAGAACTCAAGATACAAAGATGCGTTCCTTAGGCAAAAGAATATAAAAGTCTAAAAGGTTGCCTTTGGAAACAAAGAATACACAAAAGAACGAAATTGGAGACTCGGTTTTATTAAGTCTCTTCATATGCAGCTTTGTAGTTTGTGAGGCTGCATACGCTGTATTTGTGAGAGAAAAATCAAAGTCTTAGTGAAATTGAACAGGAGCATTATGACAAATCACATAATGCAAGTGTCATTAATTTTAGTTTCACCATGCTCCAGCTTAGTTTTATTTAAACAAGGCATCGCAGGCGATACAAATCCCCTCGCACAAGACTCATTTGTGTGGGCAAACACTGAACTGGGAAATTTCATGACATATAATAGTTACATGAATAACGACACAAAAAGCCTGTGACCTTAATGTCAAGGTCATATATGACCTTGACATTAAGGTACTGTATAGTAAACATTCAGATTTTCAGGTTGGGAGAGATTAGATCTTACATGATACAAAATATTACAGTCATCAACCTTGACCTTGAGCCCAGGACCTCAAAGTCGAACTTTGATAAATGTAGGGGCTAGAGCGATGACAAAGTTTTTTTCTTCTGTTTTTAAATAGCCGGTTGTCTTGACCTTGAGCCTAGCAACCTGAAAGTTGAATTTGCTCGAGATATTATAATACCCAATATTTAGGTGAAGTTATATTAAAATCCGTCAATAAATGTATACTCTAGAGCTATGAAAATGTTTTTTCTAAAAATAGCCACAATGACGTTGACCTTGAGCACAGAACCTCGAAAGTCGAACTTGCTCGAGTTGTCATACCAAGCAGTTGAGTGAAACTATATTAAATTTCATCGACAAATGTAGGAGCTAGAGCGACGACAAAGTTTTTGTTTGTAAAAAAAAAAAAAAAAAAAGCCACAGCAACCTTGATCTTGAGCCCAGAACCCTGAAAGCCAAACTTGGAAGAGATATTGTCAAACCCACATTTGTGTGAAATCATATTAAAATCCAGTGATAAATGTAGGCACTAGAGCATAGACATTTTTTCTAAAAATAGCTACAGTGACCTTCACTTTAAGTCCAGGACCCTGAAAATCAAATATGCTCAAGATATTATCATACCCAGCATTCATGTGAAGTTGCATTAAAATCCATCAAGAAATGAAGGCGCTGGAGAGATGACAAAGTTTTTTTTTTTTTCTAAAAATAGCCACAGTGACCTTGACCTTCAGCACATGACCTTGAAAATTAAACTTGCTCGAGATATTATCATACCAAACATTTGTGTGAAGTTGTATCCATCGATAAATGTAGACTCTAAAGCGATGGCAGTTTTTGTTCTAAAAATAGCCACAGTGACCCTAACCTTGAGCCCAGGACCCTAATATTCGAACTTGCTCGATCGAGATATTATCATAACTAACATTTGCGTGACGTAATATTAAAATTCATCAATAAATGTAGGCACTAGAGCGATGACGTTTTTTCAAAAAATAGCCAGAGTGACCTTGACCTTGAGCCCAGGATCCTGAAAGTCAAATTTTCTCGAAATATTAATATACCCAACATTTTTGTGAAGTTATATTAAAATCCATCAATAAATCTAGGCGCTAGAGTGATGACAAAGTTTTTCTAACCGTAGCAACAGTGACCTTAACCGTAAGCCCAGGACCGTGAAAGTCGAACTTGCTTGAGATATTGTCATATCAAACGTTGGTGTGAAAAACAAAAATAAGAGAAAAGTCCAGAGACTGTCACAATCACAAGCCCCAGACATCGAGAGGAAGAGGAAACAGACAAAACTAAACAGGCGCAAATCGAACAAACGTACCAAAAAGCCTAACATTAGTTTGTTTTCTTCTAAAAATAGCTACAGTGACCTTGACCTTGGGCCCAGGACCATGAAAGTTGAACTTACTCGAGATATTATCATACCCAACATGAATGAAGTTATATTAAAATCCATCAATAAATGTAGACACTAGAGCGATGACAAAATGTGAACATACGTACGTATGTACATGCTTACATACGAGACAAAACCTATATCCTCTCCACAACTTTGTTGTGTGAGGGGATAATATTGCTTACCAATCACTTGTGATGGAGCTGAATGGTTACATATTTACTGGACTAGGTGTCTGATATGCCTCTGAGAAGCAAAGCATAGCTTGATGCCCTCATGGGGTGATAACATATTATTTTCATTCTGAAAGACCTGTTGAATTGTTGCAACTCCAAGATGAGACAGTCTTAAGTAAATGGCCAACAGATGTAATATCATTGTAGAAACAAGATTTTTGTGTATATCAGACAGCAGGTATTCAGTTGTATACACAAGGAACATTTACAAAATCTGCATTGGTGTTTTGAAACCATAATCCTGGGCTTTGCATGAGACGAACCCGGTCATAAAGAGTATATGCATATGGGCACACATTCTTATAAAACTGAATATACGATCTTGCATCATCATGAAAACACGCCTATATAATTTTAACCCCCTTTCAACCCCACTTTTATATAGTAAAACTGGGGTCTACAGGGGTATACATTATTTTTCTTATTTCTGCTCAAAAACATAGATTGTGGGTACTCGTTAGAACCGCCTCGCCGAGGCGGTTCTGACGAGTACCCACAATATATGTTTTGAGCAGAAATATGAAAAATATTAGAATTTTTATCTGAAAATTTTCATTTTTTTGTTGGTAAAATTTTCAATATATTTGAATAGGCGTGTTTTCGTAATGTGTTCAGGTTTCTGGGTACCCACCTGGCAGATACTTTTGACATGCCTAAATGTTCATGGATTATAATGTAAACACTTCCATTAGAAATACCACATTCTGAAGCAAGTTCGGCGATTGTTTAGCACAAGTCTTTCAACACGGTCGGTCATCTGGCTGGTGACATCAGCAGGGCGACCTGGCATCTTCTAAGGAGTCTCGCCCACGTTTAAATTCTGCTGACCACTTTGCCACTGTGGAATAATTTGGGCTACTATCACCATACACATCAGCTATGCGCCGATGGATTTCTTTGGCCTTTGCACCCTCCTTAGTGAGGAACTTTATGACTGCTCTGAACTCAATATTCTGACTTTCCATTTTTGCCTATGGGTATAGGTTTTCAAACAAAAAGTAAGAGCAAAAAATGTACGTGTTGATTGAACGGCTGTTATCATTCAACTGACAAAGGTTTACACTGCACAAAAATAAAAAAAAAGAAATCTTGAATTGTATAGAAAAATATCGAGTTCTACGAACTTATTGAACTCCCCTCGTATTTTAGAGAGAGAGAGAGAGAGAGGCCTTAAATCAAACGCAACTATCAGGAAAAGGGTAAATAAACAAATAAGTGAGCGACCCATTTGAATGTTTTAAGGTGGTGGTGCGGAAGATGTTTTCAGGTCAAGAATTTTTCCACGACACGATCCTGTCCTTTTTATCGTTTATTTTACATAGCGTACTCTTGTACACATCCCGGTCCTGGATATTTTTTGCAGCTGGATCTGGTCCTGATCTTTTTTTCTTTTTTTTTTTTTTTATTAAAAAAACATCTCCCCATTAAAATCAGAATCTCATTTGAACCACAGTCCATGCGATTACGGTATTTATCACATAGGCGACTAGCCAAGGCTCAGGTGAGCCTGCGCATCCACGCAGTCTCACCAGAGCCTTCGCTGTTCGCACGCATGAAGTATGGAAGTAGAAAGTGGCTTCAACCAAATATCAGACATCTATTGCCACTTGATAGCCGCACATTCTGCTTTTGAAGTGTACGTTTATGGAGGACTAAAAGTGCCAATTCTCGTAAATCGGTTCTCTAAATGATTGGGGGTAGGGGGTCATCCAACTAAAGAAACATCCGTGCAATCTGATCAACAACACAGGTTTGTTCGCTGCTTAGATAGTATTATGTATATGCTTGCTTATCCAAAGTTTGAAGATTCTTGCTAGACTCTTAAGCTGAACAAACTGCTAGACTCTTTAGCTGAACAAACTGGTTTGAACAGATTGGTTTGAATCTTACTTGGTTCATGTACATTTAAGTGGATGGCAAAGTCGCATTATGAGCAGAATCGTGGTGTGTGTTTTACCAGGCGAGGATCGAACTTGCAATCCTTGGTAGTGAAAAGTAAAATAATAATAATAATAAAAATATCTCAAAACGTCTCAAAATACACTGAAATTCGATTTGATTTTGTTGCGTTCCTTGTGTCCTTAAATGCTTCTGGCAAACGATACCCTTTTCTGTGTTCCAAACTCTGTATATCAGTTCCAAGTGGCAGTAGGAACCAGTCTACTATTGACGTCACACTGTTTTGGTACCCTGAAAAATAGTCCTATCTGAAAACAGAGTGTACAGAGTAGATGTTGTATACAGTGCAAGGTAAAAAGACTGCATTGTTCTATTTATTTCAGGCCACAGGAGGTCCCTGGAGGAGACAAACTCAGATAGTAAAATATTCTGTAGGGAACTATTTGGCTGGGTGGAATGCTACAACGAGTTGGTTGGTCATTCCAGTTTATGACACTGAACAGGAGGATTTTTTGGGATGTTATATGGCGGGCAATGTCATGTGTTTTCGAAGTGGTGAAGAGGACATGAAAATCCCAGGATCTGTTGCTGACTCAAGTGGTTGTCACATCCCATTTTCACTTACAGCAGCAGTATTTGTCTCTTCCGCTAAACGTCGGAATCCGATCTGTGAATGACGTCATACAAGGTTGTCTGCTAGTATCAATACATGATAGTTTACATGTTTGGCCAAGTTGCATTGTTTACCTTATAATAATTTGGATGTTTACAGTATCAGTAATTTAATATGCCATATCTTAAAACTATTGTCTGTTGTTTTGCATTTCGTTGCAGAAGCAGAAAAGAATGCGGTATACTCATTTTTTTTGCTACATATGGTATGATAAGTTCTCATAAGTTTGTCTGAACTCTGGAAATAAATTAATAATCATAAATTGGGATTTTATTTCTATCATAAAACTCTTGTTACGAAAGCGAAACTTCTACAATATTACTTTACATATGGTTACAAAAATATCTTGTAGTGTATATCTACTCCCTTCCCACTCTTAATAGTATGATGGTAACTGTTCAGACTATTATCGGACGAATGACCCATTTCCTCTTCATTTCCGTCCTGCTTATCATTCTATTGTTTTCAACTTAAGCACTTAAGTTGAGAACAATAGAACAATGACCAGGACGGAAGGCCAGATGCATTATTTTGTATGCAAATTAATGGCTTTAAGAAGTGTGTAAGTATCTAAATATGTATTTAATATTTAGTGAACATTACCGTATTCTTTAAAAAAATATATATCTTAAGCTATTATGATCTTGAAAGTCTGTTAGTTTGGTTAATAAAAATTGATTAACTGAAACGTAAAAAAAAGTATTGGATGAGTTTGTGAGAGAAAAAAAAAACAAATAAAAAATAAATAGGCCCTCTGACCATGTAAAATAATAAACTGTATTTCTTGGTCAGTGAGAAAAAAAATCTTGCTGGACAAAAATACCCAGCCTCCCCTTCCCTCCTTCCCCATCCCAGTCACCCACCCCTCCAGAAAATCAAATGGTCCGTCCCTGGCACTTTTTACAACCTATTATACACAATTTGTTTATAGACCTTTAAGAATGCAGTATCTTAGCATTTAAAAATGCCAATAAGGCATTCAAGTTTATGTTGCTATTTTCGGTATGTTTTATTCCATATAGAACACTCATTTTACCTTAGTCATGAAGCTATATCCGAAATTAAAAAAAAGAGTTACAAGGGAACTCTTTACTCTGTAAATGCAAGTACATTTAATTTCTAGTAACCTAATTTCTTTTAACCGATGGGGAGAACTTTGAGGTTAATATTAATCTTGATTTGTGGTTGAAGTTGAACTGCTTTTATCAGCAGCTGATACATTAGTGTACTGGTATATAAATGGGCAATAAACATATACTTACATAACCACTGACCAAATCTGGCAAGTCTGTTGAGATAGCTGAAGAGACATATAGTGATTGAGAGGAAGGATATTTTTTTTTTTTTAGTATGTACTAAAAGATACCATTATGAATCAAATTTCACATCTCATCAGACTTTATAGGTCTAGTTTTGTACTGATCCTGCAGGAGAAATCCCGTCTCATCAAACTTTATAAGCCTAATTTATACTGATCCTGTAGGTGAAATCCTGAAAGAAATCTTGTTTTGGGGAGCTCTTTATTGGCAGACAGATCATTAAAACACAATTTCATAAACAAATTAGCGGGCAACCTCTCGGTGGGGGGGGGGGGGGGAGGGGGAGGGGGAAGTGGGGGGGGGGGGGAGGGTATAACTTTGGGGTAATTTTGGTACGGGTGTGCGAGCCAGTATTTGGAAACCTACCGCATTCATATACCTGGCCTTTGAAAAAACGGACCCATTCATATACTAGATCATCTGAAATGTTGACTCATTCATAAACTGGCCGTTGACTTTTTGTACCCATTTATTGCTGATAGTTAAAACAAATAATGCAGTCAATTAATTGAATACCAAGAGAACAAGCAGCCTCAAAAATCTCTGAGTGAAAAATATGTGCATATACCGGGATGTCGGGAAAAGCTGGGCCTTTCATATACCAATCAAGAAAAATTGGGTCAATCATATACTTTTTGTTGAAAAAGGGGGCCAATCATATACCTGGCAGCGCTGAAAAAGGGGGTCATTCGGCACGCACGTCCGTACTATGCCATAGATAGGAAGGTACCCCCCCACGCCCGCACCCCCTCCCCCGAGGGCAATCTCCTCAGAGCTATTCGCAAAAGGCTATTCTGATAATACTAAGCCAGTATGTGTATTGGAGAGGCAATCAAATAGACGTGCCATCATTAAGAAGTTTACTTTCTGTTAATAATAATAATAATAATAATAATAATAAACAGATCAGACTCGTATCAGACTAGAAGCTAGTCTACCCAATATACACCGAACTCACGAAACATTAATCTGTACAATTAATGTCTGAACATAAATTTGACAATGTTTAAAATTCTTGTCGCATTTTGTAAAACGGCGTGTATTTTATGAAATCTTGGTAAACATTTTAGTTTGCGGAAACTACGTCAAATATTATGCTTGGTCTTCATACATTCTTGCAAAAAAAAAAAAAAAAAGAATAGTTCGTCAACAAAGGTTATGTACAAGAAGAAATGCGCGGCGATCCCCTCAACATGCATGCTTAAGACTTACGTAAGTACTATAGTAGGGCTCTGTACGAATATTTTTTATTAAAAAACCATAAGCATGAATGCGCGAAAGATGTCTGGTAAAATTTAAATTGTGTCGTTCAAAATAGAATCATAAAATGTGCAACCAAACGTTTTCATACAGGTTTATTGTAGCGGCCATATTGGATGAAAAATCGAACATTTTTTGGTGGTTATTCATTTCTGTAGACCGTTGAATACAGGCTATAGGAAACAGTAGGTTTATTTGAAACGCAGTTTGCATGCGAAATTAAATAAATAAATAAATAAATAACCATCAGAAATGGCCAATTCCCCGACCAAACCGCAATTTCTAAATTTGGTGAGAGGAAGGAACCATCTGTAGAGTAAAATAAGGTAAGGCTCAGGGATAATAACACCTCATGCTAAGAGGTTTATTTTGTGTACCGTTACAGGTTCTCTGATATTTTTGGAGATACCTGGCATATTGGAATAGACTGAATACGGTTTCAAATATCAAAATTAATTGATTTTTTTTTCAGCTTTCCAGATACACAAATACTCGTATTTTTCGGCTATCTAGACCGGCTATTTCCGTAAACAATCGCGTTTTCTTTCACTGATACGGCGTACTAATTTGCAGTTATGAATAAGCTCATCAGGGCTCAAACTTCTTAGTCAAACAGTTTCGTACGACTACCATCGCACATATATCAAAATTTGTTGTAAACTTAAATCTTATTATTATATTCAAAATCCAAATATACATGTTTTTTATTTTCACGGGTCGTTCTTTTTTCAGCGTAGATGCAAGCGGAACTTTCCACTTTTACTCGGGTTTTTCCGTAAATGCTTTGGCAGGGGTTGAAATTTTGGTATGACTACTTTGGCCTTCGGCTTGGCAAGCCAAGCCCATGCCAAGAAAAAACAGGACTATCAATGGTTTATTGGAATTATTTGATGAATATTAAAGTTAAGAAGTTATAATTTGTAAATTCCTAAATAATATTACACATACATCTACAATAATAAAAAGCGAAAAATAACCCTTAAACGTTAATCACAACTGATGCAGGCAGCACTTAGACACTTAGAATTCTTTATATATATATATATATATATATATATATATATATATATATATATATATATATATATATATATATATATATATATATATATATATATATATATATATTTTTTTTTTTTTTTTTTTTCAACGATAAGGCTTGACAAGTTTTATTTTATTTAAAAACAAAGAGTGTCGTCTGCTTCGATTTTGTTTAGCGTAAAGATAAATAGCAGCAGACAATATTCTTATATATTTTTATCATTTTTTAGAGAAAATCAGACTTGACATTTCATGAAAACAAGATATATGACGAGCAAATACTCAGATCAGACACCGAATTTCGCCTAGTTTGATAAATTCTTAGTCCATCAATATATTCAATAGTATCCAATGATTCTTCGCATTCAAGCTGGCTGATCTAGGTCTTCTATGTCTGCATGTGTGATAAAAGATCTTTCGTCATGTTGAGGTTTATTCAACATACCACTCTCTGGGCAAAATAGTAATGTGCTACTTATGTTATGACCCTCTACGCACTATGATGCTCGTACTGACATTAACGCATAACATACATGGTAAAAATTTAGCCGAAAACAACTTAATTACACTTTCTTATTTTTCCCAGAAAAAAAACTCTGACATTTCAAGAAATGAAATGTCGGCCTGTTTTTCTGGGAAAAGTAAGTTTTTTCTTCTTCAAAATCTCTTCTTATAAAATGTTTACCCAACATGCCTGGTATTAAAGTCAGTACAAGTCTCAGAGTGCGCAGAGGGTCATAATTTAAGTAACACGTTATTCAATACACTTGTAACAACGTCCTAGAGTATTATGTTTGTTGCGTATACAAACAAAAAAACTAAGCTAGACAGTGACACACAGTTCCCGCGACTTCTGTTAGAAGGTTCTTGTAGCTCTGTTGTAAGGTGCCGCAGTACGGATAGACCGGTCGTCATAGATGATGCGCTTGTTGACGGTGTCTCGGTTGATTCTTTCCTCGACTGGGATACCATGGCAGTTACATCCGAACCGCCGACAGGAGTAGTCTTTGACACATTCTCTGTGCTTTCGTCTAAAAATAGATGCATCCACGTTAAATCGACATTGCCGTATGATATGTGTCATCTCAGTGCAGTGTTACAACGCAAAATGTAGAAATTTAGAAATTTATTTTCTTCTACAGTTTTTGTTGATATGGTCAATATCGACGCAAACTGTTGATATGTATATATTTATATATGTGATTGTATTATGTACCCCCCCCCCACGCCCCATTTGGGAGATGTATTGTTCTTGTCACTGCCGTCTATCTGTCCATCCGTATAATGCAATTCACTGTATATCATCTCATGTCACAAAAATAAATATCATAAAGATGACTGCTATCCGCATACAGTAGAATTTATTTCATATGGTGGAGCTGAAAGGTTACTATCCCACCCATCAATATAGGGATCAAACATGGTTTTCGTGCATTAACATTCGCCAAGTTCCGTGGGAGGTGTTGAAAACCGAGGCCAGAGGCTGCGGTTTTCAACACCTCCCAAGGGACCTGGCGAATGTTAATGCATTGAAAAACCATGTTCGATCGCTATTATTGCTACATTTCGCGTTATTTCTTGCACTATTTTGTTTCGCCTTTTCACCGATGTCTCGCGAACGTTATTTCCACTGACTATGCTCGTTCTAGGGCCGGGCAGTACACATCTCGTAACGACAGCAAATCTGTGGCCCCGGTACGATCATATTGAAAGTTGCGTAGCCGTGCATTAACAGCGCGTGAATTGCCTTGTTAATACATGGCTTTTCGCTGGTTAATGCACGGCTGTTAATAACGTGTGACACTGCATTTTACTGCTTTTTATGCAATAATACAATTCTACATTTCTACTTTCTGCGTTGTGGCAGCGCAGTCTGTGCAAAGTAGGGTAGTAGGATATAGTGAAGACAGCAAAAAGACATGTCCAAAGAGTTGAAGTAGCAGAGTCCACTCGGCAAAAATGGGCTAAACTTTCCTTATTCGTGTATTGAAATACGTACATGTTTATGTATCATTATGCAATACGTTAATACATATATTTTTAGACGGGGATTGACCTCGGTGGCTCAGTTGGATGCGCCGTCCGACTGGAGACCAGGAGGTCGCGGGTTCAACCCCTACCGAGGTCGGCAACATTCTTTCGTGGAGATTGATCATGAAATATTTTCTATGGTCATTCTTTCCCTTCCGCTGATTCAAGAAGGGCAGTTGTCAGTTTCTGGCGAAAGAATGTGCACAATACTGGTTAACTGCTTAGAGGACTAAGCCTGCCCAGTAAACGTGTGGTTAGGTAAACTGACCGCGCTCGACATGACCCCATTTGGTTGACTGGGACGTAAAACCTCAACAATTTAGACGGCGAAATGTATACTTCCTTAAACTTCATCATAAAACTGGTTTAAGCCCTAGTAGTTTTTTTTACTGATCATTCCAAGGCGGTTTCTCTTTTCCAGTTCTTCTTTGTGCGTCGTCGGTTTAACATGTGACGTTTGTTTTGTCAGTATTTGCTCCTCAACCGTCCTTATTGTTGTGTATCGAGAAAGCTGAAGGCCTACTGGTATTATATTTAAGAATACTAGTATGTGTATCCGATGTTTTCATTGCCATTTGACTTGTGTAAAACGATAATTTAGATGTATATCTAGAACAAATTTCCATCGTCTGTTGAATTTCCAAGTACGACCAGTGGCGTCTGATCTGTGTCAAGACTGTTCGCTCATGCATCTATTTAAAAATAAATCTGTGTTTTACATACCAATTATGCAGTGATAAGCTGCGGAAAACCCTATCACTTTGTCTATAGGATCGTCCTTCGCAACATAATTTATATACAGTATATTTGTTTCGGATACCAGGGTGGTATCTTGTTCATCCAATCTGCAGACTGTAACAACATGTGAACTGTTCTCGAAAGTGCCATCATATACCTGAAAGTCAGAATCTATAATACAGTCAATTCTCATTATTTCAAAATTCAAGGGACCAGAATTACTGGTTTGAAATAATAGTAGTTTTAGATATAAGGAGTTCAAATGTGACATACAAATGGCAAACTTAACCAGTATTGCTTTTTGTTTGTTTGTGTTGAGGTTTTACGACCCAGTCAACCCAATGGTGTCATGTCGAGCGCGGTCAGTTTACCTTACCACACATTTACTGGGCAGGCTTAGTCCTCTAAGCGGTTAACCAGTAGGTGCACGTTCTTTCGCCAGAAACTGACAACTGCCCTTCTTGAATCAGCGGAAGGGAGAGAATGACCGTTGAAAATATTTCATGATCAATCTCCACGAAAGAATGTTGCCGACCTCGGCGGGGGTTGAACCCGCGACCTCCTGGTCTCCAGTCGGACGGCGCACCCAACTGAGCCACCGAGGCCGGCCATTGCTTTTTGTTCATTTTGACTTAAGCAGTAGAGTGAGTTGTCAGAGTTTGAGATACCGAGAGTCAACTATAATGCAATAAAAGCACTGACAGCACTGTCAATTGTCTCTGAGTGGAGGATGGGGAAATGGTCATGAATGGGGGCTTAAGACTGTTTCAAATAAATCTTAAATTCCTGTAATTTAAGCAAACAGTGAAGACTCTGATCAGACGCCGCGTTCTGCGGTGTCTATCTGGTTCTGCACTGTTTTCCAATGTCCTAGTACAGGTTTTACAGATAACCCTCTTTACTCTGCACTCTGACATCACAGCGACAAGAAGAGGGCGGGCGGCTATAAATAATCATTACCTGGATTTCCTCTAACGCACAGTTTGATTACATTGGTCAATGATAATCATGTTGACAAAGAAATTTCAGCGTTTGTATACTATGGCTCGAATGAAAACAAAGACCCAAAAATGGGATGGATAACTGAGCTACTTAAAGACATAGCAAACATGGGACCAAAAGTGATACCACTCACCAATGATTTTATTGCCCCTATATAGGTGCTGTACTAGAGAGATGAAAGGAATGTCATTAAGAGGTGATTATGAGATTCCAGCAGGGGGCGATAAAGAGGCCTTCTGAGGGGTAATAAATATTTTGGAGTGGATATTATCTATTGATTAGATAAATAAGTCAGTACTAAATTTCCCTATTGGGCTTCTACCTGTCCATTGTTTATTCACAGTGTACCATTACGTAAACACGCCTATTCAAATATATAGAAAATTTCACCTCTAAAAACTGAAAATTTTCAGATAAAAAACTCTGATATTTTTTATATTTCTGCTCAAAACATAGATTGTGGGTACTCGTTAGAACCGCCTCGGTGAGGCGGTTCTAGCGAGTACCGACAATCTATGTTTTGAGCAGAAATAAGAAAAATAATATATACCCCTATAAACCCAGTTTTACTGTATAAAAGTGGGGTTTAAGGGGGTCAATATTATATAGGCGTGTTTTCATGATGTTAGGTTTTGTTGTGCCCAGTCTCCAATAAGTGATAAGACAAATGACCTCGGCCTCGGTGGCTCAGTTGGATGCGCCGTCCGACTGGAGACCAGGAGGTCGCGGGTTCAACCCCGGCCGAGGTCGGTAAGATTCTTTCATGGAGATTGATCATGAAATATTTTCTACGGTCATTCTCTCCCTTCCGCTGATTCAAGAAGGGCAGTTGTCAGTTTCTGGTGAAAGAATGTGCACAATACTGGTTAACCGCTTAGAGAACTAAGCCTGCCCAGTAAACGTGTGGTTAGGTAAACTGACCGCGCTCGACATGACCCCATTGGGTTGACTGGGCCGTAAAACCTCAACACAAACAAACAAAGACAAATGACCAAGACAAATCTTATTTTTATATCTGTAAGGGGCATTAATGCACTTTCAGTGAGTTAACTGCAAAAATTGTTTTGCCTCCCTTGTGAAAAGGGATCTAATCTAATAGGAAAACTGTTTAGAGCAAATACTTTACTTTTACAGTAGACCCCTTTTCATAAGGGACTTGGTGTGCATGAACGCAAATAGAAAGTCACCAGTTGTCTCTCTTTGAAAACATAGCAGAAATTCTACCAGCTGTGTTCGATTTTCGTAAGTCAGTACATGTAAGATATGATCTCACTTTTAATTAATCTGAAAATATTGTATCCAAATGAAATGAAACTCAGCTGTTCCTAGTTTTATATCAAATTCTATTAAGAACTACCAAATATTACTGAAGGAAAGTTGTCTAAATTGTTAATTTTGCTAACTACTGAGGGGTCAAAATTATATAGGCGTATTTTCGTGATGTGTGCTTTCGACTTCTTTTAGAAAGTCGTTTCTTGCTTGACGCTTTACACAGAAGAACTAAATTTGCAAAATATTTTGTCATGATTTAATGCAAAAACATTTGTCGTAACTACCTATGCACAAAAATTTTAATTCTAGTCATTGTTTTTTTTGTTTTGTTTTTTTAATCAAATATTTTCACGTTTTTCCGTAGTAAAAATGAATGCAAATTATGCAGAAATATGTAAGGTAGGTAACTTGGAGTCTTTCCTAGAGACGTCGAAAGGACGCTAGGCTACGTGGTCAAATTATGTCAAGAATATAGTTATGTCGTCTGTTCAATAGTGGTTATAGCGTAAAAGTGGATAGCATTGGAACAATGCGCTACAGCGTATTCTTATTTTAGTAAATTTTGATGATAAAAGCAAATATTTATTTACAATAACTTCAGCGTCGCATTCACAATGTTGAACATATATTATGTTCAAGAAATTCATGTATTATTGGGTTATTGCTTGGATATTGGTGAATATGTTTTCGTCAGTTGGAACGTTGAAGGACGCGAGCTTGTTGACAGCCCAATGCGGGACAATATTCACCAATTCAAAACATTAGAATATGGCTGTTCCATGTTTATTATATAACATAAAAATTTATAAAAATATTTGGCTCTTTTCCTGGGGGTTAATCACTTGACCTTCGTGAATGATTAAGTAATGTCAGGCTGCTAGATTTCCTAACTCCCCAACAGTATGGCACACGGATTGATAACAGACAGCAGTCCTGCAAGGTGATCTAATCCCACACATGAAGTTAACTGAGAGACAGATGCCAAAATTGTGTATCAAATGAGGTATCACATGACAGTATCAAATGAGGCCCCCAAAAAACAGAGCCTGTGGTAAATGTTGATTACATAACATTAAACTCAAAAGTTCACTGACCTATATAAACATCGTGAATAATACAATTTGCTAATATGTGAGAACTGAGAATCTTCCCAGCTAGCATTCTTTATAAATCTATAGCGGGCCGTTATCGGCCCGTCAGCTACCCTGACGGGCCGATAACGGCCCGCTATAGATTTATAAAGAATGCTTACTGGGTTACTGCACTTCTATATCATACTACACACAAATCTACATAATTTTAGGCAGTGAATGTGCAAGGGCAGCATAGAGAATAATTACCACAGGAGTATCAAGTAATCATATAAGAACATACATACATCCAAGTTTCTATCACAATATTCATTTTTACAACATGTTAGAAATATCTGTATGTATATCCTATTTTTCTGCTTATTAATGCTACAGAAATATATATTCCCTCATTTTAAGTATACCAGCCGGTCACGAAAACCAGAGATGAAAAACCCTTCTGGGAAAAAACGATGGAACGTGCGTCGAAGCCATGCACAGTATACCTAGAGGGTGGATTTCGACCTCATCAAAACTAGCATGATTTCATTTTATATCATTAGTTTATAATATTTGTACATAGAAATAATTACATTTCTTTCTTATATAACATGATGCATACACAGAAAATAATAACATTTCTTACTTATACAAAATGTGAAAGTTAAAGTGTATGTTGATAATGCTTCACAAGAAATGATCACTGCCAACAAACTTGGTGTGAAAAAAGAAAATCATGTGTTACTCAAGCTGATCTGCTAACAGCATGATGTCTATTCCTAATATGAAGAGAAAAGTTTCTCAATATACTGTGAAAGGCAAGAAACTATTATTATTCACAAGAGAACAGACACAAAACTGTTAATCCAGACCAGAAACTTCTGCATTACGATTGCTATAAATAAGGACAACCCAAAATGCCTTCCTATAATCCTGGTTGACACTTCATGGATGACGTTCCATGATCTGTTGAGTGCAAAAATTAGCAGAATGGTGGCTTATTGTCTTCATGAGAATAGTGGCCCAAGATGGATATTCATGGTCTAACAATTTTTACCGGTTTATATACATCAAATGAGTTGACGAGCTGTTCAGGTGGTTGTGGCTTAGCCTTACTCCATTCATTTAATATCAAATGAGGTGTATAGTCTCATCCTCCTGAGTAAGATACTTTACCTGGAAGTGGATGATCTCAGGCTGCATATATCTTCTGATACTGAATTAAAAACTACTGAAACTGGTTGGGATGATCTCAGCCTCGTTGTCTGATAATGATTACCTTTTATCTTAGTCCTTTGGCTTGGATGCCTACTTGTGATTTGCCTCGTCTGCTATTTATATATATGTACATTGATGTGAGTGATCGCACTGCCTGAATAATATGGTTTACTGTATTGGATGCGTATGATCAGCCTCCATTGTCCGACATATGATCAGAGGAGTGACCTGAAATCGATGATCACAGCCTCATGCTCTGTCATGAATGTAGAAATCACAGAATGGGATGACTGATGTCGGTGCTATATGATACTTGACTTACCAGAAGTGGATGATCTCAGCTTCATGGTCTGATACTGGTTTACCTGAGTAGCTACTTTCCAGAATTTGATGGCTGTGCTTCATGATTGTGTCCCTTAAAAACCACAAGAGAATGGAGTGAATGGTCTCAGTCTTATTGATCAGAAACTAGCTAATCTTCGCCCCATAGAATAGTCTAACAATGAAGACGAATAAGCATTAGAAAAATGGACTGAATGATCTAGACACCACATGATAAGACGACATATGAAAAGATTATTGCAGTGAGATGAATGATCACCACCTCATGCCCTATTGATGATGTCTAAATAGCAGAATAGGAGGGATGATCTGGACCCTATATGATTAGTTGACATTCATAATATAGATGATTATTCATGATATAGCTCATCTTCCTGCAGTTGATGATGTCAAAATCGCAAAATGGATTGGATAATTTATTTTTGCCCAATGTGTAAAAAAGAAATAACATAGGCTCTCTCTATGGGCTACTCAATACTGTGATATACATTTCCCGTAAAATATTAAGAGGTAGATTTAGCCATGTTGTCAGATAATAAGTATGGAACTACGGGAATGGGTTTGGCGATGCCGGCCCTATATCTTGGACACATGGCTGGCATCAGGTGTATGAGCATGGCCTCATGTTATGATTGATTAGTCAATGGTGAGGTGGGGTAGATGACAACGCCCCCACGCCCCACCTCCTCACCCCCCGCAATGAAATATAAGGGTGGATGGTCTCAGCCCCTAGAGAGATGATGAATGTCAGTAGATATAGATGTGGCATTGAATGTTTAGTCATCCGATGCATGGAGCGGATGATTTCATCTCCACAGACTGAGATACACAACCAGCAAGGTAGATGATCACGGCCTTGTGGTCTGATAAAGCTTATCAATGTAACGTTTGGGGTGGGCCCCAAGAAAGATGGAGAGCGTCAGCCTCATGGTCTGATGATAAGTGTGTAATCACGGAAATGGGGTAGATAATCTCAGCCCCATCGTGGATGCACAGCTGACATGAGGTGGATGATCACAGCCTCGTGTTATGAATGAATAGTGAATGTAGAGGTGGGGTGGATGATCGAGGCCCCACAGATACGAGGTGGATGATCGCGGCCTCGTGGTATGAATGATTAGACAGCCGATGCATGGGGTGGATGATCTCGACCCCATAGAAAGATACACAACCAGCAAGGTGGATGATCACGGCCTTGTATTCTGATAGAAATTATAAATGAAACGTTTGGGGTGGATGATCTCGGCCCCATGAGAGATGATGAACGTCACTAGATATTGACATGGAATTAAATAATTACATCAATGATGCATGGAGCAGATGATTTCGGCCCCACTGAATAAGATCTTGTGGTCTGATAACGATAGATGAAATGTTTAGGGTGAATGATCTCGGCCCCAAGAGAGATGATGAGTGTCAGTCCATGATCTGACGATAAGTGTGTAACTACAGAAATAGGGTGGATGATCACGGCCCCATATTGTGGATACACACCTGACACGAGGTGGATGATCACGGCCTCGTGTTATGTATGATAAGTCAATGGAAATGTGGAGCTGATTATAATACCAGGTGGATGATCAAAGCCTCATGGTTGAATGACTAAGCGGATGCATTAGGTGAATGATTTCGGGCCCCATCGAATGAGATACACAGACAGCTAGGTGGATGATACGTACGATCAATGAAACGTTTGCGGTGAATGATTTCGGACCTAAGAAAGATGATGAACATCAGATATAAAACAGAACAAAATGATTAGTCAGTGCATGTATGGAGTGGATGATTTCTGCCCCCCCCCCCCTACAATTCACAACCACCAAAGTGAAAAAGATTACAAATGAAAAGCTTGGGTGAATAAACTGCACCCCCCTCACCCCCCCCCCCCCCAAATATTTGGCTTTTTTCCTGGAGGCTACTCACTTGACCTTGGTGAATGATTAAGTAATGTTCGACACTAATTGATAACAGACAGCAGTCCTACAAGGTGGTCTGATCCAACACATGAAGTTAACTGAGAGATAGATGCCAAAATTGTGCTCCATATTTCAGACAGTGTGACTCCAGTTTTTTGGGGGGAGTCAAGAAGGCTGTTTGGGCGGACTGGTCTCAGTGAACAACCCCAATGTAATAAGACTATTTATATATATATGGACGTAATGTATACATTATATTAAATTGGCTACAAGAGCATTAAATGTAATGCTGCCAGGGATGGTGGGTGGATGAGCTCTCCAGCATTGCACTAATGTTTGCTTCTCCTAATCCAAAGAAATTAGCTGGACTGCAGCTTCTCTGTTTATTGACCACATGATTGACAGTGTGTCTTGACCAATCAGTGCCAGTCCGGCCACCTGTGGTTTGACCAGCAAGCTTTGTCTAATACACAAAGTACACAACTGCCCATCAACAACCCAGACAAACCCATATATATAATAATATTTAAAATCAGTCAGTTACAAGAATAAAATAGTTCAACCTGCCTATAATGAAGCAGTATTATAGAATAAAAGTTTTGCATAACTTACAATTACAAAATTGTCATATTAGTGCAATAACCTTTTAAATATTGGTCTGTCGTTTGCTTCTTATTCTGCATATTTGTTTGATTTGACGCTGCAAATAGCGCTTTCAATAACAATGCAAAACTGACATCAGAAAGTGATATCATTTTTGCACTAGTGCAATATCAGCATGATATAATTTCTGCACTAGCGCTGTTTAGCAGCGAATCTAGTCCTAAAATCAAATTATTTGAGCAAAAATCAGTTGTATTGCTTCATTTGCGACTTTAAACTTTAAAAGTAATTCATATGATGTTTTGTCAAGCGTGACGTCATATTTCATGACGTCAAGTGAAAATAACGTCAACACTTTTGACGTCTAACAACGTCAACATTCCACAATGGTAATAAAGTTTGGAATTTGTTAATGGTCGATAAACAAACATTACAGATTTAAAGAAAGCATACAATTGTGATATTGCGTACTGGTATTCAGAAACATCGACATCATTGTTCCTTGGATTTATCGTTCTTTTCCGATCATTTAATATTTATAGCTATATAAATAAGGCGTATTATGACACCTTATTTAATAATTATCAAAACGATACAAACGCTTTACAGATCGCTGGTGTAAATATTAGTTTGAAACAAAAAGTAATATCATTAATATAATTTTGTATGCCAAAAGTAAGTCAGGTATCAACACCTTAATCCTGTGGATCTCATCAATATACGCTTTAAGGGGTGAGCCTATTTGAGAGCATCTCAGGACTTCAAGAAACATGGACATTTCTTTAGTTCTAAGTTGTCCGACAGGGTAGAGAATTTACCTAATCATAAACCTTCGTTCATCCGCATCAAGGCCTGTCAGTGAATAAAAGCTCCAAAATCACAATCAAATTTCACTACTTTCTGTTGTTGTTTTTTTTTTCGTTTTTTTTCGGTCTCACCCCTATCCATCAAATAGGCTCCTCTGCCAACCATGCAGCCCCTACTTAAACAACGTCTGGTGATAAATGTACACAGTAAATGTACACACATGGTAGACGTATCATCACAAATTGACAATTTTTTCCTGCAACAGCCGAATTTGGAGTTCTTTTATATATAAGTATGTGAAATAAACGTCGGTTTATAACATGAATCGCTATCATGTGAAAGTCATGCTGTTCCACTAATAGTAAACCATTGATACATCCTATATTCAAGTATTAATTACATCGTTGGAAAATAAGGGAAATAATGGGTGCCCCTTCCGAAGAACCGGATCAAAAACTTTCATAGCAGGATAAAGGTTAAACCGACAACTAATCAAGAAAATATGAAGATCCAGAGCGCATGTGCATCCATGCTATCTAATATAGGGATCAAACATGGTTTTTCATGCATTAACATTCGCCAGGTCCCGTGGGAGGTGTTGAAAACCGAGGCCGAAAATATTCACCAGGTCCCGTAGGCTTTCAACACCTCCCAAGGGACTTGGCGAATGTTAATGCATTGAAAACCATGTTCGATCGCTATTATTGCATAAAAACTGAAATCATTTGCTACATTTTGCGTTATTTCTTGCACTATTTTGTTTAGCCTTTCCACCGATGTCGCGCGAACGCTATTTCCACGGACTATGCTCGTTCTGGGACAGGGCAGTACACATCTCGTGACGGCAGCAATTCTGTGACCTCGGTACGAGCATATTGAAAGTTGCGTAGCCGTGCATTAACAGCGCGTGAATTGCCTTGTTAATATACGGCTTTTCGCCGGTAAATGCATGGCTGTTAATAACGTGCGGCACTGCTTTTTATGCAAAAATAAGGGTTCAGTTCTGGCTCGATCGTTTACAACCAAGCATTCGAGTCATATTGTACAAACGCCGAAATATTCTTCAGGTAGTTGTCCACGTGATACTTATTCATCACGAAAATATGCCTGTGTAATTTCGACCCCTTAAACTCTACTTTTATATAGTATAACTAGGGTTTACAGGAGTATACATTATTTTTCTTATTTCTGCTCAAAAATATAGATTGTGGATATTCGTTAGAACCGCCTCGCCGGTTGAGCAGAAATATGAAAAATAGATTTTTTTTCTGAAAATTTTCAGTTTTTGGAGGTGAAATTTTCTATTTCTTTGAATAGGCGTGTTTTCGTAATGTTGACCAATGTAATCAAACCGTGATGAAATCCAGGTACAACGTAACGGTTATTTATAACCGAACTATTCTTGTCGCTGCGGTTGATAGAAGATTATCTGTAAAACCTGGACTCGGACATTTGGGACATTGGCAAACAGTGCAGATCTAGATCAGACGCCGCAGAACGGTGCATCTGGTCAGGGTCTGCTCTGTTTGTTTTAACTACAGACAGTTTAGGATTAAATGAAACTTAAGGCCCCGTTCAAGACCATTTGCCTACACTTAAAGACAATCGAACCACCAGTGCTGCCAGTGTTTGGATTCTGTATGTAGAACCTTCAGTAGAACCTACGTAACTGTAATGTTATCCTTTAAAATGCCGATCACACTGCAACATTTTAAAATATATGTGTTCTTAACTGGATGAAACTAGCTAGTCTCGCCAAGAAAACTTGACATGTCACTTTTTTGGTCGATTGTTTACAATCGAACAAAGCATACATACACCAAAATTTCGTCCACGTAATTATCACTTGACCATTGAAATCAAATCGCGCGTTTGTACGAAATCAAGGCAACGGTTATTATAGCCACTGTAGTCTTGTCGCTGTGACGACAGCGTGCCGTGTAAAGAGGGTTACCAGTAAAACCTTGAATGGGACATAAGCAAACAGTGCAAACCCAGATCAGACTTCACAGAAGGCGGCATCTGATCAGGGCATGCACTGTTTGCTTAACTTACAGGATATTAAGTGTAAAATGATCTTTAGTCCCCTTTCAGGACTATTTTACTAGCCTGCACTCAGACTGAATTTACGTTATTCTCCTCAAGCAAACAGAAAATGTTCATACTTTAATATTTTCATTTCTTCATGTACCTATAAATACATTGATCTCAAAGGGCATTCCTTTTAGAATCAATTTAGCTTCTCTTCTGCGGGTGGTGACCGTAAAACGTCTCCGGGTACTTCACTAAAGGGAAGTTTACATTTCCTAATCCTTTTTGACCACTGAGCCTAATCGGGAAATATTTTAAAAATTTATTTGAGGACCATTAAAGAGGCTTACATGGCAGAATCTAGCTAGTCTGGCCTAAAATTTCGACACTTCAGATAGTTTCAATTTTTGGCAAACAGAATGTGTTCATTGCTCTCAGATGTCATGTCTTCAGATTAAATTTATATCTAACGAGAAAATAAAATAATAATAATAAAAAAAAACGGTAAGCGCAGTAAAATGGATCCTTTCCAGCCATGTTAACCAAAGCAGGCAGCTTTGCAAACAGTGTAAATCCAGATGAGACGGCTCGTAACGTCTCATCAGTATCCACACTGTTTGCTACTCTAGTTTTGATTTTTGACTGACTCTTTTATTTGCAACAATGGACATGTCCGAAGGCAAGAATGGCAGAGTCCACTGCGGAAACTCCGGGGTGAAAGGGTTAAAAGTATCCATACTATGATTTCAGCAGCCCAGCACACAGACTCATAGGGAAAATCCAGGTGGAGGTTTAAAACTATGGTGTGGTTTGGGTTTCCCACGATGATCCAAAGACAGTCTCGAAAGTATTCGTACAAGTCCTCTCCTTTATGCCAGGAAAAACTTCCAGAGGTGTTGGTGAGAATTCCCCCACATTTACCATGTATGTCTGTAAATCAGAATCAAATTTTATTTTTTAAGGGTAACTGATACAATCTCACGAGAGACAATTCTCTCCAAATTGTTTTGCGTCCCTTCTTAAAAGGGGCTGGTCTAAAAGGAAATAATTTGCTCCCAGTGGGAGCAAAGTATTTCCTTTTAGTGCGGATCTCTTTACCAAAACGGAATTTGGTTCATAGGCAAGCAAACATGAAAGCACATAAGTTGTCTTCCTTGCTGAAATGGCCAAAAATCTACCAGGTATTTAAAATACCATACTTACACTAAATACTCTGATAGAGAGGCTTATAATTCTACTTACGGGGTTATGATCCTTGAAACGACTTACAGGAGGAAAGTGCCATATTATTGCCTAGCTGACTCCAGCAGTGACTGGCATTAATGTGTTTGCATTACCCTTGCTGCAAATTAAAAGGATCAGATTAAGAAATGATTTCAAGTTTTATTACCTTTACAGTGGTCTTTAAACTTTTACCACCCTCTGCGCAAATTTAACAAATGGCAATTTCATGATTTTTTTTTCTTTTTTTCTTCCAGAAAACAAGTTTTGACATTTCGTGCAAATCGTGCCCTTACGAGACAGTTTGCATAAAATGTCAAACTCTGTTTTCTGAAAAAAAAGAGAAAAGTTTCCAAATGTCGGCTGTTAAATTTTTTACAAAGCATGCTAAGCATTAACCAGCTTTTACTGGGCAACTGGCATATGTAATTATTTGTATGCCTGATAAGCTCTCAGTCAGAAGCCAATCGGGTGATAGGAACCCGCCCATAACACGTTTTATACCCTATACTAGGGAGCTGATAGTCGCGTTAGTAGAATTATAAGCCTCTGTCTGGTACTATTATTCCTTACTATATTTGTCATTAAATCTAAACCTTGTCTATTAGTCTATCGTTGTCTAAATGTTGGTGAGACTAAATGAAAAGCTCCATCTTTGAATTAAGAGCGACGTTTCAATCAGTAAAACTAATTTAAGCGACTCTAGGGGAGAGGGTTTGGGCGGTGACTTTTCTGCCTGTGCACTACTTCTTGTTTATTTTCATTGTCTGCTCAGTCATTTATGCTCAAACAGTTCGAGTATATACTTTAGCATATGGAGCAATTTACATATGTAATAGTGGAAATTGTCACACATTAATATGACTATCATTACCACTATTACTGCCACGTTGAACAGGGCATGATAATTAACACACGCACCATATTAACCCTTTTCCTGCTAAACCCGGATATACCCTGCCTTTGCAAACAGTGTAGATCTAGATCAGTTGAAGAAGCCAACTGATCTGGATCTGCACTCTTTGTCATTAAGTATGTGAATTTGTATCAACAACAAGGATCAAGTAATCTGATCGGCTGAAAATCAGAAGTGGGTGTGGCATGTTAATTTATTCAGCAGGACAAGGGTTAACGGTATACTAAAGGATGATCAACACGTAGCTTTCCGCACCTGTTATCACGTATGATACATCCGTTACTTCCCCAGAGTAATTTGCGTCAGTTACGGCGTGCACGGAGAACAAGTTAGACGTTGAATACAAAACAGGTGGCGAGTGAGAACTACAGTATGTTGCTGTCCGAATGTCCGCATCCACAACCTAGAAAATATGAATAGGCGTTAGTGTATTAAATGATGTATTTATACAGTAAATATATTCCACAATCAAAACATTTACAGTGAATTTACATGTACCGTATTCGATCTAATTACCGCACATACCCCTATAAGCGCACAGTCGAGAAATTCCGTAGTCTTCAGATTACAGCCAGTGTACTTTTTCTTTACTTCTTTATAAAGGCATATGTTGTGGGTACTCATTTGAATTGCATCGACTTGTCGATGCAATTCAAATGAGTACCCACAACATATGCCTTTATAAATAAAATTAGAAAAAAAACCCGCATAATTATCATCAAACAAGGCCTTTTCTGACTTTTTTTTAATAGTGTATCCTTAGCAAGTAAATACGTTTTTTACCACAGCCAAGTGTTCCCTGTAATTTTGAAAAACCTAAGCGCACAGTGCGGTAATTAGGTCGAATACGGTATATATATTTACAACCGATAGGTATATAGACTACAGTACAAACTCTCTATAACACCACACTATACTTGGAAATGAATAAAACTTGTTGATGTTGGGAGCTGGCTGTTATAGAGAGGTTAAAAAACAGTAAAACAGCACTTTCAAAAATCAGTAATGTTGTTCAAGTTTCCTGCGAAGGTTGGGAGAATCTGAAGTAAACAGTAGCATTTTGTCGATTTCTAGTCTGAAACTGCGATTTATTACTCAACAAATCACTGCTAGAGTTGATCTATTACTTAACACTTACCATGCTACCATGCTATAGGCAAATTCAGTAGACGACCAACTAATATGATTTTTTTTTTTAATTTAACCTTAAAAAATAGGATCTGGCACTTCATGCAAATTGTCTCCTTAGAATACAATTTGCAGGAAGTGTCAATTTTATTATACCCCCGGCATACGAAGAATGCCAAAGGGGTATATATTTTTCGTCCGTTCCGTTAGTCCGTTCGTCCGTCCGTCCGTCCGTTAACCCTTCCTATAACCAAGTTTTACTGCGAAGTTTTTTGATTACTTATAACTCAGCAGGCACTAATCAAATTTTTTTCATATTTGGTATTGAGGTACATGGGAAAGTTCTCTTCCATTCTACATCTATGGATTCCTGGGTCATGCCTCAGGGCGGGCTAGATGTCAAAATCTAGGACACCCAAATAAAGTAGTATATTGCAGTTTGTTTATACAAACAACCTCTTATTAAAGAAGGATGGGCATCAGACATGTGTATCACATCAACATTCAGTGTAATAAGATCAAGGTCATTGTGACCTTATTTTCATGCTTAAATGATTTTGACTTTGGATTAATGCCTTAATAAAGCAATATGTTGCAGTTTGTTTATACAAACAACTTCTTAAAGAAGGATGGACATCAGACATGTTGATCACATCAACATTCAGTGTAACAAGGTCAAGGTCATTGTGATCATATTTTCATGCTCCAGCGATTTTGCCTTATAGCTTGAAGACTACTCCATGGATTAATGTGACACTTGGAATATTGGTTCTGTGTGACACCAAGATTGACAGCATAACAAATGTAGGTCACCTTGACCTATATTTCATGGTCCTGTAATTTTGCCGCATATCTTGAATGTTAATTGATGTATGAACATCATTATTTGGGATTATGAATAAGTATGGTCCAACAGTTGACTTAAAAGTAAACGTAGGTCTCTGTGACCTATATTTCATAGTCCAGGGATTTTATGTTACATCTTGAAGACAATTTGATGTATTACCATCATATTTTGGGATTATGTGACCTATATTTCATAGCTCTGTGATTTTGTCTTACATCTCCCACTGTTTGATACCTAACTGTCATATTTACATATAATGACACAGTGTGACCCAAACTTTTACCTCAAAATAAATATAAATCAGTATGACCTATTTTCATGGTCTATTGATTTTGCTTATTGTCTTTTAGATTATTTAATGGATCACATCATAGCTGGTACAATGCATCAGTGTGACCATCAGATTAATTTCTCAGATACATGTAGGTCAGTGGTCTATATTTTATGGCCCAGCAAATTTGCTTCATGTCTTGAAGACTATTTACTTCAGGAACGTTGTACTTGGGATGATAGATCAGTGTCACTCAGAGACTGACATTATAAACTTTATCTTGCCTTATATCCATGTCATTAACTTTAAAATATTTTATAATTAAGAAATGGCGCCGGCCGGTTGTATTCGTTACCCTCTGGGCACTTGCTCTAGTTTTCTAGGAAAACTAATAACAAATTTCAAAACAGTGTCTGCTGAACAGCATCCGAAGTGTGAAATATTATATGTAAAGGTTAGTGCATCTTGAGTTAAACAAAAATCTAAAGGGTTCCATTTGGAAACAAAGAACACATAAAAGAACGAAAATCGGAGACTGTTTTATTAAGTGTCCTTATATGCAGCAATATAGGGATCAAACATGGTTTTTCATGCATTAACATTCGCCAGGTCCCGTGGGAGGTGTTGAAAACCGAGGCCGAATGCCGCGGTTTTCAACACCTCCCAAGGGACCTGGCGAATGTTAATGCATTGAAAAACCATGTTCGATCGCTATTATTGCATAAAAACTGGAAACATTTGCTACTTTTCGCGTTATTTCTTGCACTATTTTGTTTCGCCTTTTCACCGATGTCGCGCGAACGCTATTTGCACAGATTGTGCCCGTTCTGGGGCAGGGCGGTACACATCTCGTGACGCCGTGGCCTCGGTACGAGCATATTGAAAGTTGCGTAGCCGTGCATTAACAGCGCGTGAATTGCCTTGTTAATACATGGCTTTTCGCCGGTTAATGCACGGCTGTTAATAGCGTGCGGCACTGCTTTTTATGCAATAATATAGTTTGCTCGGCTGAAAAACAAATAAAACACAGTAAACATTTCCTAAGATTTGCACATCCGATAAACATAAGAATGCGATTTGCACGTCTCGTGGGAAATATGCCTTTGATTATCCCAGTAATTTTTCTATTGACTGGTCCAAAGCGGTTCCTCTGTTGGAGTTCGTTTTTTGTTTGTGCGCCGGTGTTTCATAATATGGCGTCTGATTTGTCATTATTTGTTCCTCTTCTGTTCTTCGTTTGGTGCCTCGGACAGGCTATGTTACGTGATTATGACATTTCTTGGGCATCTTAACTTATATTTTGTATTTCAAATTATTGCATAAAAAAGCAGTGTCGCACGTTATTAACAGCCGTGCATTAACCGCCGAAAAGCCGTGTATTAACAAGGCAATTCATGCGCTGTTAATGCACGGCTACGTAACTTTCAATATGACAAAACAAAAATGAGTTATAAAACAAACTAGATCGAGCTTCAACAGTTTGTAAATCATTAGAATTTCTCAGATTATAACGTGATGCATTGCTGACAGTTTGTGGAACAAGAGAGGATAAGTAGAGCGGAGCGAGAGCGTTTGTCATCTTATGGAATAAAGTCAGTTTATGTTCCTACGTCTTTCGTCTAGAGAATCCCATCTTATTTCTCTATATAATGCAACGATTGAGACTAGTTTGGTTACACCTGTTGCTATTCTAGCTGCTTCAATCTGAATTTTTTCAAGGTCCTGTTTTTCGGATTGCAAGCAACTGTCCCAAATAATGTCACCGTATTCAAGCAGAGGTCTGATAAAAACTAAGTATATTTGTTCCAAGGATTTACGGTCCAACTTGAATTTTAAGCGTCTCATGATATTTATTCTAGTCCATGCTTTCTCAGTTATGTAGTTGATATGTTTGTGCCAGGTGCAGTCGTTTGAAAGGTACAGGCCTAAGTGTTTGTGTGAGTCGACTTCTGTTATCTGGTGATTTTGCATGAAAATGGGTGGATGAAGCGGTCTGTTTAATTTGCGAGAAAACAACATTGCTTCCGTTTTAGTAGGGTTAAAGGATACAAGCCAGGTTGTTGCCCTTTGCGATATTTTCTCAAGGTCAGTGTTAAGTTGGCCAGCAGCTGTCACAGGGTTATCGACGACAATAAACAGACTAGTATCGTCGGCGAATAATCGAATATTCGAGCCAATTTCAGATACAATATCATATAAAGCAGGAAAAGTAAAGGGCCCAATATTGACCCTTGGGGCACATCTGCACGGATAAAACTCCAGTTCGAATTAGCACCAGGAAGAACGACACGGACACGCTGTCTTCTGTCAGAGAGATAACTCTTAAACCAAGTCAGGACGCTTCCTGCGACACCAGCAGTTTTCAGCTTAAGTAGAAGTTCAGCATGCCACACTCTGTCGAAAGCCTTGCTGATGTCACAAAATACTGCCCTGACTTCTTTACCTGAATCAAGTGCCTGACAAAATGTATTGTAGAGAAATGTAAGCTGATTTACTGTAGAATCTCCGGGTATAAAGCCAGATTGTAAAGAAGAAAGTAAATTATTATCTCATAAATGGATAAACAGGTATTTAAACATAAGTCTTTCAAGTAATTTTTCCTCGGCATTTAAGAGCGATATAGGGCGGTAATTAGAGACAATAGATAAATCACCTTTTTTTGGGACTGGACTGACATTAGCTTCCTTATATGAGGAGGCTACAGTGCCCATGCGTATGGACTGGTTAAAAAGACATTGGTATGGCTTTGCTAGTTCATTAGATAGTTCACGTAGCAGGCGATTGCTGAGGCCATCAGGACCAGAGGCTTTGCCAATAGGAAGCAATTTCAAAACAGATTCGAATTCATCGGCAGTAAAGATAATACTTTCAAGGGATACAATTGAAGCAGGTGGATGTAAATCTGGAAGAACAGCATTTTCCTCGTTTAAGACAGTTTGGCTTTGAAAAAAGTCATTTAGAATATTTGCTTTGTCAGTTTCGTCTGTGTATATAATTCCGTTAAGTGAAAGGGGAGGGACTGATGTGGTTGAGTTTGGAAATAATAAAACTTTTAAGCGTAGTCCACCAGTCTTTGGGAGAAAGTGTAGGTGAAGAGAGTTTGGCCGCAATGTTGTCATAAAAAGACTTTTTGGAACTTCTAATTTCACTTATGGTTTTTATTACGCAGCGGTTTAAATTTAATCCAGTCGTTAGCTACGTTTGTTCTTTTAGCTCTCTTATAAGCTCTTTTTCGTTTCCTGATGTACCTTTTAATTTTCGAATTAATCCAAGCGGGTTCAACTGGTCTTACTCTGACGTGTTTATTAGAGTTAGCTAGCTGTAAAAGTGCTTTAAACCCCCGGTGGTTTGCTCTAGCGACCGTTCTAAGGCGGTGGTCCCGGTGTTAGTCTTACTCTTTGTTGCTTTGTGGTTTATTCTACGAGGCGATTTGTTGTATGTCTTTCCGTGTGTCATTTTGTTCTTGTGTTTTTCAGTCCTTTTAGTATTGCGATTACCTCGCTTGGGGAAGAGAGAGCTAATCTTAGTGCTTTTCGTACGTTTGTTCGGTTTGTGCTTGTTTAGATTTGTCGGTTTCCTCTTCCTCTTGGGGTCTGGGAAGGGCTACGGTTTGTGATTGTGGCACTCCCTGGACTTTTCTCTTACCTTTTATGCATTCGGTAGCAAGAGACATTACGGTAGAGTGAATATTATTGGCATAGGTGTCAATATTGTTATCTTGAAGAGAGTTCCAGTCGACAGCATTTACTTTATTACGAAGTACATTGAAATCACATCTGTCATAATACCATATACGTCGTGTAAATGAGCTGACCTTAGGTTTAGAGAATTTAAAGATATAATATATTGGACAGTGATATCTCAAATCTTGGTTGAGAAATGCATCGGCAACGCCACTGCGAATTAAGTGGTCCTTGTTACTAACAAATAATAGATCTATTACTGACGATGAATGTTCTGTATAATGTGTAGGTTCATCAATACATTGGTAAAGAGAAAACTGGGTGCAAACTGAAGAGATTTTTCTGAAAGTCTGTTGATTTAATAGATTGAGGTTAAAATCACCAGTAATTATTAGTTCAGGAATACCTGTATCGATTGCAAGTGAAATTGAGTCTTCAATGTGTGCAAGATAAGCAGCATCAGACTTTGGAGGACGATAGAATAGTCCAAGCAATATGCGTTTATGACTGTTAGCTAACTCGATCCAAATATTCTCAAAGTTTAGGAGTTCTAGGTCATCCCGCCGCTTATAGTGTAAACCCTCCTTAACATATAACATGACACCACCGTGAGTGTCTGAGTCTCGAGCTTTCCGCTCAGGTCTGTAGTATGATTGTAGAATTAAATCATCAGTATCTATGGTTGGGCCGAGGCATGTTTCTGTGAACGCTAGAATATCAAATTCAAATAGTTCCGCGTGGAGGATTTCCAGCTTAGAGAAGATACTTTGAACATTGTAATGCACGATTGACAGGTTATGAACTAGACTAAGAGAATTGAAAGCAGTATTTGACATATCTGAGGAAGAGTTGGCGAGATAACTAGATGGTGTCATTGGTAGAGGACCTGGATTAGGATGGATGTCACCCGAACACAGTAAGAGATTGCAGAGCCAAAGGGCGATAATCCAAAATGACAGACACTAGACAAGCATCAACGAAAATTCTGAATTTTTGTTGGCTCGAGCTCCAGGTGTTGCTTTTTTTTAATAATTTCCACAAATGTTATTGGCTAATAAGGTACTATGCTGCATAGACTTCAGCAAAGAATATGTATATACAAAGCGTTGCTGTAGTGAGAAAATTGCAAGGAGATGAAGCAGGAACTTAAATCTATACCTGCAACGGTATGTTGACAACACGGCATGACTTCTTGCTTCATTTGAATCTATCATGTAATTGTTGTAAGAGAGAGTAAAAATAAAGCAAGTGCCATGATGCCGACATTATATTTCATAGTGAAGGCTGAACAGGCTGGATTGACCACCCACTGCGCCAGCGACCCATCCTCTTTTGCCCTTAGGTAAAATAAACAAACAAAAAGAAAGACAATTTGGAAAATCATTAAAAAGGTAGAAAGGTAGAGATCTATTATGGTTACTGTAGGCAAAATGTAAAGATGTAGCTGACTAGTTACTTACTCTGTATTAACTCGTGCTTTATGACAACGAATATGCATTCATGTCATTATTACGGTTATAAGTAAGATAATTTATAATAATGATTGAGCGACGCCGCTCACATCCTATAAACAGATATGAGCAACTCTACCACCACTGGTAGACTGACATGAATACTGTTAAATGCCAGCAGAAGTTTAACTTATTACTAGCTACTTGACCAGACACGAGTAGCACCGCTCACCTCTGATGAGCAGATGTAAGCAAAGCTACTTACCTTTAATTCTAAACATCTCCGGTACACGGACATCGTAATATTGCATAAGCAGTCGTGAGTAACACTGCTTCCATCCGATGAGCATACAAGAGCAACGCTACCTGCCTCCGGTAGGTAGAAGTAAAATGGTACATTCACCAGTATGTAAGCACATTACTATTAAATGCGCAGACATGAGAAGTGCCGCTCATATATGGTAAGCAGACATGAACAACGCTGCTTACGCAGTGGGTAGATAAGAGTAATGGTGCATATCAGTAGTGGATAAACGCATCACCAGTTACATAAGTAAGTATAAGTAGCGCTGCAGCGTTACTTATCTCTTGTAGGAACTCATGAATAAAGTTTCATATCGGTGGTAGATAGATGCATCACTAAAACCATGGACAGAGGTAAGTAGCGCCGCCCACATCTGATATACAGACATGAACAACGCTTCTAACCTCCGGTAGTCAGATATATACAGTGTTACTAATCACCAGCAGATAAACGTACCAATCATTACATGAACAGACATCTTAACACCAGAAGACATGGATACTTTTACATATCAGCCAGGGTTCATGAACCGGTGCAGGCATGAGTACTTCACCGCTCATGTCTGTTCAATAGTGGTATTTACCCTTGCTAGACATAAAGGATGTTACGAAGCAGCAGTAAATAAACGCGTCACTGGTTTTGAGAGCAGACATGACCAGCGCTGTTAAAATCTATTGAACTGACATAAGCAGTGCTAATTACCTCCGGAAGACATACATATAACATTACATATCAGTAGTGAATAAACTCCTCACTACTTACAAAAACAGACGAAAACAGCGCCGCTCACATCTAATAAACAGACGTGGGCAACACTCTTTACCTCCTGTAGGCAGACGTGAAAAATGTTACATATTAGCAATGAAGAAAGTTCTCACTAGTTACATGAGTAGACATTAGCTGGGCCGCCCACATCTGATGGACAGACATAACAGCACTACTAACATCCGTTTGCCAGACTAGAAAATGTCACATCAGCAGTGAATAAACTCCTCATCAGTTCTAGGAGCAGACAAAGCAGACGTGAAACATGTTACATACTGACACTGAATGTTACAGGAGCAGACATAGGCAGAGCAGCCCACATCCCGTCACCAAACATGAGCAGCACTATTTACTTCCGATATGAAAATGTTACAAATCTCAGTGGATCAACTCCTTACACGTTGCATAAACAGGTATAGGCAGCTTCACTCATATCAGCTGAGCAGACATGAGCAGTACTACGTATCTCTGGTAGACAGAAATGACAAATGTTACATTTCTGCAGTAAGTAAACTTCTCATTAGTTATATGACTAGACGTAAGCAGCGCCGCTCACGTCTGGTAAGCAGACATGAGCAACACTTTTTACCAACGGTAGACAGACATGAATAATGGTACATATCAAAAGCGAATTATCTCTTTTCTAGTTAAATGAGCAGAAAGGAGTAGCGCCGTCCACATGAGCGCATTTTGTATAGCCAATGACGCAAAGTTTCTTCATGCGAACATCAAACACTTTGATCAGTCCGTATGGATGCGCAGGCTGATTTGAGTATTCATTGGCCGTAAATGTCAGAAGTTTCGTACTTTGATCAATTGTTTACAACCTCCCAAAGTATACATACACCTACATGTCCTTAAGGCTGTTGTCCACATGATTATCATTTACCAATGAAATCAAACCGCGTGTTAGATGGACCAACCAATTGTTCACGATATGAAACCCACAACCAGTTGTCTCTGAACCGAACACTATTTCCAAACTGAACGTTTTTGGGTCGACTATCCCAAAGTTACTAAAGAATATGAGCCATATTGCTGTTGTTTACGTTACGATCGCTGACCAATAAAGTTCATCCACGCAAATAGCGTTTGTACGAACTCCAGGTAACGGTTATTTATAGCCATGCTACGTATTCTTGTACCTGTGACATCATTACCTTTTCTTTTCAAATAAACAATATTCCATGTCTTGATACAATGAACTTTATCATTAAATTCCAACTGATGTGAAAAACATAAACATAAAAAAACAACAACAACCAACAAAAAACAACAAGAACAACAAAATCCCTATGAAAACAATTTAAAATAAACAGTCGTTGCCAAAGCTAACAATTATATGTATGCCTTCCAACAAATGAAGCCCCTTTACTGGATAATGTGCTTTAATGCCTAAACATTGATGAGCTACTGACAACCCAAATGCCGTGCTGGAACCACAAGATAACAAGAGGGTCACTTGAGAGAAGACTTCTCATCTTGGAACTGTTATTGAGATTATTAAAATGAATTTAAAAAACGTCTTTACTATGGTAAGTGTTTTTTTTTCTTTTTAAAAAAGTCTATGGTAAGTTTACTTTGCTGAATCCTATAATATATTTCACTAATCTACAGCTATGACATATTAACAAAAGACTGAAATGCCTCTTGTTTTTCCTAAAAAAATGTAAGCAGTGCAGAATGTGAAGTGACAAATATCCTGAAACTTGAGCTGTGTATAGTGCATATGCCAACAGATATTCGCTTTCTCGCTTGAGCCTTTGCGTTCAGACTTAGACCCAAGAGGGAACTACAAACAAAGAACAAGAGCTGTGGTCTCACTGTGTTCCCAGTAAGCATTCTTTATAAATCTATAGCGGGCCGTAATCGGCTCGTCAGGATAGCTGACGGGCCGATAACGGCCCGCCATAGATTTATAAAGAATGCTAGCTGAGTTGTTGCTTATCAAAGACCGACAAGGTGGAATCAGGTAGGGATGTGCCATAGAAATATTCGAATCATGGCCCATTTTCACAATTGAAACTTTACAGTTTTAAATCGATACCACACAATTTTAACTCGATACTTAGTAATTTTAACTCGATACACGACAATCTTAACTCGATACTCGACCAAGTCAGCTCGGTACTTGGCAATATAACTCGATACTCGACCATCTTAACTCGATACTCGACAATTTAAACTCGATACTCGACAATATTACCTCGATACTCGACAATTTTATTTCGATACTCGACCAATTTAACTCGATTCTCGACAGTTTTAATTCGAAACTCGACCATTTCAGCTCGATACTCGACAAGTTAACTCGATACTCTACCAAATTAACAAGACACTCGACTATTTTAACTCGATCTTTGCATCTTTACAAGTGACACTCGCCAAAAGGTGTCTCCGAGCATTCAGATTCATGGCACGCATGCGAAAAGACTCATCCGGGCATTTGCTCTCCATTGATACATTCTATAGTGTCCAATGATCTGTCAGAGGACAGCAAATTCCTTGATCAGACTGCACGGATGCTAATGTCTGTTAAGCGTAGACGAAGCTTTTTGTTAAAAGCTAATACTTGTTAAAATACATATGATAGATGTTCATATGATAACTTTGGATTAAAAAGAATAACCTAAGAGAATGGGCCTACCTCTAGAAAATCACATTCGTGAGTACCATTACTACGTGGTAAGAGTTCACCAGAACCGAGAATGTAGATCTGTACCCCCTCGCTTATGCTTGCAACAATAAGCCATTCACAACTGCCGACACTCCTGGATGATAGCAAGCCCGTTTTATTTCTGATAACTCCACCACATCTTAGAGCTAGAGAAAATAAATGAGCTACCATAGCTCCGGATTAGGTGTTTTTTTTTTTTGCTTTTTTTTTGTTTTTTTTTTTTTGTTTATTTTTTGTTTTTTTTTTCACGTGGGGGTTGGGGGACCTCTTAACATTCGATATGGTACAGACTTACGGCTGGATTTTTTATGACCTTACTTATTCGTAAATTCTGCAAATATCAAATCATATATCTATTCATATATTTGTTTGCAAAAAAAACCCTATCCATATACTACTATATTTCAATAAAATAATTTAATAATCACCATTTTTTCCATGCAATCATTTCCAAATAAACCTTCTTAAAATTTGTGTAATGACATTCTGCTATACATAATTTACCTTCACGGTTAGAACAGTCTTTGTTTCAATACATTATAAATAAATATCACACAACAGAATTAACATCAGGCGTTTGGCATTTACGGGAGGTCAGGGGATCAGATCAGCTAATGCAAGTAGCTTATCAATAAGTTCTTAGTGTTAACAATAAATTAACAGCAGTAACCTTAAAGTCAGTGCTGCCTTGGTATTTGATGTTTGTTGTTAGATGAAAAACAAACATGAGGGTTAATTATATACAGAACTGGAAGAAATAATCATATGCTATACAAAGAGCATGAAAACCTCACCTGTTGATAAACAGTCGACTCTCGTTATCTCGAAGTCCAAGGGACTCTCTGGAGTACTTCGAGATATCCGTACCTCGACATATCAGAGTTAGGAGAGTGAGGAAAACAATAAACTGAACAACCACATTTAACAAATGAATATGTAATTTGACTCCTGAAGTTAGAAATATATATTATATATAATAATGTGGAAAAGAGGAGAAATTGCTCCTTAGGAGCAATTTCTCCTCTTTTCCACATTATTTTGTTACCTGTTGTCATAGTTTCATGTTAAAACAGGGACCAGATTTTCACTTCGAGATAAGCGGTAATTCGAAATAAACGAGTTTGAGATAACGAGGTTCGAATTATCTATATAATAAAAAAACGAGGGCTATTCCAGCGGTACGTCTGTACCATACCTATTAGTGGAAAATTTTACCACTTAAACAATGAAAATTTTCAGTTAAAAATTCTGATATTTTTCATATTTCTGCTCGAAACATAGATTGTGGTTACTCGTTAGAACCGCCTCGCAGACTCGCAGAGGCGGTTCTAGCGAGTTCCCACAATCTATTTTTTAAGCAGAAATAAGAAAAATAATGTACACCCCTGTAAACCCCAGTTTTACTATATAAAAGTGGGGTTTACGAGGGTCAACATTAAACATATGAATTGGCATGTTTTCGTGATGGACCATAATAGACAGCTCAGTATTTCATTGTTTACAAAAAAAAAAAAAAAAAAAAAAAGAAAAAAAAAAAAGGTAAGAGAAAAGTCCAGAGAGTGCCACAATTACAAACCGCAGCCCTTCCGAGACACCAATAGGAAGAGAAAACCGACAAATCCAAACAAGAACAAATTGAACAAACGTACGAATAGCACTAAGATTAGCTCTCTCTCTTCCCCAAGCGAGGTCATCGCAATGCTAAAAGGACTGAAAACACAAGAACAAAATGACACAAGGTAAGATATAAAACAGATCGCCTCGTAGAATAAACCACAAAGCAACAAAGAGTAAGACTAACACCGGGACCACCGCCTTAGAACTGTCAGTAGAGTAAACCACCGTGGGGTTTAAAGCACTTTTACAGCCAGCCAACTTCACCCTGGGTCCCGGTGCTACTCTTAATACAAAAATACATAAAAATTCGGTTCGCATAAAGGCTCCCAACCCAGTCAATGCATCAAAGCGAAAACATAAAAATCAAATTAATCACAATAGTAAACAAAGACGAGTACTCATGGCTAATTCTACTGTATGCCAGAGTAAATGAAAACCAGTAGTTGAACCACGGTGGGCCAAGCCAAAGACGTATCGTGAAGCCCCAACCCACTGGTTAAAGTTTTACCATCACGAAAACATACCTATATAATTTTGAACCTCTTAAACCCCACTTTGTACAGTAAAACTGGGGTTTACAGGGGTATTCATTATTTTTCTTATTTCTGCTCAAAACATAGATTGTGGGAACTTGTTAGAACCGCCTCGCCGTGGCGGTTCTAACGAGTACCCACAATCTATGATTTGTGCAGAAATATGAAAATTACCTGAGTTTTTATTTGAAATTTTTCAGTTTTTGGAGATAAAATTTTCTATATATTTGAATAGGCGTGTTTTCGTAATGGAAGAGGCCGTCAATGAGTCTGAGGCCCGAACCGCCGTCGTTCAATTAAAGAGTAAAGCATAGCCATCAACAATGATTGGGTTGACAACTAGCCATGCAGTCTGCCGCTACAACCCGCCTATTAAAATAAAAAAAGAGAAAAATATGTTTCTTAAAATAGATAAGTCGACTATAAAATTCTTTCCGATCATCAGTCACAAGTGGCAAAAGTGACTGTGATCGATTTTATAATCGATCATCGACGGCAACACTATGATAAATATCCAAAAACACATGTTTCTCGTAACATAAATAGTTAGAGCATAAACATTTTAAAGGAACAAAAAATTGAATTATATCAGCATTTTATCAATATAGTAAAACTTCAATGACTCGAACACCGATGACTCGTTTACCATGACTGATTCGAACTCGATTATTTGAGTCCCTAGGAAATTCTTCCAATAGTTGAAGAAAACAAATATTCCGATAGTTGAAGAAAACAAATATTTTGGGGTATTTTAGGAATTTTTCTAATTTTAAAATGTATGTTCTGTGTACTCATTAGAATCACCTCTATGACGAGATATTCTAATGAGTACACTCAACAAACACGATCGAAAAGACGTCTGAAAATTATCCTCATTCGCCTCCTAACCTGGCGCAATTATTAACCCTCAGTGGCTCGAACTAATTTTATCATTGCACAAGGCCAGGGGGCAAATAATTAAGGTTGTCGTTTCGATCTTCTATAGAATAATGTAATTATGAGTGTTCTCAGTAAATATCCTCAATAAGGCTATTCAAATGAGTACAAACAACATACGTTTTCATGATAAATAAGAAACAATCCCAAAGATATCCCGAAATATTTGTTTTCTTGAGCTATTGGAAGAATTTCACAGAGACTAAAAAATGAGTTCGAATCAGCCACGGTGCACCGGCCATCAGTATTCGAGTCATTGAAATATATACTGTATATATCAGCAAAAAAAAAAAAAAAAAAAAAATAGTGCATTCTAGATATCTGTATGTTTTCTCTCTCTAGTGGAAATAACCCAGATAAAAACGTTTAACTATAATACCCCGCCATTATCATGCCGCGGGCAGGTAACTATGTCAAACATTGACGAAATTTGCCCATTTGCAATTCCAAACAAGATCTCCTTCATATCAATGCATGTACCAAGTTTGGTTAAAATCCCTTGACATTTACTCAACTTATCGCCTGGAAACGAAACTATTGGCATGTCTCGGACAGATAACTCCGTCAAAATTTAACGAAATTTGCCCATTAGCAATCCCGATCCAGATTTCCACAATATCAATGCACATACCAAGTTTGGTGAAAATCCATTGACATTTACTAAGTTATCATCCGGAAACGAAAAACGGATGGACGGACGTATGACTGACGGACGGACAGACACACGGACGTCCAACGTGAAACTATAATACCCCGCCACTATTGAGTGACGGGGTATAAAAATATGGTGATTGCGACATTTACAAATAAAAGCGAATAAATGCACATACCGTCACGTTGAAAATACGTTGCATTAAATGATCCCACTTCATGTATGTCACTCGAGTGAAAATAGATCTGCATTCGATTTGATTCGCTAAATATAGAAGGCGGTTGCCGTGAACCACAAAACAATCCGATCGGAGCATGGTCTTCGTAAATCTACAAAATCAAAGTCATGGACAGTATATTGTGATATCAGATGTGCCCTGTTGATATATTTAATCCATTCCATGATTTACAAAGCAAAGGGTAGATAAACACGATGTCCTAGTTTTTCGGTAAATTAAGCAATTATTCAACAAAACAGTCCAACTGATGCATGGTCTATAAATAAGTCTTTATGACACTAGTGATCCAAATGAATAAGGGATCCAAATAGAATTTTTAAACAATCACTTTATTTGCCAAGGAACACGACGTTTCGGCCATCAAGTAGCCTTTCTCAAGAAGATCAATTCAATTTGATATCTACATTTTGAAATAAAGTACTTAAATACATCAAAATTACATTGAAGATTAACTTTCTTTAAGATACTACTTCTTTCTACTGCTCAATCTTATAGATAGGTACCAAACAACATAACATGACATCATGACGTCATCAATTTTCCCGACATCATGTTATTACGCCAAATTGACACACTAAATTGACTTTAAATACCTTAAAACAACCGAGCCAGAGCACCCCACTACCCACAAAGACTGAAATCAGTCTGCCCAAATGAGCAGTCCGACCCGAATCCTCGCTGGACACACATATGATTTTGTTAGAAGTACAAACCTCCAGCTCAGTCACACAGGCAAATAAATTGATAATTAATAACTAAATAAATAAATATACACACAAGTAAATAAATAAATAAATAAATAAATTGAAATACATTTTAAAAAAATAATTAAATTAATTAACTAAAAATAATTAATATAAATATACAGATAAATAAATTAATAAAATAAAAAAAAAATAAATAAATAAAAAAAATAATAAAATAAAAAAAAAAAAAAAAAAAAAAAAAAAAAAAATGAATAATTAGTTACACAAAACTCGTACATAAATAACGAATCGGCAAAATAATAAACATCTACAAATGAGCAAACAAATAAACAAATATTCATTGTTCATTTATTTGCTTATTCATTTATATTTTTTTCCCCAGAAATTCCCGTAATATACCCATGCAACAAGCCCACCTTACCAGTCCATGCCTCCATGCAGTCTGAACAGAGTCCTCGCTGTTACCCAATAGGCAACCATGCCCCAGAAGCCCTACCATGTGGCTAGCAAAGACCCTAAACAGACCCCACAGATGCCCATTCTGCAAAGCATCCCCTCTCATGTTGTTTGGTACCTATCTATAAGACTGAGCAGTAGAAAGAAGTAGTATCTTAAAGAAAGTTAATCTTCAATGTAATTTTGATATGTATTTAAGTACTTTATTTCAAAATGTAGATATCAAATTGAATTGATCTTCTTGAGAAAGCCCACTTGATGGCGAAACGTCGTGTTCCTTGGCAAATAAAGTGATTGTTTAAAAATTCTATAAATAAGTCACATACAAAATATTATGATATCAGATGTCCCCCATTAATATATTTATTCTTTGCCATGATTTACAAAGTCCTATTGTCTAGTAAATTGAGCAAGTGTTCAAATATACGGAACCTTTGGAAATTCAGAACAAGAAACTAAATAAATTAACTCTGAATGCCTTTTCAAAATGACTTATGAATACATTTAATCCCTTATGCCCTCCTAAGACACAATTTGCATAAACTGTCAGACCGTGTTTTTCTGCAAAATTAAGAACAAAATTGCCAAACGTCGTCCACCAATTAACAAGCATGCTAATCAACCAGATTGTTTTTCAAAATGTCGTCTGCTAAATTATTTACCCAGCATGCTAATGTTAACAAGCTTTGACTCGGCAAATGACATGAGAAATTATTTGTATTCCTGATAAGCTCTCAGTCAGGAGTCAATCAGATGATGGGCAACCCGCACACAACATGTTGTACACTCTATACCTGGGAGCTGATAGCCCCGTTAGTAAAATTATAAGCCTGCTGTTAGTCATAAAGTACGCATTAGCGTACTAAGGCATCTATTGGATTACTTACTAGAAGCGTTTCATCAGTTTTACATATACCATTTTGCATTTGGCCCAAATTTATTTCTGTAATTCTCAAAAGCACAATTTTACTATCATCTGCAGCAATAGTCCAATGACATCCGAAGCCGCCTTCATAGCCATTCGTCAGGTCGATGTAAAGTGGAGAGCTGATCCAACCTTCGATAGAGTCCAGAACTTTTCCGCAAGTCCGATTATTGCCTGTTACATAAATATTTCAGCCGTATATAGTAATACGCAAATGTGTTTTCATGGCATATATAGACGGTCAAAGTCAACACCAGACTGCGCATAAACGATAATATATAACGAAACTTTGAGCGAACAGTGTAGATCCAGATAAAACTGCTCCAGTTGATCAGGGTTTACACTGTTCATCAAATTGTCATTACTTTTTAGTCACATCAAAATGTAGTCAAAAAGACCTGGTAAAATAGTATGTGTCTTATGATGCCGAGTCCAATTATATTGGGTAATTATGGTATAATTATATATAAAAAATGTAAAATAAATAAATAAATAAAGCTAGAAAATAACTACCTACCGTACCTATATTTTGCTAACATGTAACTATAAACACACATATGTTTTTATTTGGCCTAAGCAAGAACATACCAGATAAACGTAAATAGCAGATTCGGTATTAACGAGTCTCATAATGAACAGTCCTGTAACGTGCTACATTACACACGCATCCAAGCAACTTAAGTTTCTGGTCATTTTGCCTTTTGGTTTAGGAGAAGAAGTTCAAAATAGATTTTTAAGATGACAGAAGTGGTGGCCACCTTGGATTTCTAGTTGTAATGGTTTTTAGTATTTTTTTATTTACAAGTCATCATCAATGTATTTCCTATAAGTTTCGAGTTAATTGGCCTTTCGGTTCAGGAGAAGAAGCCCAAAATAGATTTTGAATACGGCAGCTATAGCAGTCATCTTGGCTTTTCAATCGAGATTATTTTAGGTGCTGTTGATCTTTAAACTGCCTCGATACTTCTTATCAAGTTTCGAGTAAACTGGCATTTCGGTTCAGGAGAAAAAGTTCAAAATAGACTTTCAAAATGGCGGCCCTGGATTTCCGATTAGAAGAATGTTAGCTTTTTGATCTTCAAGCCACCCTATCAAGTTTCGAGTCAGTTGGCCATTTCAATAACCATCAGGCTAAATGTTAAAACTCTTAATTTAAAGTCATAATTTCAACAACTATTTTCCAACTGCTCAGTCTGATCTGTTATATATTTCGAACCCTAGCCTCACTCCAGGGCTTAGGGGCAATTCTAGCAAATAGATAAAATGTTTCAAACAAAATTTTAACTTCATGGCATGGAAGGTATCCAAGATAAGACCTCCAAAAATGAACAGAAAATCCAAGCATGTTTTGTTTTGCCACATCCATTAGCCCCACTCTCAGCCCAACCCAGTGGTCTCATCATTATCCTTTTGTCAAAGATGATAAATTTCATCTCAGTAACTTAACTCCAAACTTGAAAACTGAGACAAATTCATAATTTCAACATCTAATTTTCAAATGCAAAATCTGACCTATTGTACATTTGGACACCTAGACCCTCCCTAGGGAATGATCAAAGGGCAATTCTAACATAGAGTTAAAGGTTTAGGTCTGGGTAAATGGCATACGAAATTTCAACTTCCTAGCATCAAAAGTGCCAAGTTATGACCACAAAGAGAAACACGGACGTAAATGTGAGTGTAAACTTAAATATTTGTTGGACTCTGGTTACGAACTTGATATATGCACGTACGAACCTAACATCACGGCGATACCTGCTCCACTACTGACTTCAGCAGGCAGGGGCATAAAGATAAAGATGATAGAGGACCGGATATGAATATGCATTCATTGATCCAATTTAACATGTTCAGTTCTTCACAGAATACGTCGTCTGTATATTTCGTATTAAATAGCTCATTTATTTACGGCTCATGGGAATGTTACCATTTTCCCATAAAATCCAACGAAAAGCATTTATTGAAAACTGACGACCGCCACAAGCAACACATATGTGATTCCCGTTATTAAAGATGTATTTATGCTAAATAAGTTTTAAATATCGGAATTGGTTTTGCAGAAGATGTCATTTAGAAGTGTTAATAGGTCCATAGATGGACGACAAAAATAATCACAATAGCTCATACTGAGCAAAGCTGTGGTGAGGTAAAATAATAGTGAAATCATATGAAGAATAAGATTCGAGGGATTTTTAGAAATAGAATCAGAAATCTTACCAGTGATTTTCGCATCATCTAGTACCATGTAGGCGACAAGAAACCCTTTCATGAAGATATTGATATCCGCATAGAAATGCAAATACACCATATTGGATTTAGACTGAAATCTTGGCAACAATTTGGAGCCGCAGTATTTTTCAACGGATGAACTGTTTTGAAACGAGCCATCAAATATCTGAAACGAGAAGAACAGCTTAAGAAGATCAAATGCAATAAAATCCGCTGTTATGGAAATAACGCATTATGGTTCCAGATAATCCCAGCTAGATTTCAAGATTCTACCAAACACAAAAAAATATGTAGGCTTAAGGTTACCCTGCCCTGCCTTATATTCCTGGTGAAGCCTAGCAATTTTTCAGCTTTTCTCGCATAAACAAGTACAGGTGTTACTAGAACAAAAATACGAGTGTTGTCTTATTTATGCTAAATTTTTGGACAAGTAGGTCTGAGCAAACAGTGCAGACACAGATCAAACGGCTCCTAATCAGGGTCTTCACTGTTTGTCATTCTATCAATATTTTTTAGAGACAACAAAGAATAGTCAAACAGACCTGGTAAAACATTTATGTGACTTCTTCAGGCTCTGTTACCAAATATGTTCGGTCATTATGGTATAAATCTATATAAAATGTAAAACGAAGTAAAAACTACCAACCTAACCTGCCAATATTTTAACATTACCCTAAACACACATACATCTTGTATTTTATTTGTATTTGGGCTTAATAATAGTACGGAAGATGTCCAGGAAAAGCCATAATGATAAGGCATAGCCTGTCAATGACACCAATGATAGACAGAAATCCTGTCGGGCTGATAACGGTCCGATATTTCAATTGGAACGCTGGCTGGGAATGCAACACCGGTTTATACGCACCAGACTACTCGCCATCAGAGATAATTTAACCTTTTTAGCACCGAAGAACCCATTTATAGGCACAACGTCACAGAAAATACATACCTCGATATAATCAAAGCATTCACCATAATACAACTCCGAGTCAAAATAAACAAATACCAGCTCAACAAAGTGATTATTTTCCGCAATAATTAACCACAAGCAGTTGGACTCGTCATAACCATAACCGTCCCCATCGGCATCGAAGGGTTTCAACCATCCTGACGTTGCTGTTAATATTCCACCATCACCATTCTGGTCTGTAAAATGCAAATAAATGCGCAAAATTCGACATTGACACTTGTATTACAGTTAACCCCCGTTACAACGACAAGATTTTTCTAAAAAACGTTGCCATTTAAATAAATGTATTATTGTAAAGTATCCTTAACATCACGAAAACATGCCTATATAATATTGACCCCCTTAAACCCCACTTTTATATAGTAAAACTGGGGTTTACAGGGGTATACCTTATTTTTCTTATTTCTGCTCAAAAACATAGATTGTGGGTACTCATTAGAACCGCCTCGGCGAGGCGGTTCTAACGAGGACCAACAATCTATTTTTAGCAGAATTATGAAAAATATCAGAGATTTTTATTTGAAAATTTTCGGTTTTTGGAGCTGAAATTTTCTTTATATTTGAATAGGCGTGTTTTCGTAATGATGAGTAGAATAATATGTAAGAAAGGCTTTGTTATATTCTTATTTCCATCCGTACAAATCAATAAGGACCTCCTCTTTTCGTCGATATATTCAGTAGCTTGTAATAGTTTAAAATGGCGTAAAACGCACTGATAAGATTCGGCGAACATACACACCGACCTGTGCGTTTGTTGCCCACATATAGCATAAGGGCTGAAGCTTCGTTTTACCCTTCATATGTATAAAAAGACATGTAATGCATTAAATGATCAAATTAAATTGTGACATTCCACTGGAAAAAGGGTCTTCCGAGCCTATGTGGAGTTCTTAAAAAGGCCCATATCAACATGACCATGACTATCTATTGTTTGTTTGATTTGGGCTTAACGTCGCTTTCAACCTTTTTCAGTCATATCGCGACGGTGTCTGGATGTGGCAGGGAGCTCAATGCTCACTTTTAGAGTGCTGCCTCACTGAAATATCACGCCCCAGACACTTTGACATGATATTCCACCCAGTCACATTATACTGACACTGAGCTGACCAGTTCTAGCTCTACTTTCTTAATGCTGAGCGCCAAGCGAAAGAGCAGCTAGTACCATTTTTAAAGTCTTTGGTATGACCCGGCCGGGGACCATGACTATCTATACAGCAGTATTCAGTGATTCTAGTGATTCTATAAGCTGGCAGTCCAGGTCCCGAGGTTATTATTATTTTCATGCTTAACACAGCTAAGCATGAAATTTTCTCTGCTAAAAATACGAAAATGCCAACAACAGTTGGCATTTTCATATTTATCAGCAGATAAACCGTTTATTGATGAATTATGCTTGACCTCATCGTCTTTGAGCAGGATCATCATGGTTCTACCGATGTTTTATTACTGCTATTATTATTATCATTATTATTATTATTACTTGTTTACTTTGATTGTCTGTTAAAAGTCGAACCCTCATCGGTGTCTTATCATTTTGTTGAGATTTTAATGAGCGCACAATTAAGTCATTTCGTAGTCTTCAAATTCAAGTCCATGTATTTTTTTCTACTTCTCTACTTCTTTATAAAAGCGTAGGTTTGGGCACTCATTTCAACAGCCTCAACTTATCGAGGCAATTTAAGTAAGTACCCCAACATATACAACGGACGACGACGGACGACGGAGCATTGGCATACTAATAGCTCATTTGAGCCTTTGGCTCAGGTAAGCTAATAAGCTGTGGGCCTCATGGTTTCAGAGAAGAAGATTTTTTAGGTTTTTCCCATTATAAGTCTATGGAAGATAATGACCCCCGGGGCGTAGCCAGTTTGGGACCCACGGCTTAATTGGCAGGATTTATGTAGGGGACCACTAAACATAACTACATACTAAATATATGAGCCCTGGGCCTCATGAGTTCTGAGAAGAAGACTTTAAAAGTTTTCCCCATTACAAGTCTATGGGAGCTATATATGGGCATGGTGGCCATCTTGATTTACGAACCATATCCATTTGTACATATTTTCAATCCCCCTTTAACACGGCTCCACATGAAGTTAAAAGAAATTTTGGGTTTGACAGGAGAAGTCGTTCAAATGTGTGTTCGGACGGACGGACGCAAAGACGACGGACGGGGAGTGATCATAATAGCTCATCCTGAGCCTTCGGATCAGGTGAGCTAAAATAAGTATTGAAAGGTTATCACACGGAACGTTGAATTACAAGTTAGTAAAATGTATATATTCATTTAAATAAATATTAAAAATATTAAGTGGGGTGTGTTAGTTTGTGAGTGGATGTGATAAGGTAGGTGTATCAGCAGGCAGGGGTGGAAAAGGCAACGACATCAGCAAACGTACTTCGGTTTTAACCGGTTTAATAAGACTTATAGAAATCACTATTAGTTAAACAGCTCCAAATCTTCAAGTGATTTTAATATAGGTTTGAACAGCGATACAGATACTGGTATTCTTTTTTTTTTTTTTTTTTTTTTTTTTTTTTTGATTTGGGTTTAACGGCCCTTTCAAGAATATTTCACTTATGTCGAGCCGATTGTTCATCGAAGGTGGGCGAAAACCGGAGTACCCGGAGAAAAACCACCTGACCATCCGTAAGCAGAACTTGGCTTTCCCACATATGTCCCGAGCTAATACTGGTATTCACTTGGACTATTAAGCTATTATTTCCGAAAAGAAGTTTTCCGGTATTTAGAGGGAGGTAATTTCGGGTTGCACTTAGTAGTCTAGTGTGCTCTTCGCGTAGTTGGAACAATCGAAGAAAAAGTGATCAGGAGCTTCTGTTATAAAACCACATCTGCAAGTAGGCTTTCACATAAGTGATTAAGATATAAGACATTGTTTAAATTGCTACAATTGCTTCTGATTCTTACCTGCATAACTGACCAATACCGTTCCACACATAAAAACAATTGTGGAATATTATTACAATCGGTGCGAAAATATATCAATTTATTTTTGAAGCATGTCAGACTACCGGAGATACGAAAATCTTCGTCAATCGAGTTCTATAGAGAGACGGATGATGGGATGCAGGACGTTCAGTTTTGGTAAATGGAACTGCGAGGTTATTATTGTTGCGAAGAGACTAATTTGTTGTGTCTCTTACAAAATGAGGAATAAGATCGGCTGTGTCATCAGGAGTCAGGTCATAAACTGCTTTATGCATGAATGCCAGTTTCTGTTCTTTGTGCCAAGTATTTAATGGAAACAAATCAATCTCAAATGGTGAAAAATTCCCGAGGACTATACGTTTATATTGGTGTATTAACTTTTAACGTTTGTCTTCTGTTTAACAGACACGGATATATTAATTGAACTACAGACACTCAAATCGCAACCAATGTACAGGAAGTAAAAGAAATGAGGAACAAATGAACAAATGATGTCGAAATAAACCAACATTTATCCACAGGAAGCCTCGACATTCAACCCAGTGCAGCGGCATATTGCAAGTACAGAACTTCAATAGCTCGAACCTCTTTGGGGTAATGCAAGTTTTAGACTTGGGTGTTTAGAGCAAGTGAGGGTAAATCATTGCGTCAGGTCAAGAGCAAAGGCTAATAGTTTAGAGGTGTCTTTTCGATCGTCAATAAAATAATGGCTTTGAGTATACTTATCAGAATTGCCTCGACGAGGCGATTCTAATGAGTACACATCACATTTTCAATGTAAAATAAGAAAATTTCCCTTAAATATCCCTTAATATTTGCTCGCCTGAAACCAGCGGTGTTCGAGCCACTGAAACTTTACTCTGTGTATTCGGTGAGTGTATAGGTTGTCTTAGACTGGCTCCAGTCTCCAGTGACAAAATATTGTGTTCTAATAATCCTGTTTGATAAGTCAGTGAAATAAAACCAAAATAATATCATGACTATAAAGGCTGGTCACTAGACCAGCCTTTATAGCCATAATATTTTTGGTTGCATTTTAATGAATTATCAAATAGGATTATAAAAAAAAAATATTTAGTCACTGGAGACTGGAGCCAGTCTAGGGTTGCCAAAGAATACTGGATCATCTTAAAAGACGAATCAAATAAGGTTTATGTTTGGACTCCCTGTCAGGCACTAGTTACACATACCTACGATCACATATATTACACCAAGACGTGTTAAAACTATATCCTTTTGATATATGTACTTTACATGAAACTCGTTAGATGATGACGTCAGCAGTGGCGGCGGAGTGGAACTGCAGTACATTATCTGTTGAGAGGCCTGCTCATATATCTATAAAAGAGTGGAACTTGGGCGATATCGTCAATGCATCGATATATCATGATATTTTTTATGATGATACTGTATCGTGATACTAATGGTTAGTATCGATAGGCCGCGATACCTGCATAATGTACTTTTGATATACAAAAAAAGAAAAAAAAGGTTTTTTAACCTTGACTGCACTCTGAGCAAATTCAGCGCACGGTGGATTTAATTTTTTCTATCTGTTTTTTTTTTTTTTTTTTTTGTTTTGTTTTTTGTCCAGAAAATAGGCTCTGACATAACTTGCAAATTGTCTCCTGGGGAGGCAATTTGCATGAAATGTCAAAATCTGTTTTCTAGGAAAAATAAGTAAATTATTTCAAATTGTCGTCTGCTGAAATTGTTTACCCAGCATGCTAAGCATTAACACAATATTCATATATTTTATGACAAACATAGAAAAAAACAAATGAAAAACAGAAGGAGTAAAGTATCATTATACAGTATCGTATTTGACAATTCATACTGTGATAATATAGTGTTACCTTTTTTCTGGTGTTACCCGGCTCTGTAAATGAGAAGGGTTTCACTAACAATTCGTATACCATCTTTTCTTACAAAATGTTTTACCATAAAGTGCATTTACAAACAGTGCAGACGCTCACCAGACCGAAGAAGCAGTCAAAATATATCATCTCAACACATATTATTGCATAAAAAGCAGTGCCGCACGTTATTAACAGCCGTACATTAACCGGCGAAAAGCCGTGTATTAACAAGGCAATTCACGCGCTGTTAATGCACGGCTACGCAACATTCAATATGATCGTACTGGGGCCAAAGACTTGCTGCCATCACGAGATGTGTACTTCCCGGCCCTAAAAGGAGCATAGTCAGTGGAAATTTCGTTCGCGAGACAATAATAGCTATCGAACATGGTTCATCAATGCATTAACATTCGCCAGGTCCCTTGGGAGGTGTTGAAAACCGCGGCCTTCGGCCTCGGTTTTCAACACCTTCCACGGGACCTGGCAAATGCAAATGCATGAAAAACCATGTTTGATCCCTATAGTCATGCATCGAAAATGGCACCTACAGTCGAATGTAAGCCAAGATTTGCCGAAATAACAAAAAATGGTCGGAAGACCATTAGTGTAAATAATGACATATGCGTCGCGAAGATTCAGATCAGCCTACGCATCCCCGTAAACTAAACAAATCTTCCTGCGGAGCGTTAAGGATACAAATCTCTGTAGATGGACAGTAAAGACTCGGATTAGTCTGTCCGGAAGCATTCTCTTGTCACACTTGTCTTGTAGTATGTTATCTTATGCTGACGTGCAAATAATTTTCAGAAAAAAAAGTGTAAATGTAGATTAACTCATGCCATGCTTAATTAATTAAGATGCCACACCCACTTCTAATTTCTGCAAATCAGATTACTTGATATTGGTTGTTAATACAAATTTACGTAGCACTTCAGAATGTCAGACAGTGTAGATCCAGATCACTTGGCTTCTAAAAGGCTTTGGAAAGGGGGAATATCCCGTTTCTTCAGGACAAGGCTTAACAGTATTAAATGGGGAATATAAAATTTCGATTTATCAAGTAAAGGCCACGGTTAGGAAACAAAGCTTTCCCAGTGCATTCCAGTGGCCTAGCCAGAAGAAAGTTATTTACGCACACCTAACCAGGAAAAAAAATGCCTAGAATGGCTTCTAAAATACGGAACACTCTTAAAGGAAAAAAAATGCTCGCAGAGGGAGCAAATTCGTTCCTTTAAGAGCAGCCCCTATGGCTGAGAAGCAAAATATTTATGGTCATGTCATTTTATTGTAAATATATTCTTACGCATGTTACGCACATGCATAATGAGCGATAAGCCTATGTCATCGATAATAGGTTAAGCCTTTCAGTCCTGCAGACCGACACAGATACTCATGCAAACAGTGTAGATCCTGATGAGATGGCTCATAATGAGTCATCTCATTAGGATCTTCACAGTTTGCCAGTATGTTCTTGTTAAAAGACTAAAACCTTCTTTTGTAGCAAAGGACATGTCCAAAGTCAAAGTTTTATAGCATTTACTTCAGAAACTGGAGTGTGTGTGTGTTTTTTTTTGAGGGGGGGGGGGGGGGTGGTGGGGGTGGAGTGTGGTGGTGAACGGGTTAGTTACGTGAAACGACAACGGTTACCGTCGAAAACGAAATAAATAAACAAAGAGAGAACAAACACAGCAGCAGGAACTGAAATATGAATGCAGCCTGGGAACGATTAACAGTAGAACCGTTCAACAGCTTAGGTGGATCCTATGCCTAGAGTATATATATATATATATATATATATATATATATATATATATATATATATATATATGGCTAGGCGCTGCCGTCGTGGGTTCGAGCCTCACTCAGTCCAGTGGTATTTCATATTTCTCCCTATACACTTTTTTCTGAAGTACTTGCATCAGTATTGATCCTGGGTCAGAATTCTTTGTTGAAGTTTGTTTAAATCTTAAATGATAATTATATTTCAAGCTTCAGTATCCTATGGATCCAGAGAGTTCCTTGTATATAATCAGTGCGCTAGCGCACCAAAAATATACCCTATCCTTCCGGTCATTCAGAGAAATCAAGCAAAATACTTTTCCATGAAACCTGTTTTTCAACAAGCGTAGTGGTGCAGTGATTATGTCTCCTGACTCTGAAGGGCTAAGCGTTGCCGTCGTAGCCGGCGTGGATATATAAATATATAGTCAAAGAGCCTCATGTAGAATCGTTCTGTCTAGAAAGGCATTCAAACACTTAATGTGATATCAAATAAAACTTTTAACATGTTATCTTTAGTTTAAGAACATGAGTAATATTTCCGAAACAATACCTTGGCATATGATATATATCTAGGTGTTGTTTCGGAAACAACACTCATTTTCTAAAACTATAAATAAGGAACTGAAATAGGAATACCGCCTGGGAGAGATTAATAGTAAAACTGTTTTGGGGTGGTGGGTTTATCTTATGAACTAATATACAAGATGGCCAGGAAGAGTCACTATCACAGAACACAACCAATCAAAGACACTTCGAGGAAGAACAAACCAATCATGAAGACAGACACAAGCCATAAACCTAAGATAAGCAAAGCCTGTATCACCCTTTCCATCAACAAGGTGATCAAAATGCGAGGCAGGTTTCACAAAACTTAGCAATAAACAAACATAAAAAAAAAATAAATAAATAAAATAAAAAAGAAAAAAAGAAAAAAAGCAGCGAAAAACCATGGCGTACAAAGAACAAAATCACCACCTTAGAATATTCTGTAATAAAACTACCGGTTGTTTTAACTTCATTTTAATCAGTTACAAATAGAATTATCACATTTTGATATAATAGCTCTGACAGAAATTTGGTTATCTGAGAATGTGTCTACTGATGAAATTATGTTTCAAAATTACCAAGTACCGTTCAGGAAAGACCGGATCACAAATTCTTATGGCAGGGTCATAGTCTATGTAAAAGACAACATTCTTTGCAAGCGTAGTCTTGATCTCGAAATAGATGGGGTTGAATGCATATGGTTAGAGCTGACTTTGTGAAATAAGACAGTCCTGTTTAGTGTATTTTATAGACCACCTAATTCCCCAGCTCAAACCTTAGTAGATATTGAAAATACTATTGATCTTGCATTTGATACTAATATTGGAAATATCATAGTAACTGGTGATTTCAACTTGAATTGGCTTGACTCAGGTAGCAAACGTAAAATTTCGTCTGTGTTTGGCCAATATAATCTTGCTCAATTGATTCATGAACCCATCCATTTCACTGAAAATTTCTCGTCTCTTATTGATTTGATATTTACTAAAAATGAACCTATTGTGATTTTTAGTGGAGTTGGTGAAGCAGTTTTGGATCAGAATTTACGACATCATTGCCCTATCTTCGCAGTTTTTAGTTTCGATAAATGCAATCAACCATGATTTAGGAGGCGGATATGGAAGTATGTTGAAGCTGATTATGTACGTTTGAACCAGCTAATTATTGATTTTGACTGGTCCACAATTAAAAGTGAGTATAAAAATATATATGCGGAAAACTTCACTGATAAACTTATGGAGTTTTGTAGTTTAGCAATACCTAATAAAATAGTGACAATCCGTCAATCCGCACCTCCATGGTTTAAATAATCATGTTAGGAGGGCGATTCATAAACGGAAGCGTGCGCACAAATTTGCTAAACGTTTAAATAATGAAGAGGCTTGGAGGAAATATAGGGTTTTAAGAAATGAGTCTATAAAATTGTTTAGAACAGCAAAACACGATTTTAAGTCTAATTTGCCTAACAAACTAACTACTACAAATATGTCTTCAAAAGACTGGTGGAAAATTTTTAAAGTATGTGTAGGTAAGGATTCACGTGAGAATATATCCCCATTGAAAAATAATTATGGCCGAACAATTAATAAACCTAAAGAGAAGGCAAACTTATTCAACAGATATTTTCACTCACAAACTCTACTAGATGATCGTGATAAGGACGTTCCTGCTCTGTCAGTACCGAATAATACTATTGAATCTATTCATTTGCAAGTTGAAGAAGTTCAAAACATACTTAAGTCACTTCAAGTAGGCAAAGCTAGTGGCCCAGATTTCTTTAACAATAGAACATTGAAAGAAATTGCTGTCTCTATTTCAACAACTCTTACAGACCTTTTTAATACATCATTATTACTTGCTCAAGTACCTGATATATGGAAAAGAGCAAATGTAAGTCCAATTCATAAGAAAGACGATAAAACTGATGTTGTAAATTATAGACCAATTTCGTTAATAAGCTCTGTCGGTAAAGCATTAGAAAAATCACTACACAAGCACGTTCATAACTTTGTCCTAGAAAATAATATCATAACACCATTTCAGTCAGATTTTACACGCGGAGATTCAACAGTAAACCAGTTAGTTGACTTGTACAATACATTTTGTAATGCCCTGAACGAAGGCAAGTAAGTTCGTGTGGTATTTTGCGATATTAGTAAAGCCTTCGACAGGGTATGGCATCGGGGTCTTCTAGCAAAACTTTATCACTATGGAATTACTGGAAATTTACATTATCACTATGGAATTACTGGAAATTTACATAAGTGGTTCGATAGATTCCAGAGGGTAACTATTCCTGGTGGTTGTTCTGAGTGGGTAGAGATCAAAGTCGATGTTCCCCAAGGTTCGATTCTTGGACCGTATCTGTCCTTGCTGTATATAAATTATATTGTCCATGAATTTCATTCTAACATAAGATTATTCGCAGATCATACTACGATTTATATCATTGTTGACTTTCCTGGTTCAGCTGTGCAAAGTAGTTGCGGTCATGGTACCAAAGCCGTAATTCAAAATCATAAATCCATAAACGAATGACGAATCAGAATGTTCAGACCAACAGACATGGACCCCAGAAGAAAGGGTGTAATCAGGCGTCCGCGGATAGTAAGCATTACTTGGTAAGCAAGCTTCGCCCACCATGCCCATGGGCCTGAACGAAGGAAATATCGGTAGAAGCGTATGTCCGGGATTTGGGAAGTCTACTTATGGCGCGTCACTGGCAAAAACATCAGAAACAATTCTGGAAACTGCCACATCGTAGGGATTGACTAGATCATGATGTCTCCCATAGAACTTCTTAAGTGTTGCTACCAATTTGTTTTTTGATACCCCTGGCTCAACAACTTTTGAGTGAGCACTTTCCCACGCTCCATGAAGTCCTGATAATTTGAACAAGTTCTGGCATAACGGATTAACTGTGAAACGTAAACGCCGTATGCTGGTGCAGAAGGGATATTACTGCTCAGGAAAGGAAAGTTAACGATGGGAAAATTGAAGTCATCCCGTTTGTCGTAAAGCCTAGTAGTTAGCTTTCCATTGTCGATGTAGAGATAACAATCCAAGTATGAGGAGGAGGCTGAAGTCTCCGTTGTTTCCTTTATTTCAAGTTCACGTGGGTAGATGAATTCTAAATACTCTGCAAATTTTGTGTTTTTCAGAGACAATACATCATCTATATATCTGTCGGTGAAATTGAATTGTTGTGCGAGGTGTTTCTTGCCTGCTTGGAGGAGACTTTGTACAAACTCCGCCTCATACGAGTATAAAAACAAGTCGGCAAGTAACGGCAAATTTAAACATAGACCTTGAAAGTATTGCACAATGGGCTGCCAAATGGCTAGTAGGTTTTAATAAGAAAACCGATGCATTTCTGATATCACGAAGATTATGCAGACTTAATCATCGTACTTTATTTTTCAATCATGTCCCAATTCCAGAAGTCCAGTCTCACAAGCACTTGGGAATTTATTTTTCAGATGAATATGACTGACAGGTATATTTGAACTATATTCAAGAAAAAGCTTGGTCTCGTTTACACCTATTAAGGTCGATGAAATTTACAATCGAAAGGAAATCTCTACAAATAATTTACTTTTCATTTATAAGGCCACTTTAAGAATATGCAGACGTTGTAAGGGACAACTGTGCCCAACAACAAATTAATGAATTAGAAAAAATACAAACTGAAGCCGGAAGGATCGTTTCAGGAACCACAAAACTGGTTGCAATTGATAAACTTTATAGAGCATTAGGTTGGCTAAAACTCTCTGAAAGAAGGAAACTTTACAAATTATTCTTGTTTTACAAAATGCAGAACAGTTTGGCTCCAGATTGTTTGGTAGATCTTGTTCCGCATCGAGTAGGGAATGAGACCCCCTACAGACTTCGTAATGCTGATAATTATCAACAAGTTCATGCAAATTCTAGACTGTATTTTGACTCATTTCTTCCTTCTACGGATTTGAGAGTGGAACAATCTTCCCGCTGATGTAAAATCAGCACAGACTCTGGCGTCTTTTAAATATAAATTTGAGAGAAATACCCCGAGAATTCCTTAATATTACTTCTTTGGCGACAGACGTAATCAGATGCTTCATACAAGACTAAGAACTGAATGCAGTTCATTAAAATTTCAGTTGTATCGGAGAAATTTGATCCCCGAACAATATTGTACCTGCGCAGCTGTGGAAAATACTTCTCACTTCCTTTTTAAACGCCCGACGTTTAATGCCTTTCGTAGAGAATTATTGCTCACAGTTAGCAATTAGCAATGTTGAACCATCGGAAGCTGTTCTTTAGTTCGGGGATAATACATTATCAGATGAAGGTTATGAAGTCATTTTCCGGGCATTCATAAATATATACAACAAACCAAACGATTTTCATCAAATAATTAGATTTTTGGATTTAACCTGGAAATGGTATGTTACATTTTTTGATTTGGGTTTTACGGCCCTTTTAAGAATATTTCTCTTATATCGAGCCGATCGTTCATCAAAGGTGGGCGAAAACCGGAGAACCCGGGGAAAAACCACCTGACCATCCGTAAGCAGAACTTGGCTTCCCAAATGTGTCCCGAGCGAGGCTCGATCCACAGCGGTGAGAAACCTAATGGATTAAGAGTCAACTCTCTTATCCACTAGGCTACGGGGGTCCGCATGGTATGTTACAGTAATCAACAAGCGTACCTACTGATGTTCCACGACACTGATCACGATTGTTACCATTATTATTAATTATCGATGCGCATACTTCTTTCTTCTTTTCTTTTCTTTCTTTCTTCTCCTCTTTCTTTTCTTTTTTTTTCTTCTTTTCTTTCTCTTTTTTCCTGTCTTGCTTTCATTATTATTGAATTGAACAATGAATTATTCATGAAAAATGTTTACATATGTAGTATAAGTTAGACATACTCCATTTAAAGTGTAACTTTATTGTAGGAGATGATTCAGAGGTGCACGATATGCTTGTTTTCAAATCCTGTATGATTGTGCCGTTGTATTCTGTCTATGTACTCAACTGTAAATGTTTCGACCTAGAAACTGGATGTTAGGCCCAAACAAAATTATTACATCAACCCCGTAATGAAATGTTTGGGTTGGCACTTTCAGAGAGATTGGGACCCGATCTACCGTCATACAAAAAGTAAAGACAATAGCCATCAGCCATGATTGGGTTAAAAATTGAGCACGCAGTCCTATTATTTTATTTTATTGTTATTTATTTATTTATTTGAAAAAAAAATACAATTTGATGCGTGGATGGTTGTTACGACCTGGGTGTATGAAAAACATATTATCAATATAAGAGACGGGGGTATAAATATTTTTACCAAACCGTATACTACTTTTACGTAAATTACTTTTACATATGAAAATACTTTTTATTCAGTAAATGCTCAAATGCACAATACTTGGCTGAACACATGAGCCACAACGTGAGAAAATGTACCTTCCTCGCCTGAGAGCAATATTTGCCCAAGTCGTTAGGATCACATTCCTCGCCTGAGAGCAATATTTGCCCGAGCCGTTAGGATCACATTCCTCGCATGAGAGCAATATTTGCCCAATCGTTAGGATCACATTCCTCGTCTGAGAGCAATATTTGCCAGAGCCGTTAAGATCACATTTCTCGCCTGAGAGCAATATTTGCCCGAGCCGTTAGGCTGGGGCAAATATTGCTTTCAGGCGATTAATGTGATCCTATGTTCCTTATCAAGAATCAAAATTACGAATTTGTTATACTGCAAAGCTTTTTCACGACAATTTGTACATTGTACCATTGTTTTCCAAACAATTCTTTTGCAGCGGACGTAAAGTAAATGTTTACATGCGATCTCATCAAATGCACCCTTTTGCACACCCTGAACAGATTAAACATATGTTAATGCATTATACAATTCAGAAAATAACATTATATAAAAGCAACACAATATACACTCTCAACATTCAATATGCGTACTCCCTTTGAAATACCGTGCCTTTAAAAGCTAAATTTCTTGTGCGAATGTATATAACAAAAAATTAAGGAAAGCAATTCACCTGTAGAAAATCACATTTCTCGTCTTCTACCAGCTGTATATCATAATCGTCTATATTTTGAACATATATTTGTACCGTTTCGTTTGGTTGTCCTGTGAGTGTCCATTCACATGAACGAGTGATATTAGTGGCATTAACCAGTACAGCGTCCACCGTCAGCAAACCTGCACGTATTCTTCTAACCCCACCACAGACTGGAGCTACAAAAAGTGATAACTGATCCGGATAGAATTCTGCTTAAATCTAAATTTGACCATTATCGGCCCGACAGGACTTTTGTAGGAAATTGTGTGCATGTGTAATTTAGCACTTACGAACCTGTTGTGGAGCATTGGGGTTATGAAGTGTTACGGATATGTTAATGCAGGACTATGAAAATGCCATGCCCGTCCAACTTGTCTGAGGACCAGTAAGACGTTTGGGGGCTGGAGTGAAATGGGGTGATGGAGGCGCTTATGCAGCCTGCAAACAACACTAATGTCATATAATCTGATGTCATTTAAAGAGTTTTATTTCATAAAAAGCAGTGTCGCACGTTATTAACAGCCGTGCATTAACCGGCGAAAATCCATGTATTAACAAGGCAATTCACGCGCTGTTAATGCACTGCTACGCGACTTTCAATATGATCGTACCGGGGCCACAGATTGGCTGCCGTTACGAGATGTGTACTGCCCGGCCCTAGAATGAACATAGTCTGTGGAAATTACGAGACATCGGTAAAAAGGCGAAACAAAATAGTGCAAGAAATAATGCGAAATGTAACAAATATTTTCATGCAATAATAGAGCTCGAACATGATTTTCCATTGCATTAACATTCGCCAGGTCCCTTGAAAGGTGTTGAAAACCGCGGCATTCGGCCTCGGTTTTCAACACTTCCACGGGACCTGGCGAATGTTAATGCATGAAAAACCATGTTCGATCCCTATATTAGTTCAATCTTTTAAATGTTCTTTGTGTCCATTTACGGATTTTATTTGACTTCACCGCAGATCCAAACACTTCCAAAGGGATATTACATAAATAAATTACTGAACCTATACTAGTATATTTGAAAATCGAGGTCCTCTTAGGCCGGCGTTAGGAGTGTGTATGTAGCCCTACAATGGGTATTGCTGTCATACAAGTTTCAATTAAACCAAGATGCATCGTAAATGCCCTCCTGATGAGTTTCCATGATATATGATTTTGCGGGGAAGTAAGAAGAATATCAAATCTCTGTAGCTGTGACTAAAAAGAATACAACTTACGTAGGCCGATTAAGATAATATTATATTTCAATGGCTTATGATCCTAGTAGCATAGGGTGTACAGCATGTTGTGTGCGGATTGCCTAACATCTGATTGGTTTTTGACGGAGAACTTATCAGGTATACTAATAATTATACATCCCTGTAGCATAGTCAAAGCTGATAAAGGCTTAGCATGCTAGGCCCAGTTGTTCAAAGCGTCGTTAGCTTAACGACGTCGTTAAGGGTCATTTCGTTAACTGTTTTAGCAGATTCAATATACATTATTCTGATATTTTTTGCTGAAAAAATGTGACATTTTTTCAGCAAAAAATTTCAGCATATTTGCGTATCACTCGATATAAATTTTAACGAATCGTTAACTAACGACGTCGTTAGCTTTGAACAACTGGGCCCTGGGTAAGAATAACCGCAGAAGACAGTTTGAAATATTTTCCTACGGTTTCCAGAAAAAAAGGGTTTAACATTTTATACAGGAGACAGTTTGCATGAAATGACAAACTCTTTTTCCTGGAAAAAAAATAGAACAATATCATCAAATTGCCAGCTGCTGAATTTGCACAACGAGTGGTAAATGTTAAAATACAAAATGAAGGTAATAAAACTTAAAATAATTCCTTAGTTTGACTTTCTTAATTTTAGCAAGTGTTATACAAAAACATTACTGCCAATCATTGCTGAGGTAAGCTGGTCGATGATACGGCACTTTCATCCTGTAAGTCGTTTCAAGATTCATAACCTTGGTAGTAGGTTTTTAAGCCTCTGGATGTCAATGCTAGGAAGCAAAATGTCTTACCTGGAATCAGTATATATGATGCTCTCAGTACACCTGCCGGCCATTCGTAATATGAATAATACTCTAAATGTAGTATATTTGACTCGGTGATTATAATAGCTGGTGTCGCTATTCCACTGAACTGTCCGACCGGGGCGGTCTCAACACTTCCTTCGTATACCTAAAATGCAAGATACATACAACACGCATTGGATACTCTGTGTAAACGTAATTGTAACGGTGTCACCATATCAATTGCAATCAGATATTAAATTAGTGACAAACGCAAATACAGCACTGTACGCATGTGTAGTCTGGTTCCCAGTAAGCATTCTTTATAAATCTACAGCGGGCCGTTATCGGCCCGTCAGGGTAGCTGACGGGCCGATAACGGCCCGCTGTAGATTTATAAAGAATGCTAGCTGGGTTTAGACCTTCATACTTCCGTATGGAGAAAAGAGAAATATTAGACAGATAAGAATTACATAATAATAATAATAATAATAATAATAATAATAATGAAAAACATCTCAGGGTAGCTGACGGGCCGATAACGGCCCGCTGTAGATTTATAAAGAATTCTAGCTGGGTTTAGACCTTCATACTTCCGTATGGAGAAAAGAGAAATATTAGACAGATAAGAATTACATAATAATAATAATAATAATAATAATAATAATAATAATGAAAAACATCTCTCGAGAGATAACTATTTCCTTGGCAAAGGTATACATGTAGTAGAATTCCGCTAAAAAGGCCATTCAAAAACATGAACACTCCGCTATTCTGACCTGCGTTCGTCAGTCCAAAATGGGGTTTACTTGTTATTCTACACAGCTCCAGATAAGAGAGGGTATCAGCCTAATGTTATTCTCAGTTCTCCACAAAAAATATGGTGTGGGTACTCATAAGAAGCGCCTCGGCGAGCCGCTTCTAATGAGTACCTCAGCATTTTTAGTCGAGAAATAAGAATAAAATATTAGTACTGTTTGGTTGAAAAAATTATCTTTTCTTGAGCTATGTTCTGCTTTCAATATTACGACAGACCCGATAATAAAATCATTTTAGACAGTACTAGACTGGCTTCAGTCTCTAGTTACTAATTGTTTTGTCTTATAATCCTGTTTGATAATCCACTAAAATAAAACCAAAATAATATCATGACAAACGCAAATACAGCACTGTACGCATGTGTAGTCTGGTTCCCAGTAAGCATTCTTTATAAATCTACAGCGGGCCGTTATCGGCCCGTCTGGGTAGCTGACGGGCCGATAACGGCCCGCTGTAGATTTATAAAGAATGCTAGCTGGGTTTAGACCTTCAAATGCAATCAGATATTAAATTAGTGACAAACGCAAATACAGCACTGTACGCATGTGTAGTCTGGTTCCCAGTAAGCATTCTTTATAAATCTACAGCGGGCCGTTATCGGCCCGTCAGGGTAGCTGACGGGCCGATAATGGCCCGCTGTAGATTTATAAAGAATGCCAGCTGGGTTTAGACCTTCATACTTCCGTATGGAGAAAAGAGAAATATTAGACAGATAATAATAATAATAATAATAATAATAATAATGAAAAACATCTCTCGAGAGATAACTATTTCCTTGGCAAAGGTATACATGTAGTAGAATTCCGCAATAAAGGCCATTCAAAAACATGAACACTCCGCTATTCTGAGCTGCGTTCGTCAGTCCCAAATGAGGTTTACTTGTTATTCTACACAGCTCCAGATAAGAGAGGCATCCGCCTAATATTATTCTCAGTTCTCCACAAAAAATATGGCGTGGGTACTCATAAGAAGCGCCTCGGCGAGCCGCTTCTAATGAGTACCTCAGCATTTTTAGTCGAGAAATAAGAATAAAAAATTAGTACTGTTTGGTTGAAAAAATTATCTTTTCTTGAGCTATGTTCTGCTTTCAATATGAAGACAGACCCGATAATAAAATCATTTTAGACAGTACTAGACTGGCTTCAGTCTCTAGTTACTAATTGTTTGTCTTATAATCCTGTTTGATAATCCACTAAAATAAAACCAAAATAATATCATGACTATAAAGGCTGGTCACCAGAGTGACCAGCCTTTATATCGTCATATTATTTCAGTTTGAGTGTAGTGGGTTATCAAACAGGATTATAAGAAAAATATCTAGTCTCTAGAGACTGGAGCCAGTCTAAGGTAGTACCAAATGTAGTCGTAATAGCAGCGTTTTACTGTATTTACCTTGCGCTGTATCCTGTCGCCTTAAATAAAGTTTGAGCCGGGACACAACATCTCCTACAAGATTATTAATTCGTCCAGCGATTCCTCAGATCTACCTGCGCATTCGCGTGCGAGTACAATGTAGCCAAAGATCCAAAGCGCCTTCATGCGGAAAACGAAGACTCTGATCAGACTGCGCGGATGCGCAGGCTGATCTGAGTCTTCGGTGGGCGCTCAGATCGCTGAGATCCGGCTCTTATCGTCATAAGTAGCAAAACGCATAGTCGGGAATCCATGCATCAACAATATATCTGTTTTTCGAATACAGATGTCCCCCGCCCCTCCTTTAGCGTTATAAATAATAATGGTGACCTTGAAATGAGATTACCAAATCAACCCTTCAAACTGCCCTAGTTATCTACCGATGCAAGTTTGACTTAACTCTATCCATCGATACAGGAAACAGAGGGAGCATAATCTGGCTTTTGGTTAATAATGTGACAATCTTTAAAGGATTATGACCTTGAAAATGAGGTTACTTTCGCCAATATTTATTCTTCACACTGCTCAAGGCATATATCTATGGAATTTTGACGCCCGTCCTTCGATTCAAGAGACAGAGTGTACACGAGCTGTATTGTGGTTAAAATTTGACACTCTTTGGAGTACTGAGACCTTGGAAATAGGGTACACGTCACCGAATTCTAATCAACTTTTAAGAACGTCCCAATGATACATGTCGCTGCAACTAGAAGAAAATCCGCCAACCAGTTCAGGTTATACCAGGCACGCCACATGAGCAACTGTCACGCCGATACTATTGGTTTTCGAATCGAACGCAATATGCATCCTCCTTCAACTCTGTCGACGGTAATTATGCATTCGTACTACAAAAGCTCGAGCAATTTTGGGATCATGGAAATTTGTTCTAGACCTGGGTGTTTCGAGCCACTGCGGGTTAATCATACTACCAGGATAGGAAGCAAATAGGAATAATTTAGGGATATCTTTTCGAACTTCTATAAAATAATGGTATGTGGAGTGTACTCAGTAGAATCGCCTCGACGTGACGATTCTAATGGGTTCACTCAACATACATGTCCTTGATAAATAAGAGCTTTACCTAGAATATCCCTAAATATTTGTTTTCTTCAACGATCGGAAAAAATCCTAGGGACTCAGACGATTTCGAATCAGCCATGGTGAACGAGCCATCGAGTCATTGCAGTTCTCGTATTAGTCATGTAGATTATTGTGTCATATGTTGCTAGCTCATATATTTAAATGAATAATCAAGGGTCCGATACAATTAAATTCCAATCAAGGTCTAGTAAATTCCAATCCGAAACTAGTCAATTACAACCCGGAACTAGTCGATTCCAGACTCAATTTCAGTCCGGAATTAGTCAAATTCCAGCCAGGAACTAGTCAATTCCAGACCAGAACCAGTCAATTCTCAATCCGGACCTAGTCAATTCCATTCTGGAACTAGTCAATTCCAGCCCGGAACTAGTCAATTCGTGCAAAATACCTGCTTTACTTTGTACACGGTTATGTAATATATAGAAGATATTCAAATGTTTGGAGTGAATATGACTTTTATTTCATCGAGTGAAGTGAAAAAATGTACATTTCATGAGTGCCGAAAGCACGAATGAAATATACATTTTTTCACTTCACGAGATGAAATAAAAGTCATATTCACGACAAACATTTGAATTTTCTTTTTATGCAAGATTTGCATCTCTTCTATCGAAAGTGATTTTCGATAGAAGAGATGCAAATCTTGCAAATCTTGCAAAATTTGAGTTGCTCCCCTTTGACCATTAATGTAAATAAGAAAAAAAGTAGTTCCGGATCTTATATTGTTCACTGCTCAGAGGAACGAAAATGTTTTATATTTTCACTAGTGAAAATATAACTTTTTCGAAATATGCATTTTATTTCATTAATAATTCTCTCTATTTCATTACTTTGAATATAATAAAACCACATATTTATAAAAGCTTTTATATGCTACTTTACTATATACCAGGCTATATTTCCTGAATAAAAAAAGTTGTTCTGTCCACACATAATTAACCTATTACATTTGATAAAGCCCCCTTTCGTTAAATTGCAAAAACCAAAATACACCCTATACTATTGATGGCCTAAAATTCCATCGTAGATTAAGTGTAATAATATTGTAACCATCACCATACAATTATGAAATTATGTATGGCTTTTTGTGTCCATGTATAAAACTGCCCCAGAACTGTGAGACAAAAAGACGGTTTCAAGATGAAGTATTGTGACTGTGATATTTATGACGTCAAATTTTAGCGCAGCCTTACAGGTTACTACCATCGGTTCAGTCTTAGCAACATGCCGATTTATAAATAATATATCATCTTATTTTTGCCGAAAAAATGCTGTTATACTTTGAGTTAAACGTTCGTGTTTACTAAGTGAGATATACGGATTGGACCCGTACTAGGCTTTTCTTCGGAGAACACGTAAAAAAAAATCTCCGATATAAAAAAAAAACTTTGATTTTTTAAAATGTTGTCGAAAATTATGCCAAATTTAAAAATGCTGTGTCAGAGCAATACAATAAATTCACTAATTAGGCTGTCTAGATGCACAAACTAATCAAAGTCTTCTCTATTCGTATAAACCGGGATAACCTATACTTATGGAGAGACATAAAAAAAAAATACTAACCGTAAGACGCGTTTCACTTATATTCATCTCCAATATTTCTAACTGAATCACCTCATTCTCTCCAGCTAAAATAGTCCACTCACACCAGAGAGATCTACCTTTTGGTCTTTCAGGAATAGAAATATTGCCCGTTTTTTCTGTCAGTTTTTCTCCACAAAGCAGACACACGCCTGAAAAGTAAACTACTCCTTACGAAAACACGCCTATCAAATATATTAAAATTTCACCACCCAAAACTGAAAATTTTCGAATAAAAAGTTCTGACATTTTCCATATTCCTGTTCTAAATATATATTATGGGTACTCGTTAGAACCGCCTTAGCGAGGCGGTTTTATTACGAAAACACGCCTTTACATCACGAAAACATGCCTATATAATTTTGGCCCCCTTAAACCCCACTTTTCTATAGCAAAACTGGGGTTTACTGGGGTATGTATTATTTTTCTTATTTCTGCTTAAAAACATAGATTGTGGGTACTCGTTAGAACCGCCTCGGCGAGGCGGTTCTAACGAGTACCCACAATCTATGTTTTGAGCAGAAATATGAAAAATATCAGAATTTTTTATCTGAAAACTTTCAGTTTTTGGAGGTGAAATTTTCTATATATTTGAATAGGCTTGTGTTCGTAATGATAATTTTGACCCCCTTAAGCCCCACTTTTGTATAGTAAAACTGGAGTTTACAGAGGTATACATTATTTTTCTTATTTTGCTAAAAACAAAGATTCGTTAGAATCGCCTCGCCTCGCCGAAACGGTTCTAACGAGTACCCACAATCTTTGTTTTGAGCAGAAATAGGAAAAAATATTAGATTTTTTTTTATCTGAAAAATTTCCTTTTTAGGTTGTAAAACTTTCAATATAATTGAATAGGCCTGTTTTCGTAATGTAACTACCCACAATCTATAAACCCGTGTTTTACTATATACAAGTAGGGTTTAAGGGGGTCAAAATTATATAGGCGTGTTTTCGTGATGTTTCTTAAGGGGTGTGGTGTGCAGGAAAGCAAACAAGATGTGTAATTTGTGGTCACCCTCGTAAAGACAGTGGCAGAAAGTCTACCAAGAGAGCCCAGTCCCCGCCCCCCTACGCCCACACATCAACGCTTAGCACTCTGGAAAAATTTTCAGCAGATGACATTGATGATTTTTTCTTATTTTTCCAATGAAACAGGATTTAACATTTCATGCAAATTGTCTCCAATGGATAAAAATGTTGCAAAAGTGGGAATGTAGGGAAAATGAGATTTTTGTAGGTCCAGACTCGCAAACCGCATTGTTTTTTATTTTTTATTTTTTTTTTATTTATTTATTTTTTTTTCTCAAAAAGTGCAAATAGGACATAGAAATTAAAAAAAAAACATCATTATTCGACATCTGGATAGCTATATTTCAAAAAAAAAAAAAAAAAAAAAAAAAATCGTTCGTGCAAAAATGGGAATTTGGTAAGTATGTAGTTTTTTGCAGGTCCGGAGCAGCAAAAAAAAAAAAAAAAAAAAAATCGTTACTCGTTTCCACCGTTTTTAATAATGAATAAATACACATGTTCAGCATTACATGTAATGCTGTAGACGCGAGCAGCTCGGTCATTTGTTTTCTATGCTATGGCCTACTGGTTACATTACGAAAATACGCCTATTCAAATATACAGAAAATTTTACCACCAAAAAATGAAAATTTTTAGATAAAAAATTCTAATGACTCTTCATATTTCTGGTCAAAACATAGATTGCGGGTACTCGTTACAACCGCCTAGACGAGGCGGTTCTAACGAGTACCAACAATCTATGTTTTTGAACAGAAATAAGAAAACAATAATGTATACCCCTGTAAATCCAAGTTTTACTATATAAAAGTAGGGTTTAAGGGGGTCAAATCATATAGGTATGTTTTCGTGATGAGTCACTCGTTAAACACTGTATTCTATGATTTTTATTTCCAGAATTTTATTTTCCTAATTCCCACGGAATCTGACAGACAATACATTGTTATGATAACGACAATTACAATTACTTAAACGTATCCGTACGAACATTTTTCTAAAGTTGGAATTTCGGAAATATGCGCTTCTTCCCAGATCCGGAGAAAAAAAAACAAAAAAAAAAACATTTATTTTTTCAGAAAGAAATTTAGACTTGCGAACTAGGTTACTAATCTAAAAGCATCTAAAAACTAATCTGAAACTTTACCATTTACCGCTTTTTTTTTTTTTTTTTTTTTTTCATAATTGATAAATACTCAAACATTCATGTTGTAGAAACGAACATCGTGGTAATTATGCCCCCCCCCCCCCCCCCCCCCCCCCCGGTCTTCGAAGAAGTTGGAGGGGCATATTGCTTCTGGGACGTTTGTGCGTCCGTGCCACCGTCCGTTACGTTTTTTGATATATAGCATAACTTCTGAACCGTGCATGCTAGGGTTTTGAAATTTCATATATGGATTTTTCATAAAGAAATAGTTGACACGTATTTTTTCCCCTTCAGGTTTATGTCCCTTTCCTGAGTTACGGCCCTTTGAAAAATATGGATGAAATCTTGTCAGCAAAATATCTCAAAAGCTAGAGCCTTGAAACCTGCTGAATAGATTGGTATTGATGAGTAGATGACCTGATTAACTTTTGAATAAATTCTGAAAAGTACTTCTTGAGTTATGGCCTTTTGTCATTTTGGGCTTTTTTACATTGCACAGTTTTTATGCTTAGCATAAGTTTTGAACTGTGCATGCTAGTTTGAAATTTCCTATATCGATTCCTTATGAAAAAATAGGTGACCCATTTTTTTTTTTTTTTTTTTTTTTTTTTTTTTTTTTTTTCTTATCCGAATTATCTCCCATTTTGGAGTTATTTCCTTTCTAATAAAATAACATTGAAATCTCGTATATTTGTACTGTTGTTACCGTCATGGGCAAGCAGTGTTGGAGACAACTTGAGCAGTGTTAGAGTCAGACATTTGTGTTTTACAAACACCGGCTCTAGTTTCTTTTCAGACTGTATGCTGAGGCTTACAGGTTAGTCACCCGTTAAAAACTGTATGTTATGAGTTTTATTTCCAGAATTTTATTTCCTAATTCTCATGGAATCTGACAGACAAAACGCTATTATGACAACGGTAATCACAATAAGTATAACTTATTCGTATGAAGATTTTGCAAACGTGTGAATTTAATAAATATGCGAATTTGTGCAGGTCCGGAGTAGCTAAAAATGCATTTTTGCACTTTTTTTCAGAAAGTGTAAATAGGACTTTAAAAGAGAGAGAGAGAGAGAGAGAGAGAGAGAGAGAGAGAGAGAGAGAGAGAGAGAGAGAGAGTGTGTGTGTGTGTGTGTGTGTTGGGGGTCATTATTATTTAACATCTGGATAGCTAAAATATAAAAAGTACGCATTTAAGAAATTTAGACTTGAGAACTAGACAACTAAAAGCATAAAAGTTTACCACTTACCGTTTTTAATAATAAATAAACACATAAGTAATACTGTTGTAGAAACGAACATCATGGTCATTTGCTTTCAGACTGTATGCTGAGGCCTATAGGTTAGTCTCTCGTTACATACTGTATGCTATGACTTTTTCTTCCAGAATTTTGATTTCCTAATCCTCATTTTAGGGCCGCGCCAAGCAAAAATATGTCTTCGAGCATACGCAAAATTAAAAGATTCAGATCATCCCACGCATGCGCACTCATCTAATTTACTCTCCATTGATACATACTATAGTGTCCAATGATTCTGTTAGCAGACAGTGAAGACCCTGATCAGACTGCGCGGATGCGCAGTCTGATCTGGGCTTTCGCTGTCCGCATATGCCAAAAGACGCTTTTCGCAAGGCGTGGCCCATTTAAGCTTACAAACGGATCGCTTTTGTGAGGACTACAACTATATTAGCAGTGTATGCAATAAATATAAACAAATATTATTTTTATTATCATTAACTCTTATCAAATTAATATGAACCACATCGTGTAAAATGCACCTTTCACGGAGAGTGAAAATGACTTTCTGATATATGCGGACCCATATCATGATCAGCCTGCGCACCCTTGTAGTCTGATTAGGACCTTCCCTTACAGAGTCATTTGATACTGCAGATTATATGTAAAGCAACTGTTCTTATACAAGTTGAGGAGAATCTTTACTGTTCGCATATTTACCGGAGACACTTTTCCCACGGCGTGACACATACGCATTTTATTGGTTATAATAAGTTTTCAAATTGTTTATAAGAAAAAATGAAAACAAGTACGTGAAAAAAAAAACAATAATAATAATGGTACGTGTGAGCGATTACGCTCAAGGGGAAACAAATATAATTGCTTATCCGTATCCGTAGGAGATTCACCAGAATTGGTCTTTTTAAGTTATTAATATCTTGTTCCACTCGATTTAAAAATGCACCGACTTAAAACTTTGAAATTGTTTATGAATGATCAGGTACACATATTTTGGTAAACTAAACTGAGAGGTGAGGTTCTGAATAAAATGAGATCTTGAGCGTCTGATTTGTCAACATGGGTTTTTTCTTCACTTTCTACATAAACTGATGTAAATGTGGTGACATTTAAACAGAAAGATTCCTTTCGTGATCTTGTCAAAAAGATTTTTATGCTTGTACCTTTCATCTCAATAACATCTGTATTAGATTAGGGATATAATTATATAGACAAATTGTGGTCACTCCGATGGGGACTAATTGTGGTAATTGCCGGTAAAGCTACCTTTTGACCCACCACCCACCCCCACACCCAGTATTGCATTACTGACCGTACAAGGAATGTACTTCCATTGAGGTACCCTTTTTATTGAACTGTTATGCGTTGATTCACTTTCTAATGTTTTCCTTTCAATATTTCTGTAAGTTGATATAACTTCATTTAAGGTTAGGAAACAGAGTTCCTACCATTTTGATAAAAATGTTGCCATCTCTGCTTGCCGTCTGTTTATTTTGTTGCTGCTTTATTGTATTTGTCTATCTTTCCCTTTGGTGTTTGGGGCTTGATGTGAATCTGATTGTATCAGTTCCTGAGTTTTTTATTTACTGTGCTAATTTCGATAATAATTTAGCATATTTTGCCGTTTCATGCAGTAAAAAGATAATAAAACAATCGAAACAAGTTAAAAATGCAAGTCATGTTGAGAGTTTTTACGGCCCAGTCAACCCAGTGGGTTCATGTCGAGCGGTATCAGTTTATCTAACCACACTTTTTACTGGGCAGGCTTAGTCCTCTAAGCAGTTGACCAGTATATTGCACATTCTTTCACGAGAAAATGACAGCTGCCCGAAGGGAGAGAATGACTGTAGAAAATATGTTACTAATGAAAATTTACAAAATAAATGTCAACCCATGCATATCCTTGGTTTGGCAATATAATATGGGGGAATATAGGGATACACATTTATATTGTCAGCGTAATGACTTTCATGGAGATTAATAATAAAATATGGAATGTTTGCTACGGTCATTTTCTCCCTTCCGCTGATTCAAGAAGGGTAATTGTCAATTACTGACGAAACAAAGTACACAAAGTACAGGCTAACGCTTAGAGGACTAAACCTGGCCAGGAAAAGTGTGGTTAGGTAAACTGACCCTGCTTGATATGACCCTAATGGATTGAATGACCGTAAAATCTCAACTCAATTAATCAGTGTAATGAAAATGGTGGTGACATATTCTGCGGTTGTATTTAGTGTATTGTGAACATGAGCAGGCACATTAAGAACTGTGGATAGTTTAACACTTTCTACGGAGGCAACCTTTTCAAAATTGCTTTGACTTTCTTCCCGTGGGAGCAAATTCTTTCCTTTTAGAGTAGACTCCTTGGGATCTAATTATTTCTATTTTGGAGAAGACGCTTGTTTTCAGAGGGACCTGGCATGCAATATAGCAGAAAGGAAGTCACAAAAATTGTCTCCCCTGATAGAAATGGCAGAAAACCTGCCATGTGATGCAGTCCCTATAAATAACGTGCGCATCGTACTGTAGGTATGCAAAATGTTTATATCTTTTTCTGTTTCTTTTTTCGTACATCATCCATTATTCGTATGGGCCAAGTAATAGTAAGATGATGATGAGCATATTACACGGAAGACCCGTTCAGGAGTTTTAAAAGGTTATTAACTTGTACTGGAAATGTCAGAAACGTGTTCTTTTTAACAGTCTACAAGATAGCTTTGTTTAAAATCGACCTAAAACATACATACATCAAAATTTTCTTGAGAGAGAGAGAGAGAGAGAGCGGACGATTAATCTTTGATTATATCTTCAATCTCAATAGGTTTCACCATTACATACATAGATCTTCAGGAGGTTATTCAGATAATATTATCATAGCAACGGCGTTAATTATACCCCGCCAGTCGTACGTCCGTCCGTCATTTCGTTTCCGGAAGATAACTGAAGTAAACATTAATGGATTTTCACCAAACTTGGTCTGTACATTGATATTGTAGAGGTCTGGTTTGAGTTTGCTGATGGGCAAATTTCATCATATTCTGACGGAGTTATCTGTTCGAGACACGGCCAGATTTCGTTTCCCTGATGATAACTTGAGTAAACTTGAATGGATTTTCACCAAACTTAGTTTGTGCATTGATATTGTGGAGAGATGTATCGGCTTCAGACATTATGGGTAGTAGCATATGGAACAATATGAATATAAAAATAAATAATACTCCAGTGTTTTATCGCAGATGGTATGATAAAAACATTCATTTCATTAGAGATTTGATGGATGAACATGGGCAGTTGCTGACATATGAGCAGTTTCAAGTAAAATATAATGTCAGAACAAATTTTGTGGAATTCGCAGGAATTAGACTTTTGGTAGAGACGAATGCAAATTCCATTAGTTACAGAATCATTATTCAATTGTCATTGGCCGTTTAATTTTAAAATTATAATGAAATCAACTAAAGGTAGTAAGGATATTTATACGGTACTAACCAATAAAAATATTGTTCCAACTAGCCAACCTAAGTGGGAACGAGCGTTTGAAAATACCCAATTGAATTGGAAACAAATACACAGTATACCATCCAAGTGTTCACTTGGAAAAATGACTTAACATTTTCGGGGCTTAGCATGTTAGTGTCTAGTAGCCCTCTTAAGTTTATAGACGATGAGTATTGTCAGTTATATGCATGCTATATTTTTGCAGGATTACCTGTGGTTTTATACTAGCAGTACAGATCACAACCAGATGCCGTGTTGTCAACGTCGAATTGGGATCTGCACTCTTGGCTTGCTAAGTGCCTTGAGGCGCTGATTTGCTACTTCGATACATGCAAGTACATTATGACGTATTGATAATACTGTTTTGATAAATTAAAATTCCGTATACAAGAGTGAATAAAATGAAGAATACTTACAGGAAAGAAAATGCACCACTACATCTCAACCAGTATTAAAAGCGCCGGGGGAAGAGAACATTATTTTGCTTTGCCAACTGTTACACTGGAACCTTCTTATTACGCTTCCTCTCCTGAAATAATCGATAAAATATTATGTAAAAATTCAAATTTTAGAATCTATTTAGGTATAATGCGGGTTGTTAATATCTGTTTGTTTGTGTTGAGGTTTTACGGCCCAGTCAACCCAATGGGGTAATGTCGAGCACGGCCAGTTTACCTAACCACACGTTCACTGGGCAGGCTTAGTCCTCTAAGTGGTTAACCAGTATTGTGCACATTCTATCGCCAAAAACTGACAACTGCCCTTCTTAAATCAGCGGAAGGGAGAGAATGACCGTAGAAAATATATTGTGATCAATCTCCACGAAAGAATGTTGCCGACCTCGGCGGGGGTTGAACACGCAATCTCCTTGTCTCCAGTCGGACGGCGCATCCAACTGAGCCACCGAGGCCGGCTATGTTAATATGTGAGGTTTATACATGAAAAAACTTATTTAAAAAGGAGAAACATTCCAAAATGACGGAAATAATTTTGATGGAGATGTAAAACCTTAAGGGTTCATCATAGGCAGAAGTGGGTGGGGTACATGAAAAACATGTGAATATAAAAATTGTCAAAAATATTAATTTCTCTGAAAAGGCATTAAGCCCATGAATTGTTTATCGAATGCCAACCCTGTTCATGTGTGAAGCTGACAATATTTGCATTTAGAAAAAGAACTAGCTCACCTCATGTACTGTCTTTCTATTTACATCCAAACTGCTATCCTGGTATGTCAATCCTCCATAACGAATGATCAAGATGTAGCCAAATCATCCATGCATAATATATGAGAATATAATTTGTGAAAAGTCAAACACACAGGAATAAAGTTGATATTACTACTACAAGTAGCTATAAAATTTTACAAGTTTATCAGCCATATTTTCATGTATGAATGTAGTCCCTAAATAAGGTATGGCAGCAAATACCTGTCAGAGAGTTGATAACTATACATTTGTCTCCCTAGGAAAATTTATTTGTTTTTGCTCCTCTAAAAGGTACTAGTTTATAAATTATCGGATTATAACAATAATGTATCTGCTGGTGCATCTGGCAATCTCTACAAACATTTATGCATTGAATGAATTACTACCAGCTTATGCCTTTCACATTATCATCTGTCTACTTTCTAAGTCTGACTGACATGCTGTTCAAAGGGACTTTTAACCCAAAAATATCTTCATTTATTTGTCAAACATTTTATTTCATACCTAAAAGGTTTAGATATACTAAATTTATGCAAAAAATATAATGAAATAGGCTCTTATTTGGATACCTGACCAACAATTCTATCAATGCCCGAAATGGTTGGGGTCAATAATTAATTTCATTAAATAAATATATCATAGACAATTTATTTTTTACAAGTTTCAGCTCAAAATACACTATTACAAGTGCTTTTTGGTATTTCCATGTATTTTGGTTGCTTACCGGTATTTTGGTGCTTTCCAGTATTTACATGGACTCCTGTATTTGTCTTTTCTGTAAATTCCCATTGTCCAGTCTTGGTCAACAATAATGCTCTAATAGCAATAGCTCTTAAATAAACTCAGACATACAGAAACAAAGAAGACAAATGCATAAAATTTAAATTTTTCAATAATGCTGCATTGATGCACGAGATCCGACTTGTACTGTCCAACATACTCTTCCGGCGATTTTTGTTTACTACAAACTTACGCAAGCGTAACAAATATTGGAAATGCAATTACCTATCTTTCTTACGCTGATCAGCTTATGCCACATCTATCCTGATGTTGTTTAAACACTTCTTTCTTGCACTGACAATTACTTACCTTGATCCAAATTTCAAAACAGTATTTTGGTCGAAAATCATCTTCAACGCAATCAACAATTACTGGTCAACTGCTACAGGAAGTGCCGAACAACATCTACTTCCTTTACGACTGCCCAAAGGGTAAAATCCCATCTTTTATCGTTAAGTTTCTATTACTGATAAATTTTACATATATCATCGCATTTATGATTATTATTTTGATTACTTTACAAATTTATAAATCCAAACTTGAACATTATGACAATTTTTCCGATCTTTGCGCATAGCTCCGCATGCAGGCGTAATAATATCTTGGTGATAAGTCCTCGGGAAAATCATGAAAGTCAGAAGATGAGAAAAATGTCTATTTTATTATTTTGGGGGACAGAAATGAATTCTATTTAACAACAAATCAAAGCCTTGATCGTCGTTAAAACACCAGGCACAATTCAGAAGGTAAACTGATCTCATTATGAATTGTCTTTTCACGCAAAATGCCAGTGATATAAGAATGAAATCTGGCTCCAAATGTTTGTTTCCATTTTTACATGAATAAAGCATGGCTACTCTGTAACTCGTGGAAAATTTTACGTGAGGGAGGTCATTATTTTCAGTTAAGCATTGTGCATTCATTGATAATACTCTCATACATTGCAGATCAGATGTCCCTTTTGTGGCCTGTTTAATTATTTTTTCTGAAAATTGTACTTTTTTGGACTTTGAACGCAAATGCCGAACCCTATTTTTTTCAGTTTATTGGACCTTTTTAATTTGTACGATATGATTTATTCATAAAAAACATGCAGTCCTATCATTACTTCTTTGATATACTGAAAATTCTGCAACCCCATCATCTTTGTGAATAAGGACTGTTATGGAAGTTTCAGGGGGTACCCCACCAACTTTTGACCTTGATGAACCCTAAATACAAACATGCAAACAACAAGATGGTGCAGTTGATCATATGTCATCACGTATACGTTCTTCTTCGGGGAACAGTCATAAGTTTGGGCATTTGAACTTGAATTCAAGGTCGCACCAAATAGTAGCCACCTACCCTCTATATTCAAACGTGACGGATGGACGGACGTACATACACATGCATGCATACACATGGAGACTTACGGATACTCGGGTCTTACACGAAAACATAATACCCGATTTTTCTTCGAAAATGCGGGTATAATAAAATTATAATGCGTAAATACCTGATGAGTAAAATCGAATAAATTTGTCTTCTGTAACTTTTAATACAAGTTTACATTTTTCTGGTAAAATGTCCTTTCCCGGAGTAAATAAGAAAATATATTTACCGTTATGCTAATCCAGTTAGGGAATCTTTTAAAACACTTGAATGACTTATGTCTTGCACACATGTATATTTCAACTTGGTACGTGAAGGTTTACTTTCGTATATTACTGAAGTTCAGTGAAGCATTGAATATTTACAAAGTACAGTTGCGTTCCATTTGTATACTCCAAGAATTAATAAGCTCATCGCATTAGCACACCTATGTGGTTGGTATCTTTCATGTTGCATAGCTGTGTTATTGTGATGGGAAAAAGTATCAGTGGTAACTATAGATCCTTTGGAAAAATGAAATGGTGGTTTGTATTATTTCATATATTATTTGTTTTTTTTTTCTTATACGCGTTGTTACACATGTTTTCACACGTATAAGAAATATTTGTATCTGTAATGTTGTCAGGAAAAAGAAATAATAAATTAAAAAAAAACAAAACAAAACAAAAAAAAAAAAAACAAAAAACAAAAAAAAAAAAAAAAAAAAAAAAAAAAAATAAAACAAAACAGTGGGTTCATGTTGAGCGTGATCAGTTTACCTAACCACACTTTTTACTAGGCAGGCTTTGACCTCTAGGCGGATAACCAGTATATTGCACATTCTTTCACGAGAAAATGACAGCTGCCCTTCTTAAATCAGCGGAAGGGAGAGAATGACTGTAGAAAATATGTTACTAATGAAATTCACAAAGCAAATGTCAACCCATGCATATCCTTGTTTTGGCAATATAATATGGGGGAGTATAGGGATACACATTTATATTGTCAGCGTAATGACTTTCATGGAGATTAATAATAATATCTGGAATGTTTGCTACGGTCATTTTCTCCCTTCCGCTGATTCAAGAAGGGTAATTGTCAGTTACTGACGAAACAATGTACACAAAGTACTGGCTAACCGCCTAGAGGACTAAGCCTGGCCAGGAAAAGTGTGGTTAGGTAAACTGACCGTGCTTGATATGACCCTAATGGATTGAATGACCGAAAAATCTCGACTCAATTAATCAGTGTAATGAAAATGGTGGTGACATATTCTGCGGTTGTACTTAGTGTATTGTGAACATGAGCAGGCACATTAAGAACTGTGGATAGTTTAACACTTTCTACGGAGGCAACCCCAATCAAAATTGCTTTGCCTTTCTTCCCGTGGGAGCAAATTCTTTCCTTTTAGAGTAGACTCCTTGGGATCTAATTATTTCTATTTTGGAGAAGACGCTTTTTTCAGAGGGACTTGGTTTGCAATGAAGCAGAAAGGAAGTCACAAAAATTGTCTCCCCTGATAGAAATAGCAGAAAACCTTCCATGTGACGCAGTCCCTATAAATAACATGCGCATCGTACTGTAGGTATGCAAAATGTTTATGTTTTTTTTTTCTGTTGTTTTTTTTTCGTACTTCATCCATTGTTCGTATGGGCCAAGTAATAGTAAGATGATGATGAGCATATCACACAAAAGACCCGTTCAGGAGTTTTAAAAGGTTACTAACTTGAACTAGAAATGTCAGAAACTTGTTTCTTATTAACTGTCTACCGGATAGCTTTGTTTACAATCGAGCTAAAACATACATACATCAAAATGTTCTTAAGAGAGAGAGAGAGAGAGAGAGAGAGAGAGAGAGAGAGAGAGGGAGAGAGAGGACGATTAATATTTGATTATATCTTCAATCTCAATAGGTTTCACCATTACATAGATCTTCAGGAGGTTATTGAGATAATATTATCATAGCAACGGCGTTAATTATACCCCGCCAGTCGTACGTCCGTCCGAAAGTCCGTCCGTATTTCGTTTCCGGATGATAACTGAAGTAAACATTAATGGATTTTCACCAAACTTGGTCTGTGCATTGATATTGTAGAGGTCTGGTTTGGGATTGCTGATGGGCAAATTTCGTCAAATTTTGACGGAGTTATCTGTTCGAGACACGGCCAAATTTCGTTTCGGATGATAACTTGAGTAAACTTGGATTTGTTGTATGTCTTTCCGTGTGTCATTTTGTTCTTGTGTTTTTCAGTCCTTTTAGTATTGCGATTACCTCACTTGGGGAAGAGAGAGCTAATCTTAGTGCTTTTCGTACGATTGTTTGGTTTGTGCTTGTTTGGATTTGTCGGTTTTCTCTTCCTCTTAGGGTCTGGGAAGGGCTGCGGTTTGTGGTTGTGGCACTCCCTGGACTTTTCTCTTACCTTTTATTTCAATGGATTTTCACCATACTTAGTTTGTGCATTGATATTGTGGAGAGATCTGGTTTGGGATTGCAAATGGGTAAATTTCGTTAAATATTGACGGAGTTATCTGCCCGAGACACGCCAATGTTTTCATTTCCGGACGATAACTTAAGTGATTGTCAAGGGATTTTAACCAAACTTGGTACATGCATTGATATGAAGTAGATCTGGATTGCTAATGGGCAAATTTCGTCAATGTTTGGCAGAGTTATCTGTCCACAACACGATTGGCGGGTTATTACAGTTTAACGTTTTTATGTTAATAATATTAAAACATTGTGTGTAATATACATTCGACTCTCGTTATCTCGAATTCCAAGGGACTCTCTGAGACACTTTGAGATATCCGTACCTCGAATATCAGAGTTGCAGAAATGAGAAAACAATAAACGAACAACCATTTAACAAATGAATATGTAATTTGACTCCGGAAGATAGAAACATATTGAAATATTGTGGAAAAGAGGAGAATTTATCCTCTTTTCCATAATATTTTGTTACCTGTTCTTTGATTTCCAAGTTAAAACAGGGACCAAAACTTCACTCCGAGATAAGCGGTTATTCGAGATAAAGGAGGTCGAGATAACAAGAGTCGACTTTGAATGAATTCGCGTTTTAATATATGCATCAAATGTAAAATTGTGTTACATGCCGTTAAGCTTTAAACGATTCTTTCATTATTTGATTTGCTACGTCTTGAATTTGATAATAAAGTCCTGGCCACAATTGGCAATACGGCTGCTAACGTATAACATTGACGTTAGCATTTCTTATTTGTTGACTGTGTACTGCCATTCGACGTAACGACGTATCGCTTGTTCTCCAAGGTACTTCTCTTCACAACCGCAACATTAAAGTCACTCGCAAATAAAACGAAAGTTAGCCCGCAGATTTTGTCCTTGTACAAAGGACTTCCTCGACATCTCCTGGCCGTTAATAATATTCAGAAAGTGTGGGATTAGGGTTTGTTGGGGCTTTCCGTGGTTCAATTGATATTTTTCTTTAGCTCTGGATGTCAGTGTCTGTGGTTGCCATGAGCGCTCGTGTTTGTTTCATCAGTAATTGGATTTGATTTACTCGTTTTTCTGTGATGTGTCACTGACTGAATTAAGAAGCCTCTGTACAAGCCTAAACAATCGTTTTGTGTTTGGGACAATATTTGAACCTGGAGTGAAGATTTAGTGCTAGTAAAATTGGATTAAACCCCAAGCCCTTTCCGCGGTCCTTTTTACTACAGACTGTTGTAAGGCAGTGCCTCTTATGTTGTTTGTGCTTTACGTGGCCTTGTGGTTGTTCGCTGCGGGTCTTTTCCCATGTTTTATTCTTTTTTTTTTCTATTCGTTGTCGGACTGTGGGTTCAATAAATTTTGTATTTCATTGTGATCACCTAAATGGGAAAGGGGGAGATGACTGCTTTGTTTTGTGCCTTGGGTACTGTCTGTCAAGGTTTGGTTTCGCTTCTTCTTGATGTCATTGATAGTCTATGATCTGTGATTGTGGACATCTTCTATAGACTTTTTCTTGTTTTATAGGAATTTTGCCCTCTATGTGATCATGATTTGCAAAGCTTAACATAATAAGTTACTCTAGTAATTGCCTAACCTATGAAATTTGTTTTTTGCCGACTGTGGGAATAAAATCTACTAGGGTTGCCTTTGGACATTACGAAAACACGCCTATTCAAATATATTGAAAATTTTACCACCAAAAAATGAAAACTGTCAAATGAAAAATTCTGATATTTTTCGTATTTCTGCTCAAAACATAAATTGTGGGTACTCGTTAGAACCGCCTCAGCGAGGCGGTTCTAACGAATACCCACAGCCTATGTTTTGAGCAGAAATAAGAAAAATAATGTGTACCCCTGTAAACCCCAGTTTTACTATATAAAAGTGGGGTTTAAGGGGGTCAATATTATATAGGCAGGTTTTCGTGATGGAGAAAAAGAGTATTAAAATAATGAAAACCGGAGTATCGGTCTAATTGCGATATTCCTATCAAAGCATTGTTGGCTGATCAAAAAAGTTAACCATTCTCATGCTAAATAAATTAAGAAGCCACGCCCTCTTCTTATTTTCAGCCAATCAGATTACTTAATCAAGGTTGTTGATACAAAGTCACATACTAAATGACAAACAGTGCAGATCCGGTTCAGAAACCAATCTATACTGTTTGCAAAGGCAGGAAATATCCGGGTTCAGCAGGACTAGGGACAAGTCCCACTTGAATTTTTGGGTAGATGTAGTACCAACTGATTAAAAAAATCTGGGCTGTAAATGTTTGAAATCTTTGCACTTCTGATCGTGATAGAACATTATCCCTCCATTCAGCAGTAAAATTGCTTGCTTGATGATACAATTTTTGTTTTTCAGGTAGCTCCAGACAGTCCGAAATTTGCACAATTTACGCCAGCAAGAATTTTCAGTAAAGCATGTTAAGAAACATTGTTTGCTTACTCAGTATAGTGTATATATACATTCGACATCTGTAAAGTTAAAAAACGTAAAAAGGCATCAATTTATTACACCAGCAAAGTCATGTGAGTGTTGAGATGAAGAATACCTCTCAAGAGGTTTTATCAGTCGGCATGTTGTTTTGCCCTAAATCTTAATCACAGTCATCAACCGCATTAGGAACCAGTATATTCAGACTGGAACTGTCAACGTGTCCTGAACACAAGCCATTTAAGCGAAATTTTGAACTGGTACTAACATTAATGTGTTTGTCAAGAAAATAGGCAGACATTTGCATGCAAAAGACTTGAATGCTCAGTGTCCACTTGTACGGCAGCCTCTGATTAGGCAACAGTAAACTCTTCGACGTCGATGGGCAGTGCTTCTTCGACGTCGGACACGCACCGTCGCTTGGTTATGTTTAGCGACGAATCCAGAATCATCATGATGGCAGAATACAAGTTTGTAGCTGAGAGAAACACCAATCATGCGTTATATCCCACGATAGCTGCTGAGGCGGCTCAGTAATGTTTTGGGTCGGTATTTGGAGTACAGGGAGAACTGATCTAGGCTTGTAATTGTGAACGGAAATCTTAACTGGCAACGGTATCTGAATGACATTTTTTCCGGGTTGTTGTTCAACATCTTCAGAGATCTGGTAACGATGTAATATTCCAGGCCGATAACGCCTGGGTGCATAGCGCTAGAGCTGTCCAGGAATTATTTGCCCAGCCTGGATTTCAGAGGATGGACAGTCCGGCGAAATTGCCGGCTATGAATACCGTAGCATATTTATGGGATTTGCTGGAGGATCGAATCCGTTATCGTCCACAACGGGCACACACTGTGGCTGATCTTCGCTAAGCTTCAGTAAATTAATGGCGCAATATCCCCAGCATGACTTCGCAAACCTCATAAATGCATAAATAGCATACGAAGACTTTGTACGGAGCTTGTCAATGAAAATGATGAACATACCTATTATGAAACTTCGCTTGGACTGTGTTTGTGCTTAGGTCAAACAGTACAGTGAACTTGTGGTTTTTCTGAAATGAGGATAACTCAATCAAACCGAGTCTCCGATTTTCGTGATTTTTTGGTTCTTTGTTTCCAAAGGCAAACTCAATCGACCCGAATCTCCAATTTTCGTGATTTTGTGTGTTCTTTATATCCAAAGGCAATCCGGTTTTGATTTTTATTTAACTTGTTCAAGACATTGTGATGTGACCAACTTGCCTGCTTGTGAAATAAAAAATATTGAAAAGTTAGACATATGAATGAAATTTAATGTGATAAAAGTAGAACGTTGATACGTTTATCAATTTTCAAGTTATACTTCATTGACTCAAACACCGATGACTCGTTTACCGTGGATGATTCAAACTCGTTTTTGAGTCCCCAGGAGATTCTTCCGATAGCTTTAGAAAAAAAAATATTCAGGGATATTTAGGGAATGTTATCGAGGCGATTCTAATGACTACATTCAATATACCATTATTCTATATACAATATCGAAAAAAACATCCCTAAAATATCCCCATTTGCCTCCTAACCTTGTGCTATGATTAGCAGAAGCTCGAACTATCCCTATCTAGAACAAATACAGTTGACTATCGCTATCTCGAACTCGCTTATTTCGAATAACCGCTTATCTCGAAGTGAAAATCTTGTCCCTGCTTAAACATGAAAATCTAACAACAGGTAAAAAAATATTGTGGAAAAGAGGAGAAATTGCTCCTAAGGAGCAATTTCTCCTCTTTTCCACAATATTTTCAATATATCTCTTACTTCAAGAGTCCAATTACACATATATTTGTTAAATGTGGTTAATCGAATTAGTTTTTCCCCCAATTCTGCAAATCTGATGTGTCGAAGTACGGATATCTCGAAGTATTTCAGAGAGTACCTTGGAATTCGAGATAACGAGAGTCGACTGTATGCATGGCCAAAGATGTTTGAGCCACTGAATTTCAACTGTATTTAAATTTTAGTAAGTAGGCTAAGTTTCTGATAAAGACTGCATACGCCCCACTAGCACAGGCTTAAAGGCTACATATTCCTAACAAATAGAATTTTTTTATCCAAGAAAGGTTTAATACATTGATACATAGTGTTAATGCAATCATAAAATATGGCATCTGATAGCCTGCAAAATTTCAGTTAGTCTCTCGTTTTTGGAGAGGATCAAAAAATGAAAGTCTTTTTTTTTTTATCGTATCTTTAAATTAATGTTGGCAACATTAATTCAGAGATACGATAAAAATCATTTCATTTCAAGAACGAGAGACTAACTTAAATTTTACAGGCTGTCAGGTGCCATATTTTATGATTTATATGATTATAACACCATATATCAATTTATTAAACCTTTCTTGGATAATAAATTGCCTATTTTTGAGGAATATGGAGCCTTTAAGCGGAACCCATATTTCCTTCCAAGTTCCCAGAATTCGCTCAGTGATCCCAAGGACAATAAAAGTAAAAACTGCATTATGATAAAACATTACGAAAACACGCCTATTCAAATATATAGAAAATTTAATCTCCAAAAAAAAATGAAAATTTTCAGATAAAAACTCTCATATTTTTCATATTTCTGCTCAAAACATAGATTGTGGGTACTCGTTAGAACCGCCTTGGTGAGGCGGTTTTAACGAGTACCCACAATCTATGTTTTGAGCAGAAATAAGAAAAATAATGTATACCCCTGTAAACCCCAGTTTTACTGTATAAAAGTGGGGTTTAAGGCGGTCAATATTATGTAGGCTTGTTCTCGTGATGATTCTCATGGTTCATGCGATAAACGTGATTACAAAATATGACTCGATAAGTGTTTAACTACTGGACATTCTCATATATGAACCAAGTAAACATTTCAATCTTGTACGAATTTAGAGATCTGTATTCTCTGAGACAAACAGGTAGACAGACAAAAGCGTTTTTATCCTCGAGTCATTGTTGTCTGATGAATTTGATTTGGGGATCAATTTAACGCAGTTCGAGAGGGTTCTGAAGCGATATTATATGAAAGTGTAAATGGGAAAATATAAGTGTAGATACGCAGAAACTGCCTCAATCACGAAGCACAGCCTTCCGGAGGCACCAAAAGAAGGAGATAATAGTAACAAACAGTACCTAACCAAACATCATATCTAACATCACCGACACATAAACAAAGACGAACTGCATCAGAGGAAGAGAAGTGTAAGCAAGAACAATAAACATTAACATACGTTTGATTGCTATGGACCATCGGTACGCAGACCTTACTGCGGCGATTATTAGGCTGTTCTTGGAGACTGCAGCTATATTGGAGATATTAGCCCAACGTGAGAAAATGTACTTTCGGATTATGCGCCAAGCAAAGACTCAAGCTAGACTGCGCAGTCTGATCAATCCCTAATGGGCGCTCTTTAGACAGCCATGTATCCAAAGTTTCTTTAGGTGGACAGTGGCGGATCTGATTACAGCGCAGTGGTGCATTACAGGGCACTCATGTCAGAAGGAACGTCTTCTCTCGTTTTGATATATGTTTTAGTATAAAGATACGCAGCCATATGTTTGAGATATGTTTGCCCAATATACGTTTCACTAAGCATTCATTACCATGTGTTATATATAATATATATTATATTCCCCATATAATATGGCATTTATTATTTAGATTTCTCCCATTTATAGTATATTTGTACCGCAGATAGTGGAAGAATTACAAATAAGCTATACGCAGAAAACATATGCTACTTCCATTATTGTATTTCTGTTATTGTGTGTTTTTTGTATTATTTTGTTGGTCCTGGCTGTTTTTTTGTTGTTTTTTTTTGTTCCTTCCATTCTGATGCAGTTTCTGTGTTTGTTCTATCTTATCTAGATTTGCGATCACCTTTTGCGTTGGTGAAGAGGAAGTTGGTCGCTTGGCTAATCGTTTTATTGTGTGGTCTGGCTCTGGATTTTCTGGTTCATTTGTTCTTCCTTCCGGTATCGAAAGCAGAGGACGATCTCTGATGGCTGCACTTCCTGTACTTCTTTAGTTGTGTATATATTATATGTGTCGTGCCATGCGAAAACGTGTCTTTGGCCATAGGCGGGCAGCGAAAACCTAGATCAGCTAGCGCATCAGTGCAGTCTGTCAAGGAGCTTTGCTGTTCGAGATCATAATCATAGGCTATTACAGAGTGCATCAATGGAGAGCACAGGCCCGGATAATCCTTTGCGCATGCGCAGGATTATCTGAATCTGCGCATGTTGCGCATGTTCGAAGGCGCCTTTTTCGCTTGACACTGCACATATGCTAACGTGATGGCAAATTGAAGAAACTGATAACGATAGACATTTTATTATTGAAAAAAAAAAGAAACATAGTTTGACAATTACACAACAAAGAAAACAACATACTCAGTATCTAAAAAGATGTTGTTAGAACTTGTAGTCGAACCCATTTGCTTGTAACTTAAATGTATATGAGCAATAAAATATGTTTAAATAAAATAAAAAAGATTAAAGAAATACACACTTAATATGAAACGGCAACGTTTGTTGTACAGTTTGTTATACATAAAGCAAAGAAAGACGAGGACGCACTTGATAGATTTGCGATAAAGTAAATCCACAAGTAGCACTAATGACAATTGAGCCGGGGCGCAGCATTTTTAACGATTGCATGTGCGCTCAGCGAAGACTCAGATCAGTCTGCGCATATGTGCAGTCTGATATGAGTCTTCGCTGTCCACTGAAGACGCTTTAGACCCTTCGCTACCTACAGAGTGCTCCGCAGTTTTGTAGGCTTTACTGTAAACGTAGGTCGCATCACGAAAACATACCTATGTAATTTTGACCCCCTTAAACCCCACTTTTATATAGTAAAACTGGGGTTTACATGGGTATACATTGTTTTTCTTATTTTTGCTCAAAACATAAATTGTGAGTACTCGTTAGAACCACCTCGCCGAGGCGGTTCTAACGAGTACCCACAATCTATGTTTTGAGCAGAAATATGAAATAGTCAGTTTTTTATCTGAAATTTTTCAGTTTGTGGAGGTGAAATTTTCTATATATTTGAATAGACGTGTTTTCGTAATAAGTATCATTCAGTGACATAAAAACCCGTCAAACAGACTGTGGTAGTCAGGTGCATGAAAGCGCAGACTGATGTATCTTCTCTTGGGTGAGCATTTCCGAAAACAGATATTCTAGTGTTGTGGCTCAACAAAATGTGAACTATCACTGCCATGTTAAAAAAAAGTTGATAGTGCCGTTGCAGTAACATAAAAAGTAACAAAGATGTCATTGTAAAATATAATTTACAATGGTTGCTAATCCCTGAAAAAAAAAACATATAACAGTACGAAAATCAGAGACTTTTCATAATATGACAGCATTGTAGTTCTCAGTGCTGTATATGCCCGTTAGTACAGGCTTACACGCAACTCAATTTTCAAAGATACCAGGCCCCGAGATTATAAAACTTGTTTTCTTACTCAAGTCAGCAAGGTATGAAATTTTCTCAGCTAATAAATATGAAAATGCCAAATTTTCACGCTCAAATATGTTCAGCAAAGAAAAAAAGTGCAAAATAGAAATTTGAGATTTATTAGCAGGACAAATTTCATATTCAGCTGAGTTGAGCATAAAATAAGTATTTTTTTAACCTCGGGCCAGAATGGGTGTAACGATCCCAAAGGAAACAAAATAATAAAGTAAAGGGAGACATTCAATTTGATACCGGCACTTGACACTAAATGCAATCAAGTCAAATAAAATCTATGAAGGTTTTACTTGGAAACAAAGAACACATTACGAAAACACGCCTATTCAAATATATAGAAAATTTCACCTCGAAAAACTGAAAATTTTCAGATAAAAAACTCTGATATTTTTCATATTTCTGCTCAAAACATAGATTGTGGGTACTCGTTAGAACCGCCTCGGCGAGGCGGTTCTAACGAGTACCCACAATCTATGTTTTTGAGCAGAAATAAGAAAAATAATGTATACCCTGTAAACCCTAGTTTTACTATATAAAAGTGGGGTTTAAGGGGGTCAAAATTATATAGGCGTGTTTTCGTGATGACATGAAAGAACAAAAATCAGAGTTTCGATTTCATTGAGCTTCTTCATATGACAGGATTTTAGTTTGCAGGGAGGCGTACATGAAGCGAAACGGGTTTTCTAATATAACAGAAAGGGTTCAATTATCTCGAGTAAAATAAAATAAAAACTTAACTACAATGAAGCATGGTGGTGTACTGCCGCACAAGGCAATTGAGATCAGCTGCAGTGATGACAAGTAAAATCTGAAAAGACTGTCCTTGGTAGCAAAGATAACATAAATGAACTCAAGTCAGTGCGACAGTTTCATTGAGACTTTATATGACAGCATTAAAGTTTGCAGCTCCGCATATACACCACAGTACAAATTTAAGCTTATCTCGACTATAAAAGACACAAGGACTGGTCCAGTAAAAAAGGTAAGAGAAAAGTCCAGGGAGTGCCACAATCACAAACCGCAGCCCTTCCCAGACCCCAAGAGGAAGAGGAAACCGACAAATCCAAACAGCACAAACCGAACAAACGTCCGAAAAGCACTAAGATTAGCTCTCTCTTCCCCAAGCGAGGTAATCGCAATACTAAAAGGACTGAAAAACACAAGAACAAAATGACACACGGAAAGACATACAACAAATCGCCTCGAAGAATAAACCACAAAGCAACAAAGAGTAAGACTAACACCGGGACCCAAGTAAACCCAAGAAAAATAAAACAAATAACAAATTGCTCCATTTAAGAGCAAAGGAGGAAGCGCTGCGGAAAACAATTGTTATTACCTTAAAAGTCATTTAAAGTTTACATAATTTTGTTCTATTTATACTGACTCTTACAACAAACTAACATAATTTTTGTTTTGTTTTGGTCAAAAGTATGTTCTGATTGAATCACAAATAGAATAATTAATTGACATTGAATGAAAAAAAAACACAATGTTAGTATACTTTGTTACAATATAACGTGTCTACGGTGCCTAGATTTACCGAAAAGATTATAAATACTGAAATGACCTAGAAACTTGATGAAGAAAATACCATCTGGTGGCGGTGGGGAAGGGGTAGAGGGTTAAGAGTGTATTTGTTCTTTTTCGTTTTTAAATAAGGTAAAATAGATACTATATATATTAGATTAGCGTCTAAATTGTTTACCTGTGTCTAAAGAATGAGACTCTAGGGTTATATTGTTTAGGTAAGTCTTGAAATTTCTGCCAACAAATTGTGGAAGCCCTGATCAGACGCCGTTACCTATGGCATCTAATCTGGCTCTACATTGTTTGGTTATGTGAAAAAATTGCTTATATTGGTTAGGTACATGTTGAAATTTCTGCAAGTTAGTTGTGCAGATTCTGATCAGACGCCGCTATCTGCGTCGTCCAATCTTGGTCTACATTTTATGCCTGCGTCCAAACAATGGACTGTATGCCAATACTGGGTTAGGTTTTATATCATAACTTGATCGTCATGGGCCAGAATCCAAAATAATGTCTCCTCTCAGTTTGCATACATAACTTGTTCATAAAGACATATCCATAATCCAATAAGAGCCTTTAAGTGGCACATTTAACAACAACCGAACTACGAGCGGGAACGCACTTTAAAAAAAGGTCAAAATCCTAAAATGTATGCAATTTCTATGTATAAAGAGAAAATAAAGATCCGCTGTTGATAGACAAACCAGTTTCCTGCATTTTCAATGCTATATTCCTTTTAGTCATTTACAAATCAAGGAACAAGATAGTTTTTATTGTTGATGTGGTGATGATATCAGTGCATGTTCTGAATCAATAAATCTCTGATCGACACAACACAAAGGAGTGTCCGAAAAATACATATTGAATGCCTGCATGCACTTTACAACACCAAAACCGAGTGAAACTTTATTCCTTAACAGTACCTATATGTCTCTGTGAATGTCAATCGCAGCTGAAACAGGCCCGGAGTCTAGTCTTTTATTCAACCCTTGTAAATACATATATCTTTTGGTCGTTTCGGTATTTCGTGGTCGTTTCGGTATTTAGAGTCGTTTCGATAAATCTAGGCACCCATATCCTGTGGCATCAATTAGCAGGATTTCTGACTATTTGTTTATGTGACATACATGTTCACTCAGGGAGTATATTAACATTTTTTTCCACAGACTTTATTTCAGTATTGAAGTTATGAGGAAGTGGTTCTTGAGTTGTTTCATGAAGTTTTTTTGTCCCTCCCCAGCGGGCACATGACGTTTAAACAACGTCGGCTCAACGTCGATGCAACGTCATGACGTTGCATCGACGTTGAGGCGACGTTGTATTAACGTTATGTACCTGCTGGGTCACTGACAAGTAAAATACACAGATTGTCAAATGTGACCCTTCTACTTTCACACCCGGGATTTGGGATAGATGACTGCGCATTCGCCGGGTCCCAAGACCCGGTTGTGAACGCAGGAGTGTTTTTTTTTTTTTTTTATTCTATACATAAAGGTGCCTTAATTAGAAGGAACACGAGATTTAAGAGAAGAGCAGTGGATTAAAGCTACTCCCGGCCGAATCTTGCAAAGGGGTGGCATATTTCTCTTGTATAAAATCAAAATACGGTAAATTATGTAAACGTCTAATATGCATATGGGAGAAGTGTCTATATTCCACATAAGTTCTAAATTTCAGCCCGATAGGTGTGCATTAAGCACCATTAATTGTTTGTCAAAGTTTACTCCCGACGTTGTCTACTCCCGGTCGCGAATCTTGCGAAGGGGTGGAATATTTCTCTTGAATAAAAGCAGAATACGATAAACTGTGAAAATATTTAAATCCATTTTGAAGAAGAGTCTACATTCCATATATGTTCCAAATTTCAGCGCGGCAGGTGTGCATTTAATACCATTAACCAGTCAAAATTTACTCCCGGAATTTACTCCCTGCTCCTGAGCGTAGTTCCGGTTTTTATAGTCTGCCTATAAATAGTTACTAGACGATAAAGAATGACCTCGTTGTACGAGGTCACGAGGTTTTTTGTAGAAGTGCTAAATAGTTACCAGGTACGCTAATTAATACGCAGTAAAAAAAACCATCCGAAATTGTAAGGAAAAAATTAGGAAATGAGAATTCTACTATTCTATATTGAAGTACCGTCACTTTTTCAAACCCTGAATGTCAATGTAAATTGACATCATCGTTCATTCTGAGATAATTTTGAAATAAAATGACAAGAGTGTACTGATTTAAAACTAAACCAGTCGTCAAATCTGAATACCATTTCGGGTTTTAAAAAGAAGTTCGTCATATTAATCCAAATTATCTCAAATAAAGCATGCATATGGCTGTAGCAGTTTAAGTATATGATACACTTCTTCTGCCTTGCGGTAGAAGCCGGCTTTTATAGCGACGTGGTAGAGTGCTGGACTTTGAATCCGGCGGACCGGGTTCTATCCCCGGTCGGGGAAAATGTAATTTGGATTTTTTCTCCTTTCCTATTACATGGCAAAAAATATAGATTTCAAATGTATAATTTGATCAGGTTGCAAATATTGTAAAAACATGTTTTTACTTTTGATACAACATGAATTTCGGTAACTGACAATTTGCTTACAGCAATGGAAACCCAAAACACGTGAACACATAAGCCATCATCTCAAACTCATTACAAATGGCGCTGCGTTGGTACGCAGTGCAATAAATGAACTAATGAATTCCTGTCAAGATACACTGTGGTCGCCAGCTGCGGGGTTATGTTAAGATGTTGGCTTGTGAACCTGTTACAGGATGTTATTTTGGTAGCAAATTAAAGTGGTTATTTTTGGGCCTATTTGGGCACTAAACGGCTGCTGGTTGTACACTGACCCTAATCGTTTGTTGAGCGAAAATGTACGAAAAGACACGTTTTACATCGTGGCTTAAATGATAACGTGGCCTACTTTACCAATGGGCAGTTTTTATTTTCTTAGGGATAATGAGACCATTCTAGTATCTCGGAAAATCGAGTTCTACCTAAACCGGAGCAGGTAGTTTAAAGAGCCGTATGGCGGCCCAAAAAAGGCTTACCCGAGTCTTCCGTTGGGTAATAATGTCAGAACGTACATTGTGGGTATCGCGGTTTAAATAATACCGTTGCTTACTTATCAAATTGCATTGTTTCTTCTTTTGCAAAATACCGGTAAAATCTTTCCGGTTTTTCCATTCACATAAAGTGAAAGCCCTCAGCATTTAACCATTCTTGGGTGATATGAATAAGGGACTGTCGTCTTAGGAAACAATTTGAAGTAAATATCAAGCAATTTTTTTTGCGAAAACTATAAAAAAAAAAGAGCCGCTTTCTATCAAAAAGTAAAGGAAAAAAAAAAAATAATCATCACTAATTATGACTTATCACGCTAAGTGCTAATGCTTAAAATGTATATGAGACTGAACGAACAACGACAGCATCTTATCTCTAAATTTTCCTATAGGACGTGTAGCCTTACAGAGTATCAATTTTCTAAATTAGTCATGATTTGTTTTTCATTATAACGTTTTTGTTCTTCGAAATTTATTTTCGCAATACAATATCAATAAATATCTTAAGTGATTATACTATTGAATATCAATATTTTGATCTTAAAAGGATTTGGACTCACAAAGGAATATGGATTGTCCAGTAGCTGCCATGTAACAAAACGAGACAGCGAACGACAAAACTACAATAAGACCTGATCAGCCTGTACATCGTTTATTCCTCTTTCGATAGCCCGGATGCTGTTGAAGGTACATGCGACCAGCGAAGACTCTGATCAGACTGCGCGGATGCGCAGGCTGATCTGTCTTCGCTGGTCGCACAAGTCTAACTGTAGGTTTTAGCGTACGCTGACTCAAATATAAGTGAAGATACTCAGGACATTATAAAAATGTAAGTAAAAATATCCAGTAAATGCCACAATTACGAAGTTTAGCTCAAATGAAAAAGGAAGAAAAGATAAGGAACAAATATGGGCATCACAAACGCCACATAAGAAATCACAGACGCAAAAACAGAGAAGAACTGCAACAGAGGAACCGCTATGGAAAGGTCAGTAGGAAAACTACAAGGGAGGTGCGTGGGCCATAAAACTAGGATTACACGCGCTAGACCTCGCCCTTAATTCTGATGCAGTTCCAAATGACAAATATATGTTCTGTCCGCATTGAGTCCTATACCTCATTTGTGGAACATCACAGTGAATATTTCTATAACAAGAACTTTATATTTGTAGTTCTGTCTAGTGAATATTTCTATAACAAGAACTTTATATTTGTAGTTCTGTCTGGAATAGCTCTGTATTGGTATTTCTGCCGGGAATACGACCCTTCATTAGAAATGTTTGCCTTTAGTAGATGAAGTATATGAAATAGTTGTCCTACGGCGAAAACTCTCAGGAAAGCTTTCAGACGGTTCCAGCATGCCAAATCTAGATTTTAACATGTATAGCACTCGTTTGTTTATAACAAAAGAAATGCACAAAAATATTCCCTGAGATGCGTTCAGTATAATGAATAAATACGAAAATACCTTAACCCTACTCCAGACATATATGTAACCAAACACCCAAGTTATACCTGTAAGTGTAGACAATTTTGCAAATACTAAAATGTAGTTTCGCTCATTTTTAATGTCCTTCTTCAAATCGGGTAGTTTTCGTATCTTGTAGATAAAACGAATGAATAAACACATATTACTGACAACCACAATACCTACTGGCGCGGCAAAAGTAAAGCCAGTCATTTTGGAGGAGGTTATATAGCAAATGTATTTTCCGTAGCCAAATTCACTAATGTCCGATAAATACAAAGATCCAAGTATATTTGCAATAACAGATATAGAAGAGATAACCAAAGTAATACAAACGTACGTTAAGAACGTTTTCCAATTGTCAATAGATATTGATCTGGACAAGGTTGAAAACTTCCTAAAGATGTGAAAAGTGCAGACGCCCATCCATAAAACAGACAAAAGCCAAAACAAATGTGTCAGTAATCCAACAGTTTTACATTCAAGTGAGTCTTGTTCTAACCTTCCGTAATTGCCTATAAGATATAATATCTGTGCTGTCATAAGGCTACTTGTCAAAGCCATGTTATTTTTACCAGGTATGTTTCTGAGGCTGGGAAGGACAACATATGTCCCCAGAGAAAGCAAAAGACCAATTAAAGATATTGAAATACAAATCAACGATAATAGCTGTTCAGTTTCGGGATAGGTTGAATAATAATGTCCTGAGACGAATGTGCATGCTTCGATATATGCATCTGCACAAATGTAAAAAGCGGAATCACTCACATCATAATGGAATTGGGAAGCATTTACTTTCAGATTGAGGTCTGGAAAATATACTAAAAAAATTTCTGAGAACCATTTATGTTCTGAAGCATTTAAAATAATCAATGGGCAGGATTTGAATTGTCCTAAATCCAAACGTGTAAATGATTCCTTACAAGAGTTGATAATGTCATTCGATGTAACAAAAGACAGTGACTGTGCGCTTTCTAAAATCAAACTAGCTGCCTCAATTTTAAAGTCATAAAATCTGTATGTGAGTTCACTCGTAAAAAGAATCATATGGAACGTTTTACTTGTAAAACATGACATAAACTGAAATACAGCATTAAAACTATGCCATTCGTCAACCTGAATTTTAAATGCAAACACCAAAAATTGCTTCCGACTTGTATCCTTGCATCTGCCAATGGGCTGAGTACAGTTGTTCGTGTAGCCTTGATAAAGCTCTACATCACATAAATGAATAGAATAGTTTGTTGGATATGGTTTAAACAGACTGAGAGTTGTAAGCTGTTCTTGAAACCATTCAATAAAATCTTTCCGGAACAAAGATAGGAGTGCTTCATCCATATGGAGCCTTTCCGGTGGGATGACCCGAACAGTATAAGAATAAATGACATTACGAGCATCCGTTTCCAATAATTTGCATTTTGCAGCTCTAAGCGCCATCCTGGGTGAACAGTATAGCTTAATACACTTCTCCTGAAAATAATCAAAAATAGTACAAATTGTATGCTGATTTCTCCAGTTACCGTCAACCTAATTTTTTCCTGTATTACCAACTAACTGTCAATGAGAAATTTAGCTCAGACTATTTTACCTCAGCTTTTGGTATGTTATGAATGATTTCTTCAAACTGTTACAATTAACACTGTCATTCTGATACGTTTTCAACTTTTAATGCATTTTTATATGTTTCATCGCGAGTGCATTGCTTAAAATAAATAACAAAAGGAAATCAATCTGGTTTTTACTTATTTCATTCTACAGAACTATCATCACCCCATATTGTGCGTGAGTGTTTTCATTTTAGAACTTGTCATTTGTTACAACATATATATATATATATATATATATATATATATATATATATGTGTGTGTGTGTGTGTGTGTGTGTGTGTGTGTGTGTGTGTGTGTGTGTGTGTGTGTGTTCTCGAAAACTAAGAATTTTGCGTGTTTTACATTTTTACTCCAGAAAGTGTTTGGAAATGATATGTTACAACAAATAAGAAATAAATATCTTTATTTTAAATGGACTTAGCTTATAACTTTACTTGGGGCTATTGGCTATTTTCCTGTTTTAGTACAGAAGGCTGGACGATAACATGAGAATAGATGATAATACGAGAGTATATCATACGTAAACATGTCTTCGAGCATATGCGGACATCGAAGGCTCAGGTAAGACTGTCCGCATGTAAGACTGTCCGCATTTGCTCGAAGACATGTTTTCGTATGGGGTGGCCCATTTAATTGACAGTCTTTAAGAAATGCGTTACCAAGTTCGTAACATTTGTCTGTTTGAAATTTTAACCATTAAAGCCGCAATCACAACTGCAGCAGATGGCATTTTGATTTTGTTTTCTTTTTTGAAGAAACTACTGCTTGAAATTTCATATGAATCGTCTACCAGGAAGACGATTCACATGAAATGTCACGGCTTATTTTCTTTGGAAGGTAATAACAACATAGAATGTCATCTATTACACACTTCGCTCGGCATTTTAAGGGTTGCTATAAACAATATGAATTTGGCAATGCCCAGGATTACATTACACCTGCGTCTTATATTTGAGAGTATATAGACGACATAAATTTGTCAATGACCAGGTTTAAATTTCACCTGCGTTTAATATATGAGAATATATTGACAATATAAATTTGGCGATGCCGGGGATTAAACGTCACCTGCGTCTAATATATAAGAGTATATTGACAATATAAATATGTCGATGCTCAGGTTTAAATTTCACCTGTGTCTAATATGTGAGAGTATGTAGACAATATATATTTGTCAATGCCCAAGTTTGAATTTCACCTGCGTCTAATATATATGAGAGTATATTGACAATATAAGTATGTCGATACCTAGTTTTAAATTTCACCTGCGTCTAATAAAATTGTCAATGCCTAGAATTAAATTGCATCTGCGTTTAATATATGAGAGTTTATAGACAATATAAATTTGTCGATGCCCAGGTTTAAATTTCACCTGCGTTTAATGTATGAGAGCATATAAACAATATAAATTTGGCCATGCCGGTGGTTAATTTTCACCTGCGTCTAATACATATGTATATGACTATATAGACAATATAAATTTGGCCAGGCCGGTGGTTAAATTTTACCTGTGTCTAATATATGACTATATAGATAATATAAATGTGGCCATATATAGGATTAAATTTCATCTGCGTCTAATGTATGAGAATATGTAGACAATATAAATTTGTCGATGTCCAGGTTTGACTTTCACTTGCGTTTGATAAATGAGAATATACAGACAATATAAACTTGGCGATGCCGGGGGTTAAATTTCACCCGCGTCTAATATATGAGTATATAATTAGACAATATAAATTTGGCGATGCCCAGGATTAAATTGCACCTGCGTTTAATATATAAATTTTGCGATGCCAAGGATTAAATTTCACCTGCGTCTAATATTTGATAGCCGCGTCACAAGACAAAGTGCCTTCGGGGTATATAATGAGCGGGAAGACCAATAAGACTACAGTCGAACCTCAGTGGCTCGAACATCTTTAGTACCATGGAAATTTGTTCGAGACATGGGTAGTTCGAGTCACTGAGGGTTAATCATGGCACCAGTTCAGGAAGCAATTAGCGATAATTTAGGGAAATCTTTTCGATTTTCTACACAATGATTGTATGTTGAGGGTACTCATTAGAATCGCCTCGATGAGGCGATTCTAATGAGTACACACAACATACAATTCCATAATAAAATAAGAAACAAATCCCTAAATATTTGTTTTCTTGAGCTATTGGAAGGATTTTGTAGGGACTGAAAAAAGAGTTCGAATCATCCAGGGTAAACGAGCCATCCGGGTTCGGGCCATTGAGGTTATACTGTAATAAGTATCTTTGCTATCCGCCTGTAGAACCATTGGATACTTTGTGCGCATACAGATGTATAAACAAAGCATTGACAGCACTTGTGGGTCAATTGTCTCTGAGTGTAGGCTAGGAAAATGATCCTGAACGAGAGTTTGAGAATGTTTTATTTAACCCTTAACTTCCTTGAGCAAACAGTGCAGACTCTGATCAGACGCCGCGTTCTGTGGCGTCTGATCTGGGTCTGGATTGTTTTGCTTATGTTCCAATCCAGGTTTTACAGATAACCCTCTTTGCACTGCACTCTGGCGTCACAGCGACAAGACTAGCGCTGCTATAAATAACCGTTACCTGGATTAAGCATGTATGGTTGTTAGCCTTATTATGGTTGATAATTGGCTCCTTTTTAACTGCGCGCCGGTGATTCGATACTCAGAAGAAATGAAGGATCCTTGCTCAATTTGTTTCAGAAGGTCGGCGCTTGACTATCGTGGTCCTGTATGTGGTTTCATTGTGGTCTGGCACCAGATCGCTATTGAGCCTTTACTTTGTTTCATTACAGAAACACCTTGGAACGGGCAGTAGAAAATTACTGTTGGGTTTAAACCGGTTTTACAGGCGCGAAATCTTTAAGTCAGATTCATCTCCAAATTACAAACATATGTTCGATTCGCATAGGTGTCGTTTACTACATTTGTGAAACCACATTGAAACATAAACATTACAAATACTGTGATGAAACAAAGGAAGAAACCCACAAATAAAACCACCGATATATATTCCGCAAGCCTCGTGAGAAACATTTCCTATATTTGTAAACATAAGCTGTATCACTTTACAAATTACATATTATTATACAATTATTTACTATTGGGGTATTGAATATGATGTGATACCAATAATGACCGAGACAACAGCCGAGGTCGATATTGGTATTCAATGTTGGATATATACGTCATATCCAGTATCTCATTACTCAACAATTGTTTTATTATATGTATTTTTTTCTTGCTAATTGTGGCAATAACAGTCAACTCCAGATCGCAATAATCATCACGAAAACACGCCTTTATAATTTTGACCCCCTTAAACCCCAGTTTTATATAGTAAAACTGGGGTTTACAGGGGTATACATTATTTTTCTTATTTCTGCTCAAAACATAGATTGTGGGTACTCGTTAGAACCGCCTTAATGAGGCGGTTCTAACGAGTACCCACAATCTATGTTCTGAGCAGAAATTAGAAAAATATCAATTTTTTTTATCTGTAAATTTTCATTTTTTGGTGGAAAAATTGTCTATGTATTTTAATAGGCGTGTTTTCGTAATGATAAATAATTATAGTTTATACATTTTTTATTTAACTTGATGATGTTAATACTTTATGCAATACTTTATCTACTGGGAGTTCTATGCCTGTAAAAATTGCTAAAATAAACTCAGATATGTGATGTATCAGTTTGTTTTGTAGCTACTAATTAGGAAATTACAAAATTTGAATCAATACTAATGCTCAGGAAAGTAGAACTTTTGATAAACACCACCCATACATAAAGTCATAACATTTGGACCGCGTCATGCAAAAACGTTTTTTTCGTGCATATGCGGATAGCGCAGGCCCAGATCAGCCTGCGCATCTGCACAGTCTGATCAGGGCCTTCACTGTCCGCTACAGAAGCATTGGACACTATAAACCGTATCAATGAAGAACAAATGCCCGAATGAGACTTTACTGAATCTGTGCATTTTGCGCATGCTCCAAGACACATTTTCGCTTTGCGGAGCCCAAATATAGATTCTTATTAAAAAAGATACCTGTTTTGGGTCGAATATGTAGCCATCAGTACATGTCTTTTCCAACACTTCATTATCTGATGCTGCAATGTCAAATGCTAACAGACTTGAGAACGAATAAGTCCTGCCTAGATAATGGTGAATCTTAAGAAAAGCCACTCTATCTGGCGTATATCCATTGCACAAAGCACAGAACACATTCCTAAAAGACAAAGAACCTCTTTCTTTAGTTTAACAATTAAGATATCATAAGTCGCAATGTCAGAAAACAATAAACGTCAAAAAGAGTGTCTTTGGAAACAAAGAACACACCACAGATTAGAAAATGGAAGTCTCGGTTTTATTGAGACTCTATATAAGCAGTAACGAAGTTTGCAACACTGCTTACGCCCTCTAGCGTATACATGAGCAGAACTCCATTTTCAAATATACCACAATGGGCCCAATGATCCCAAAGGAAATGAAATATAATCTGCACTATGGTGAAGTACGGGGAGACGTTCTATCGCCGCCACACGGCACTAAAACCTTCGGATTTGAGTCCAGCGAAAATGCTGATCCACTCGACCATTCGCGCAGTCTGATAAGAATCTTTACTGGATGGATTTGGATAACCAAGGATGAAACTCTTCTTCATGCCGACAACGAAAACTCTGATCAGACTGCATGGATGCGCAGGTTGATTTGAGTTTCCGTTGGCCTCACTTGTCAGAATGTACGTTTCTCTTATTGTAGCTTTATGTGAAAGATTTATATGATGTTTAATTCAGTTATGCCAAGTTAACTCTTCTACCTTCATTCTTTGGATCGTTCTATTTTCAACATAAGAGGTGTCCGGTTAGTTTTTATTATTACCATGTTTCATAGATTTTTTTGTGCTTAATGCAAACAGTGTAGACTCTGATCAGACGCCGCGTTCTGCGGTATCTGATCTGGGTCTACGACACTGTTTGCCAATGTCCCTTTTATGGGACGCTAAGCTTAAATGGGGAACAGGACAATTATTGAAAGGGACTGGATTTACTTGGTAGACTTTCTGCCTTTCTTTTACAAAGGGGGCCAACTTGGCTGCCTTCCGATTTGCTTTGTTGCACATCAACCGCATTCTGAAGAGAGGTCACCTGTAAAAATAAATAATTAGATCCCCTCTTAGAAAGTCGGGTAACACATTAAAGTCATATTCTTTCTTTTTCATTTTCTTTTTTTAGGAGAAACACAACTAAATGTAAAATTGAAATGTGTCATTCTAAAATTAAAAAAAAAAAAAAAAAAACAACTGAAACCAAAGACTGCTAGGAGGCGTACGAAGGCCTGCAAAGTACAATGCTGTCACCATATGAAGAGTCTCGAGGAGATGAAGACTTCGATTTTCTTTATTTATATAGTTATTCGGTGTTCACCATCACGAAAACATGTCTATATAATTTTGACCCCCTTAAACCCAACTTTTATATAGTAAAACTGGGGTTTACACGGGTATACATGAATTTTCTTATTTCTGCTCGTCGAGGCGGTTCTAACGAGTAGCCACAATCTATGTTTTGAGCAGAAATTAGAAAAAATATCAGAGTTTTTTTTATCTGAAAATTTTCAGTTTTTGGAGGTGAAATTGTCTATATATTTGAATAGGCGTGTTTTCGTAATGCAAAGGCAACCTTTATCGAATCTATTTAACGCCAGTGCAGCTGGTGGTTAATACCGTGTGACAGCCGTAAAATAGTGCAGTTTTTATTGTTACTGCATCTTTCATGAAAGATGGCGCCGTATAACTGAACGCTTTTGAGATTATACTTCGGCACCGCCAGAGGCACATTGGGTAAAAGTGTTACCAACGGGTTCTTTGTGGTTTCGGCCCACGGTCAAAACGGCCACGGTCGGTTTGGCCCTGGGTTGTTTCGGCTTGTTTTGGTGAATCGTTTCATGCCTATGTTATAAACAACCGACCGAATTAGGTAAAACGATTACTTTGCTGCAGTAAGTAATAACAATACAACAACGTTTGGCTTGCATCAAGGAAATATTAGCACAGGATTAAATATGACCTTGCCGCAGTGTATGATTAGTATATAACAACGTATGGCTATCAGCACAATAAGAGTAGGACACGTTATAGTTTACCTTGCTGTAGATTTTGATTAGCTTTTCACAAACGTATGGCTGTCAGCAGGGAAATATTGGCACACGGAAAAAATACCTTTTTGCAATTAATGATAAGAATACAACAACGTATAGCAATCATCAAGGAAATACTCGCACACGATAAAAGAATAGCTTGCTATAGAATATAATAAGCTTATAGCAACGTACGGCTTGCATCAGGGAAATATCAGTACACGATAAAAGAATAGCTTGCTGCAGTATATAATTAGCTTATAGCAACGTACGGCTTGCATCAGGGAAATATCAGCACACGATAAAAGAATAGCTTGCTGCTGTATATAATTAGCTTATAGCAACGTACGGCTTGCATCAGGGAAATATCAGCACACGATAAAAGAATAGCTTGCTGCAGTATATAATTAGCTTATAGCAACGTACGGCTTGCATCAGGGAAATATCAGCTCACGATAAAAGAATAGCTTGCTGCAGTATATAATTAGCTTATAGCAACGTACGGCTTGCATCAAGGAAATACTCGCACACGATCAAGAGTACCTTACCGCAGTATACAGTTAGCTTATAAAAACGTATGGCTTGCAGCAGGAAAATATTAGCACACGATAAAATATTATATTGCTGCAGCTTATGTTAAGCACACAACAATGCATTACGAAAACACGCCTATCCAAATATATTGAAAATTTCACCTCCAAAAACTGAAAATTTTCAGACAAAAAACTCTGATATTTTTCATATTTCTGCTCAAAACATAGATTGTGGGTACTCGTTAGAACCGCCTCGAGGAGGCGGTTCTTACGAGTACCCACAATCTATATTTTTGAGCAGAACTAAGAAATATAATGTATACCCCTGTAAACCCCGTTTTTCTTTATAAAAGTGGGGTTTAAGGGGGGTCAAAATTATATAGGTGTGTTTTCGTAATGGTATGGTTTGCAGCAGGGACATATTAGCACGCGGTAAAATATTACTTGCTTGCAGTACATGATTAACACACAACAACATATGGCTTGCAGCAGGGAAATATTAGCACACGATGAAAAAGAATACCTTGAAGTTTATGATTAGCAAACAACAACGTACGGCTTGCAGCAGAGACATAGCAGCACCCAATAAAAGAATACATTGCTGCAGCTCATGATTAGCAGCGTGTGGCTATCCGAAGGGATAAGCATAGGATAAAAGATTATCTGGCTACAGTTAATGATAGGCATACAACAGCGTCTGGCTATCAGCAAGGAAATAGAAAGTGCACGTTAAAATATTATCTTGCTGCAGTTTATGAGTAGCGTACAACAGCGTATGGCTTCCAGCAGGGACAAATGTTAGCACAAGATTACAAAAATACTTTGCTGCAGTACACGATTAGCAAACAAAAAATATGCAGCAGCAAAATATTATTACATGAAAAGAAGATTTCCTTTCTGCAGTTTATGACAAGCAAACAACAACGTTCCAAACAGTAATTACCAAGATACAGACTCTGTATATATGGTATTTATAAGGTATTGATTCTTAGCAATTTTTTAGTAGCATATATTTAACTCTTTCACAGCCACAGGCGATGATGATAGGCTTTTACAAACAACATAGATCCAGATGAGACGGCTCATAATGAGCCGTCTCATCAGGATCTACGCTGTTTGACATTCGGTCTTTTAACTTTACATCTAAACTTCTTTTCAAGCAATAGTTTGCTAAAAAAAAAGCAGACGACAAATGTCGTCTGAAATTTGGCATCAAAAGAGTTAAATATTACAGCTGATATATTTGACGTGTACCACATCCTTGAATAAGACGGAGTTGTATTGTTAAGCTTTTTTATTAAACCTGTTAAACTTTAATTAATATGTTATTTTAGCAAGTTGGTTAGTTTGGTATTTTAATAATTTATTTATTTTTTATGTGTTTTTCATTTGATAGTTTATTGATAAAAGTTGATATTGTTCATTTTCTGTTTATTTCTCATTTAGCACCGATTGTCTTGGAAAGAATGACTCTTGATTAGACACCTAAATTACTTTCTAAAACCCTTGAGTGGCAACAATGAGCTTCAGAGTCCACTAATAGGGACAGGACTGAAGAGCAAGTACCATTTTACTAAATTTGATAGGTGGCGCTGAGGATTGATAATCCAAGCAAACAAACAAACAAAAAAAAAAAAAAGAGGAAAAAACAGAAAAAAAGATGGCAAGCTTTTTTGAAAAGCTTGAACTTGTCTTCTGTCACCATTGCTCTGATATGTAAGAAAATCGGGTTCCGATCAAGCCGGAGCGAGAGGCGTATGCAACCCTGTGTACTACATTGTTTGCTTATTAAGCATCACGATGAAACAGAGACTCCAATTTGTTTTACATGTTTCGGTGTTTCTAAGGACAACCTTATAGATTTTTTTTCCATAAACGTAAAAACGTTTGAATACATGTTGAATAAATTAAAATTCCAAGCCCATATCTACTTTTCAGATTACTTGATCCAGGTTGATAATAGAAGTTCACATATTTAATGCAAAACAGTGTAAATCTAGATCAGTTGGCTTCTTAAGAAGCCAAGTGATATGGATGTACACTGTTTGCGAAGATAGGGCATATCCGGGTTCAGCAGGTAAAGGGTGAACCATTTCTATCCTGAGTTTTTGAAACGGAATCTGTAATCTTTGAATTTGGTACATCTGTTGTTACTGATTGGTGTGCCATTCAAAAATCAAAGTAGAACAGTAAATACTATATATCCTGGTGAGACGATTTGCGATGAGCTGTATCATATGGATCTGCACTATTTCCAAAGGGACACGGTTTGCTATGCAGGACTGAAAGAGTTAAAAGAATAGTAAAACATTTAACTTACCGATAAGTAGACCCTGCGATAAAATCCAGGATTACCGAATTTACTCTATATGACAGTTTATAAAACAAACATGCATCGAGTAAAAACTCATCAAATATTTTCCATTTTCCAGTTACATTACAGTTGCCAGCAACAGGCCTGCACGTGTTGGCTTGCACACCAACCGGAGAATATTTTAAATTGCAGTCTCTCCTGCTAAGAACAAAATCAGTAATATCTGATTCCTGATTATAAAAGTGATCGTTGCTGTGGCACACAAGCTCTCTCTTCCAATCTACAAGTGACCCCTCGCTAGCATTGTTGCACAGTGCACACTGTTTGCTTACATAGGACAAGTTGGTTTTTGTGTCAGTTACGGGAATATTATCGAAAAACATTTCGTGCGAAAGTGGGTGTTTAACATTGCAAAGCTCCTGGTGCTGCCGGTCTGTCACATTGCATTTGTAAACCATCATATATCCATCCTCTCTGTAGTATTCGGACCATTTAAAATAGGTCCAGAAGCATTCTTCTATAATCGGTGGGATATTTTTGTTCACTTCTTTCCACTTACTATAATTCAATGCATCCGGACAGCAGTCCTTGATACAACCCGGCTCGCATGAACACGGTTTACAAGCAGAATCATATCCTGAAAAATACAAGTTAAATGAGAATGTACATAATGAAGTATACGGACAATAAAGTAGTTGTTGTCTTACTATTTCCCTGTGAACTTTGTCTTCAAAACTCTCAAGAAACTCTATCGTTTCTTTATACATAAACAGTTCTTCAACGTCTGTGAACGTCAACAATCTAAAACCATTTTGGTAATACAGCCTTTTGTTATCCTCGTAGGTCGGAAGTCTGTCAAATGTCTTATTCTCGGCGCTCAAACACAAGACATAGCTACACACATAATAATGTATCGTTATTATGTAGAACAGTTGTCTTGCCATCCTAAAGCAACACAAGTCCACTTTGCAAAGGATCATACAGGTTTCAGGTTTTGCGATAATATATTCAAAAGTAATTATATAATTGGCATAAATGGCATTATATAATTGTAAAAATCATACATTCTCCATATGGCAAGAAAATAACATAATGCAAATCTAATGAATGTGTCACAATATTTGAAGTCACTATTTTACAATAAGAAATATGTAAACTGTTTGGCATATATTCCAGAATAAGAGGCCTAGAAGTCCTCATATCGAGTTTTTTTTTTTATGCAAGTCAATATTCGTAGTGAACGCACAAATTTACTATTTAAAGAATATTTAAAGAAAGATATGACTCTTAAGACATTTAAGGGGACTTGATACATTTAGTAGAGTTTCTGCCATTTTAACAAGGGAGATAATTTCTGTGGTTTTGTGTTTGCTTTCCTGTGGATACATCCCCTTCCGAAAAGCTGTCTACTCTAAAACGAAAGAATGTGCCCCCCCCCCCCCCCGCACCCTCCCCTTGGAGAGCACATTCTCTCCTTTTAGGGTGGCAGGCTTTTCAGAAGGATAATTAGACATAGGAAAACAAAAGCAAACCGCAGAAATTAGCTCCCTTGTTATTTCTTTAAGGGCAAATTCTCCACTAAAAGCGTACAAATTTCCCATTCATAACAATTCATTATCTCTGGTATTGATTTTTTGATACAATCTCACGCTATATCATAGAGCTATTGCTCACTTTTACTGGACACTGAAAATCTTGCGGCCTTTATGGCTTTGCTAACTTCTTGAGCCAACGAAATGAAATATTCGTATACAAAGACATATCCAATATAAAGCCACACTAGACATATTTGGTTTATTTCTGCCATTTTTACAAAGAATACAACTTTTGTAACTTTCTATACATCAAGCCCCTTCTAAAAATGGGTCTACTCTAAAAGGGTAGCACGATTTACGAAAAAGCCAGTTTAACAGAAAGATGCCCATTCTGAAAGTGCATCCGATCCTTTCAAATGGTTTTGCTTTTATAGTTGGTCTAAGTCAGCTGCTATCTAGTAGTCTTTCAATACGCTACAAAAGATGTGCAGCACGGTGAAAGGTCCTTATACCATAAGCGAACAGCGAAGGTTCTGGGTTGCCCGAAAATTACATAAGGGCCTTTTTCGTGAGCTGCACTTCAACTGTCAAGACTCAACCAATCATGTATAAAATAAACTAGATTTTGTTTTTTAATTCCATTTTATTCTTTATAAAACGATTTATCCGTATCAAGTGAAACTCAGAAGATCATTTGAGCCGGAGCACAATATTTCTTTCATGTAATTTCGCTTCGGAATACCGATTAGTTACGTTTTCACGCACACACTAAACACAAAATTAAACCAGGTGACTACAAGATTGCAGGGAAGACGCAGATCAGTCTACTTGTCCACGCGGCAGGCTGATCAGAGCCTTTGTCCGTCTGAAAACATTATGGAGACTTCGGTACCCACAGGGCGTCCTGCGAAGACTGACCACACTGTGCATATGCACAGGCTGATAGGAAAGTGCTGTGGCCCGGACAAACTGTGTTCAGTGTGGGTGTGGAAGCAGAATCGTTAACAGACAAATGTAGTTAGCATTTCAAAGCAACATCACTTGCATAAAATGTTTTTCACTTGCAGGAAAGTGCGACATCTCGTAAGTATTTAAATGAGTGATATTTTCTTGCACAACAGACAAGGAAATCCAGAAATTCTTATTCTACCCAAGTTATCCTACCTAGGGTAAGATAAAAATCGAGAATATTCACGTGTTTGATATGCACTGGTTGTAAGGTAGTTGTACTTGTGGCCATGGTACCCAAGCCATAAATCAATCTCATAAATCCGTAAACGAATGACGAATCAGAATGTTAAGACCAACAGACATAGACATGGAATAAAGGGTGTAATCAGGCGTCCGCGGATAATAAGCATCACTTAGTAAACAAGCTTCGCCTACTATGCACAAAGTCCTGAACGAAGAAAATGTAAGTAGAATCGTATGTCCAGGATTTTGGAAGTGTACTTATGGCTCGTCATTGGCAAAAAACATCAGAAAAAAATCTGGACACTGCCACATTGTATGGATTGACTAGATCATGATGTCTCCTATAGAACTTCTTTAGTGTTGCTACCAGTTTTTTTTTTTTTTTTTTTTTTTACCCCTGGCTCAACAACTTTGTAGCGAGCACTTTCCCACGTTCCATGAAGTCCTGATAATTTGAACAGGCTCTGGCATAACGGATTAACCGTGAGATGTAAACGCCGTATGCTGGTGCAGAAGGGATATTACTGCTCAGGAATGGAAAGTTAACAATGGGAAAATTTAAGTCATCCCGTTTGTCGTAAAGCCTAGTAGTAAGCTTTCCACTGTCAATGTAGAGATAACAATCCAAGTATGAGGAGGAGGCTGCAGTCTCCGTTGTTTCCTTTATTTCAAGTTCAAGTGGATAAATGAATTCCAGATACTCTGCTTTGTGTTTTTCAGAGACAATACATCATCTATATATCTGTAAGTGAAATTAAATTGCTGTGCAAGATGTTTCTTGCCTGCTTTGAGGAAATTTCGTACAAACTCCGCCTCATACGAGTATAAAAACAAGTCGGCAAACAACGGTGCACAGTTAGTACCCATTGGTATACCGATTGTTTGCTGAAATATCCGTCCGCCAAACTACACAAAAATATTGTCGATTAGGTATTTCAGCATCTTTATGACATCTGCATCTGAGTATTTTAGTGGTGCATCAGAGTGATCTCGAACGAAGAATGTGTCTTTGTAGCCAATGCCAACATACTGAAAGCGTCGGTTACCATTCCTATGGAAGAAATACTGGTTGATAATTTCCTTTCGTTTAGATTTTAATTACCACGAAGAATAGTTGTGTAAAGAGTAGAGAAATCGAAAGATTTTATACTGTGGACGGAATGAAGAGATTGTGCCTTTAGGTTTTCTAAAAGCTCTTTGGAGTTTTTCAGGATCCACATCTGATTAAGACCACTTCTGGCATATGCAGTGTCACAATACTTCTGAAGGCCTTGTTTAACTGCGGTTAGGATTCGTGTTAGAATCTGAGAAAGAGGCTTGGTTGAGCACTTAGCCGAACCCGCAATATACCTCTGCTTGTACGGATTCTTGTGAAGTTAAGGAATCCAGTACAATTTGGGAAGGTCAATATCTTCCTCTAGGAGGGAAATTCCGAATGTTAACATCACCGAACGGTGGTTTTGTAGAATTTCGTCCTTTGACATAGCAGTAAGATTATATGTAGCATTTCCAGTCATGGTATTCATACCAAACACTTCCATTAAGCAGTTTATATAGTGTACTTTTCAAACAAACACAATGTTGTTAGATGCCTTGTAAGCTGGAACAACGACAAACTTTTCATATATTTCAGCTTACTCAGAGGCAACATCTGGATCGTCAAACGCCGATTCATGTCGGCGAGACACGGTTCTGCTGTGACACGTCTGTTTACCAAAGTCATTACCATTTTAACCCATTCAGACAGGGCAGGGTATCAACCTCCACGTCCTCACATGGCCCATCGTCATGCATACTCTTCAACAGAATCCAAAATTAATTTGGAATTCTGTTTCCAAGTAAAAAACCTGGGTTCCCTGTATTCAGGACCTTTAGAAAGAATATCCCTGAGTTTTCTAATCCTGACTAAATTGAGGTCTCCTGTTATGACGTGACCGGCTGGATTATAGCATGCCTCCGAGGCTTTCAGGAACACGCTGAGGGGTTTCGAGTAATGCTCTCATTGTTTAACACTTGCAGCACGTTTTCGTAATTGAAAATTTTGGATGCAATGGGAGACGAATAACTGTAGGAGTTGATGGGTCGGCTCTATTTTTTGAAGTAAGCTGGTACGACTGAAGTCACTTTCTTATGGTTCAGGATATTGCTAATGTTAACGGCGTCAAGACCTTTGTTTCTGAAGTCAAGTGTCAGAAAATCACGAGTGGGAGTCTCTACTGGAGAAATTGTTTGAACAGGCTTGTACAACCTAAACTTAGCAACAGCCAAAATGATTTCAACCAGCTTATATTCAGGAGAATTTGGAACATATGTTTCTGTATCCACGACTTCCTTCTGCAAAGTGCGAAGTTTAGTTACTGGCAGCTGTTACAGCTTGGTGCGATATGATGAAGTCCTAACGGCTGCTGTACATGTGGAAGGAGAGTGTCAAATGCGACATCAGCATGAAAATTAGGACGATTGTAGTGCCGATGTCCATGACATCTTTTACGTCTTTGAGACCTGCCAAAGAGCCTCATCACATTGACCGAGCTGCATCTTGGGCTGGTAAGATTCCTTACAGAATCTATTATGTCATTGCAACCGTATGGTGCTGCAGTGCCTAATTCTCTGATTCAGAATTCCTCACTCCGTAAAGGAAGTCACGTACGCCATCGTGAGGGTTTACGTCACTGAGAGTAATGACATCATTAAACGCCACAGTAATATCATAAAAGTATAGAGGAGGTCAGCAATCGAAGTGACTACATTATTAAAGAAAAACTATGTTCAGAAATGAAAGGTGTGCAAGAAAAAGAATCTGTCATGGGTGTCCGGAATAGACAGAAAAAATCCGCCCCTCACGATCACAGTCTGGCATCATTCGGCAAGCCTCGTGATGCCAGACAGTGATCCTCGGACGGATTTTTCTATCAACCCATCACACCAATGGTAGATCCTTCTTTTCTTAAAAGGGATCTAGTGTAGTGGTACGTCAGCTCCGTTTACTTCAGGGCTCCAGCAAACATATTACATTAAAATATCTTTGTAATGTACAGCCAAATCTTCCCCTATAATACATAGTATAGTAAATATAATACTTGAAGAGCTGAGAGAGAACTGATGTCGGCGGCTCAAAAACTGATTTTGATTGATGATGAAATTAAAAAAAAACAAAAAAAAAAAAAAAAACAACAACAACAAACAAACATACTTTTAGGCACCCGATAGCTCCTTTTCGGTAGAAGATTCATTTCGGTTTTTAGTGGAACACGGCTCGGATTACACTTTTTATCCGACGCTGTAGATTTAGCGTGTTTTACTGGGTATTCATATTCGTCAATAATGCACTCAGCATATTATTAGGAGATCCTTCGCGATTATTGTTTAGTTTTTAAAGATAATCTAAGTTTGTTTATTGTTTCTGTCTGAAATTGGTACTACACAGACTTTTAATTTACGTAATATTACAAGGTTCGTCGCTTATACCACTTTCATAGAGCTATTTGAAGAGCATATTTTACATAGACTTATAGTGACACAGAGTCATTCTGATGCTGCCCAGACGTTACGGCGATATCAAACTGATGCTGTTGCAGCATTGTTTGTTTACAGAGACACATACAATAGTGTCATTGGAACCTATAAATGAGCCGCGGCACAGCATTTCCTACAAGACTGCATGTGCAGTCAGCGAAGACTCAGCCTGAGCATTCGAGCAGTCTAATCGGAGTTTTCGCAGGACAATCTTTGGGGAGCCAATGATCCTAAGCGTCTTCAGACGGGCAGCGAAGACTTATCTGCGACTTCGTTGGGCGCACATGCAATCTTGTAGGAAATGCTTTTGTGGCCCGGCTCAGTGAATATGTGAATTACATGACAGCTTAAACAGAATCTAAAAGGAGCGACCGCTGAGTTCACAAAGCTGATAACAGGTGAGATGTCAGATTTTCTTTCCCAGGTTTCGTCATCAGTGAACGTCACGTTATTTTTTCTGCAATCCAGAAAAAGGCTCAATAATAACAAAGGATCAGAAAATATAAACTACATTAAAATCAAGTATAAAGATACGCTTTACGACCACCACACCGCACTAGCATCAGCTGTAGCGAATATCATCAGATTCTTTTCGCATTAGCATCTGCTTTAGCGAATATATTTAGTTTCTATTCGAACTAGCACCCTGCTGTCGAGAATATAATTAGTTTCTTTCCGCACAAGTATCAGCTATAGCGAATATTCTTTTCGCACTAGCACCAGCTGTAGCGAATATATTTAGATTCTTTTCGCACTAGCACGCAGTGACGAATATGATTAGATTCTAAAAGAAATGACTCTTGACAGCAATGACCACTCTCACGAAACTGAAACCAGATGGACTGTCTAGTTCTCTGGGGCAAACTAGCTAAGTTAGGTCTCATCCGTGATTCTCATATTTAACTTTGATACAAACCACACCTTAAAATGGAATAGAAAATTACATTGTATACTGACGTACGTCTTTGGAGGGAATGAATACACATTCAGGGAAGGAAACTCTAAAACTCATTTTGCCCCCGACCCCCACTCCCCCTCCCAAAAAGTAGTCAGAATGGAGCACATTCAATCCTTTTAGAGTAGACCCCTTTTACAGAAGTGGTTTGCTGTGAAAAAAAGCAAACAGGCAATCAGAAACATTGTTTCTTGTGTGTAAAATGTCGAAAAGTCTATTAAATGTAGTCTATTGCCTTAACGTTTCTATTTTTTAATTAGTTATATATAATGACTATTTTATTGCCTATCGCTTATTGCCTATGTTCGTGTTATTCTGGAATGCTGAATGCTATACTTATGAGAAGTACGTGACACGTTTAAATCCCTTATCATATTTCGTGCTAAATTTTAAAACAATATATATCAATTATTGGTCTTTTTTTTATTTTTTATTTTTTAAAGTTGGTTGACAGGGACATAAACTAAGTAATAAGATCAGGTACCACAAACGAAAGCACGACACCGTATGTGAGAAACAAACACGCATGGTCGCACTTTCAAAATTACAGCAGCGAAGACCCAGACTTCAGATCACCTCTGAGCCATTTGCTTTGTTTGCATCATTTTGTTTATGATTACATGTTTTTCTTTTTATTATTCTGCCGCAGCTTTAATACTTTCCCTGTACGTTAACACACTCCTGCTAACTTGTCTAAAATCTTGACATGCAAAAAAAATATCTCATTATTTGCAGAAGGATACTTTCATTTAGTTGCCATGGAAACGAGATGCATTTCATGAAAAATATGTGTGAAGATACCCAGGAAATGCAACAATTTAAAGGCACAGCTTTCCCGAGGCACCAAGAGGAGAAGTGATGAGAAACAATGACAAACGAGCGCCACCTACGAAATACTATACATTACGAAAACATTACGAAAACACGCCTATTCAAATATATTGAAAATTTCACCATCAGAAACTGAAAGTTTTCAGATAAAAATTCCGATATTTTTTCCTTTTTCTGCTCAAAAACATGGATTGTGGGTACTCGTTAGAACCGAGGCGGTTCTAACGAGTGCCCACATTCTATGTTTTGAGCAGAAATAAGAAAACTAATGTATACCCCTGTAAACCCCCGTTTTACTATATAAAGTGGGGTTTAAGGGGGTCAAAATTATTAGGTATGTTTTTGTGATGAGGTGTAAAAATCCAGGAGAATACGAGGTACCACATTCACAAAGAACAGCCTTCCCGGGGCACCAAAAGAAGGAGAAATGAGGAACAAACAATGACAAATCAAACACACATATGAAAACCCGATGCACAAACAAAACGAAGAAAGGCAATAGAAGGACTACCTAGGGACGGGCAGTAGAAAAACAGTAGGGGACTTATACCAATTCTACTCGTGCGAAGCTTGAAGTTATACCTTAAAATTGTATCGACTTGCGATTATGTTTATCAAAGCTGGAGCTACTTTTGTTAAAACTGTTGAAAAAAAGTCCGCTTCTGAAATGTTAAGACATTCACATACCAATGCTTCGAAGTAATGAAGTATTGCTTTCGATTGTAATCGTTTAAGCTGTTTATGTATCAGCTATCTAATGCATTTAATTTGTCCATGTCAGTTTATAAAATTTAGAAAAATCCACTTGGAAATGCGCAAACTGTACAGTTTTTATTTTTTTCGAACGAGGTTTTCCTTGCGCTGCTTAGCTATCATGTTCCTACATTTTATCCCTTATCCTGCTGAATTTTTTTTCCGATATTGATGTACGGAAGGTTTCCCTTACCTAGGCTAACTTTTGAAACTAAATTGCAATTTAAAAACGTATTATAGGAAAGAACGATTTGATAAGAGCCGCTGATACTTGTACTTGACAATAGTCAGCCTCAGTGTGCCTACTTGTTGTATAATTATGCAAACACGTAATCGCCATTAGTTCAAATCAATAAACAAGTGTCGGAAATGATCGGAGTAGAGGCAGTAATTGAGGAGCTCGATATAACAGTATGAAGCAGTAATTACAAGTAAGTACGAATGTTCTCCTCTGTTTATATTTGAATAGTAACTAACTTAATATCGTAAATAGATGCATTTTAACCCACTAAACTCTAAAGCGCAATTAAAACTCATAGCAGATGATTTTCTAAATAATAATAATAATAATAATAATAATAATAATAATAATAATAATAATAATGATAATAATTATTATTATTATTATTATTATTATTATGTCGACGAATGGATCAAGTTTTGACAAGTATACTTGTTTCATGTGCTAAAATTATAGCATTTATTATGATGATGGCACACAAAAAAGACAAGACATTTTCATATACAATACAGAAAACAAGATACAAGTTGTTTGAATACAGAAAGAAAACAAAGTTCGGTTCTGCAGCTATAAGAAAAAGCTAGATGGAAATTATACTGGGAAAAATCTGACTTAAGGCTCTTAGGTATTAACTTTCTCCGGTGGTTTGCTCTACCGACCGTTCTAAGGCGGTGGTCGCGGTGTTAGTCTTACTCCTTGTTGCTTTGTGGTTTATTCTACGAGGCGATTTGTTGTATGTCTTTCCGTGTGTCATTTTGTTCTTGTGTTTTTCAGTCCTTTTAGTATTGCGATTACCTCGCTTGGGGAAGAGAGAGCTAATCTTAGTGCGTTTCGTACGTTTGTTCGGTTTGTGCTTGTTTAGATTTGTCGGTATCCTCTTCCTCTTGGGGTCTGGGAAGGGCTGCGGTTTGTAATTGTGGCACTCCCTGGACTTTTCTCTTACTTTTTTTTCAAGTACATTGAGAAAATACACACTTGCATTAAAAAAACTACGATAAAGTCACTCTGGAGCAGAGTATATCTAACGCCACTTGAAAAAATAACTCATTTAAATTCTCCATTCTTAAATCACCTCTTCCCTTCTGTACCAAATTCGAGCAGAAATAAGTATATTATTTTATGAGATTTTTATGAAGGTCCCAGACAAAATAAAATGATCTGTTACCAAACAGTATTTTGAAGGCAGTCTTAAGATGTTTAATCTTTATTTTTACCAGCAGCATGAAAGCTACGAGGTCAAGAAGATGGATTATTATATCTTATGGAGAATGGGAAGAACTAATTAAAACTAATGTTAATTTATTAAAATCGTTTGACTTTGTAAAAGTAATTGCAGACTCCATAATTAAACAAATAAGGAAAAAGATGTTTTATATAGCTTTTTCACTTATTCTTAAATTAAATCAGCAAATCACAGAAATATTTTCCCTTTCAAGCTCTAAATATTTCAGTCATAACATTCTCATAGGTGTTATACCGTTTTCTTCAACTAATGGTCATGAAAGGAATAACTTATATTATTGACATTGTAAATGACAGTGGTTAAAAATACTCGGAGCAGAAATTGAAAACTAAAATCAAAGTTTCTCAAGTTAATGGAATAATATTGTCTATTTAAAAGTTTCGAAAGCAGAACAAAAATAATACAAAAAGGTTCACTAAAGGTTACGTTAGCCAATACTTCCTGCATATCTGACACTGTCATAATTAATAAAGGTTGCACGACGCCGTATGTGAGAAATTCTATAATATACTAAATAAAATTAATGGTAAACCGGGCATGAATGCATACAAGTGACCGTATGTGGATGTATGTGTATAAAGGGGCTAATTGTACCATATTGTGACTTAATATAATTTAGAACCACTTATCTTTTGTTTGTTATTTTATGGGTTTGTTATTTTGCACTTCATGTAATTAAAGTTAGAACGTCATAGGGGTATCAGCATTTTTATCTCAAACTGTTATTGTTTCTGTGTAAGCGTTGGAAGCAGGTTCATCGTGTTGACTAATCAGAACACTCTATTCTGTGTATTCTTATTCCGTTTAGGCTCCATATGGAGAAAAGGAGAAATCGTTTTCAAGGTTCATTGTGTGTGCATTTATTTTGCAAGAAATTGGCTATTTGGGTATGAAAATATGACACATTCAAATAATAAATTTAGCGTGCACTTTATTCCATGTAGGCACAGTATCTTAAATTAGTTAAATTCCTGTTTTTAATGAAACAAAAATGGATTCATCTATATAACAGAGATGTATTCACATTTAAATATTTTCATAATTCCATTATTTTTAAATGTGAATGCAACCCTATATAGGGACGACAATGTGGATGCATTATTTTTTTGGCTTTACATATAAATGGTGGGTTTTCTTTAAATAAGGATACATCCCTATATAGGGACGACAATGTGGATATATTATTATTGTTGTTATTATTAATTTATATTATTTATTTATTCATTATTATTAATTTTAGTTTGGTTTAACATAGATAAATGATAGAATTCAGCCCTGTATACGGAGACCACGATTTCCAGATGTACGAATGTTGCTAATGAAGGATATGCCTGTCTACAATATTAAGGGAATAAGGCAAATTCCAGGTGTTGTTTCTGTTCCAAAAAAAAGCTACTTATTCGGGGTTTTTTTTAGTTTTATTTATTTTTTTTGTCAATACTAAATTTTCTTAACCTTAATTTTGCCTTAATGTACCCTATAATTCTGCACACGGCATACAAAAACTTATCAACAACATTTGCACAAAAATGACTGACATCGAGATGGATTTCAACCCCTTGTCACTTTCAAAGGCCATCAGAAGCACAATTTTTGTCAAACCAGAATACCTTTGCGCTGAAAAAATAGTAGATATTTTTTAGTTTTATTAAGCGTAAGGTTTGGTAAAGTCTCTTAATAAACGTGTATTCAAATACGGTCACGTATATTTGTTCTGTACCGATAAACCTACATCCCAAAGTAAATGAGAAAAATATAATATGGAAGCTATATAGAATTATATAGACTCTTCTCCATTTAAACTAAATTTGGGTATAATGTATGTAAATAGTATAATAGTTTTTTACTTTCATTTGCTGATTTTTAATATTATTAAAATTTCATAGAATTTACCACGCGTGTCACTTGTTAAAAATCTGCCCCAAAGTTGCAACACTACCGATCTCTGAATAATTCGCAGCTATTTTTAAAATGCAATTAAAATGAAAATGAAATTATTTGATTTTCTTTAAATTATTAAATGGAATAAAAGTTTTAGTGCATATGTAGTTACGACAAAACGGTTTCGCAGAAATCTTAACTAAAATTACAAATTGACTTCTTCGGTTTAAAGCACCTGGAAAATAACAATCATCATTAAAACACGCGTATATAGTTTTGACCCCCTTCAATCCCACTTTTATACAGTAAAACAGGGGTTTACAGGGGTAAACATTAATATTCTTATTTCTGCTCAAAAATAGATTGTGGGTACTTGTTAGAACCGCCTCGCCGAGGCGGTTCTAATGAGTACCCATTATTTATGTTTTGAGCAGAAATATAAAACTTCCATGATTTTTCATTTGAAAGTTTTATTTGAATAGGCGTGTTTTCGTAATGTTACTGAAAGATATATTAAAGCAGAGTAGTTTACTGACCAATGGGCGACAGCAACATGGTAAATGGGACTTTTTGTTTAGACACTGATCTAAGTCATTATCGCTCACCTGCCAATTAACATTGCATCATGTGTCAGCTTACTACCATCTTTTAGGAAATGATTATGAAGTCATAGCACTAGATAATGATTTTGTTTTCAATAGAAAATATTGAGACGTTTCTTAAATCTCAATGAAAACATATTTTGGGTACACATTAAAAGCACCTCGAAGAGGAGCTTAACAATGTGTACCTTCAACATGTCTTTTTTTTTTTTTCCCTAAAATACGAAAATACGAAAAATACATATGCAACATTTTGATTACAATTGTCTATGATGTCCATTACGAAAACACTCCTATTCAAATATATTGAAAATTATACGATTAAAAAAGGAAAATTTTCAGATGAAAACATCTAATATTTTTCATATTTCTGCTCAAAACATAGATTGTGGGTACTCGTTAGAACCGCCTTGTAAACCCCAGTTTTACTATATAAAAGTGGGGTTTAAGGGGGTCAAAATTATATAGGCGTGTTTCCGTGATGTCTCGCTTTTGCAGATTATAAGTCAGTATAATTGTGCAGCAGTATATAAAGATATGCATGTTGGTAATCTGGTTTGGGAAATTGCTTTGATTTCTTCACTTCTTCTTCTATTTTTGCAGTTCGTAGTTCCAATTATGCTCGTACTGTGGCGCTGTGGTCGCTCATTCGTTCTTTCCCGTAAACACTCGTCTGTTCTCGGCATTATCTGTGAGCGTATCGGTAACACGAGGGAGAGAGCGAAATATAAACTCTTAAAAATCCGAAAAAGAAAGAATTGTTTCAGTATCTGTGAACAATTTCAATCAGCTAGACCGTAGCACACTATCTCAAATAATAATTCAATAAAGACACCAAACTGTGATTGAAAGGGAGGCATAAAATTGGTTTAGATTTGTCCGATTTTCTGCATCGTAACTTCGAAAGGACTTTGGATTCGTGAAAGCTGAATCTGACCAGCCTAAAAAACGTCACTCAAAAAAAAAATTGATAGTTTCAATAGCTGTAAGCGCCCTCCAATTTCAAATTCCTTCTTCGGTATTAAAAGTCATGGCTTATTTACATAAACGAGCTGTTCGGATGCGTACTCGTTCCCATACCATCCTATGATAAAGTGAACGGTTTATCTGATTTGTCAAAAAATATTCTATCTATAGATTTTGGCACTAAAACGTCATTATGAAACTGTTACACTCTATTAAGTTGTAAGTCTGTCTGACAAATAAAGATAAGGTCATAGTAGCGTCACAGCGACGGCAACGTGAGTGACGGTGCGCCAAAACTTGCTGTTTCAGTTTCTGGAGCAGATTTAGGCACAATGTCGCCATTATGAATCTAATTTGTTACACTCTATAAAATTGTCCAAAAAATTCCAAAAGCTGGAGGACAAGAACAGATCTATGTAAAAAAATGCCACCCTAAAATGTGTGTTGTCATTTTAAGCATCGGTAAAAACGCTCTGTACCCCGCCTCTGCCAGCAGGGTGATTATCTATCTTTAAACAAAACAAACAGTCTCAGAGCTTGTGGGAGGTAAATCTACTGGTTCGATAACAATGGAGAGTCTTTTTCTATATTTTCACTGCATACGGCGTTTCCTCACACAGGATGACAATTAATTCGAATAGCTTCCACAGCAAAGAGTTCTCATCATATGCTGATTCCAGATGAGTGCGGTATCGAGATAAGATTTTAAACTTATTTTGCATGCGGATATCCAATACACAGTGTATAATTGCCTAGCTGAGGTGATTATAAGTGCGTCCAACCCGAACCGCGAAGCGGTTCGGCGTGCAGACGCACTACTATAGACTAACTATGAGGCCAGATATGTGTGTGACCAAAACTGTGATGGTCAAAAAACGCTTGGGTGGTTCGGTGTTTATCCTAAAAAACAATAAGCTTACCGTAATTTGGCAGAGGCTATTGACACGGCGGCCGTGCCGATAATTGCAACAAAAAACGCCAAGCATTCCAATTGCAAGGGGTTGAATCACGAGACATGACGTCAGTCTACAAAATTTGCGATCGCCGCCATTTTGAATTTTGTCCACTTCAAATTTTATTTCTATCCATTCTCCGTCTATTTACAAATTAAGCATAATTCGTTTAGTGCATAAGGTACACCTTGATGTAGATTTTTAGATAACACATAGACTTAACGCTCTTTTCACCTGATAATCTGTAAAAATTTCGACACAATAATGTGTTTGTTCGACCGGTTCGTAAATTGTTGTTACTTTTAATGTTTGTTTTTTTCCCCTGTTTTTCATAATATGTAGACTCGCAAAAAAGGAAAAACAAGACCAAAAAAAAAAAAAAAAACAAAGACAAAAACGCACAAACAGTCAAAAATCTTGAGAAAAAATCCTGAAGCAGTAAAATGGGTTTCAGGTAAGTGCACGAAAGTGTCGTTGTACGGCATACTATAGTTTTCGGTATTCGGAAAGCATGGCCCCCGCCCATCGGGGCCCGCGGAATAGATGGGCTGCCTAAAGCCTCCACGGCAGAGCTTGCTACTAACTAAGCAGGACCCGAATTCATGTGATCGGATCGGGTAAAAGTCCAACAAATTTGGAGGCAATGTCTCTAAACTACTAAAATATTGTTGACTTGGACGTTACATCGCAATTCATGCAGTCATTTCAGAAGTCAAGTGGTCTGAAATCAAATTCAGTTAGATCGGGCCAACCCACCTATGAAGCATGTGATGATTTGGACGCACGGATATAGGTAGCACCTATTAAATTCATATTAATGCCTATTACATATCGCCGAGGTGATTCTAATGTGTATCACAGCAAATATTTCATTGAAAGGGCAATTTTGTTGAATTATCATGTTATCTAGAGCTACAACAAATACACGCTGTAAAGAGGACCAAGCTGATGCTTTTGAACTAACTGTTGGCGCTGGCTGTGCTATGTCATACAAAAATCAAATAAACGCTTGCCGCTGGTAACATTCAAGCAGTTTCACGGACATTACAGAACATTACCGACTCCTTAACAACTGATGCCCCGCCTGTTCACAGAAAAATCAGCCCAGTATAATGCATAATAGAACGTTCAAATTCTAATTCAAAGCCAAAGTTGCATAATAGAATGTGCACGTTGCATATACGGATACATTGCTTCGATAGGGAAAGGTTCAGAATGCAAAATGGAATTTGAACAAATCAAATTGTGATTATACACTGCATAATTGAGTTTTAACCTGAATACTGTTCCATAAATAAGAACCATTTCCCAAAGGGAAGGTAATAGATTTGTTCTTAACGTGAATAAAGTACCTTATAGCATGTGCGCACCGCGCAGTTTGATAAGAGTCATTATTGTCCGCATGAAAAAAAACTGTATATTTGGCTATCCAAAATATGCCCAGTGAAGATTCTGTTCAGACTGCGCGAATACGCTGGATGATATGAATCTATGCGGTGCGCACATGTTAGAATGTACATTTTCCTGGCGTTGCGGTTCATTTGAACAACAACAAAAAAATGGATGACCACGGAACTTCTTCTCGGCAACAGTCAAATCAAAATATTGTATTTAGCCATGTTCAACGATATTATTCTCATCAGGGTTATTAGTACATATACAAAGACTGAAATTGATTATAAGTGAAATGTCCATTTAGACCGATGAACACACACTCATAAAAATGAAAACAGCTGAAGCATCGAAAGAAAATATGTTAAAACCAAATTCATTTCTTTTAGAACAGACCCTTTTCTGACAGGCCTTGTTATACATGAAAACAAACAAAAGTTATCTGCCTTGCAGAAAATCATGTAAACTGTACGAAATATAACTTTAAAGCACACGGATTGGTCGGGGATATCGGTGTTCTTGTATACATACGACGGTCCATTTTCATGCGATCTAACTCTGTTATGATCTTCAATATTCATTTAACTCCGATGCGCTCTAGCATATTATGGTCATGTATAATTAATAGGTTATGATTCGTTATATTAGTCTTTGCTTTCAGAAGAGACCCAGCTTTGTCTTCAGTACATTTATATACTGAATAACACATTTCCGTTTTGTTGATAAACACTTTTCTGTTGCGTCTGTGGACTAACGATGTTTGGATTTCTATATTTTGTCGTGGCATTTCAAAGGCGGTACTTTCTTTCATTACGGTACTTTTTGTTAAATGTTCTTTAGTGTTTCACTTACAACTATTTTCAAGTAATATATAATCAGTTAAATTTAGGTAAGGACTGCCAACCCTGATTGCCGTCTGTTCTTTTTGTGACTTTCAACTGTATTTGTCTGTCCATTGATGTTGAGAACTTGATGTGGATCTGATTGTATTAGTTCCTCGGTTTACTGATTTACTTTACATAAAGTTAGCGCCATTTCATTAGTCGAGAGCCTGTTCTAATTGGCATTTATATTTCCATACCTACCACCGTGCAAACTTCTTGGAAATGCTTTCGTTGCGTACATTTTAACATGAACTACACTGGTAACGTTTTCAACATAAATATAATGCAGCTTGAATAAAACAACAACAACAACAACAACAACAAAAAATGATTTCTTTGGATTTTATCGACAAATAATCGGGGCTGAAACACTCAGAAACTGACAATAAAGCCATTTTGTATTAACTAGGGAGTATTTATTCGACGTTTACACATGGTATAAAGCATAACATTGAATACTATATACAGTAAATTGCAATGTCGAACATCCCGATGGCTCGTTTATCATGGCTGATTCGAACTCAGTTTTGAGTCCCTAGGAAATCTGTGATAGCCTTATCATGAATTGTATGGGGTGTGTACTCAATTGACTCGCATCATCGAGGCGATTCGCATCATCAAGGCGATTTTAATGAATTCATTCAGCATACTGTTATCATATAGAAGATCGAAAAGACATCCCTAAATTATATCCCTTTGCTTCCTAACCTGGTGTTATGGTTAACCCTCAGTGGTAGAACTACCCATGTCCAATACAAATTTACATGGCTCCAAAGATGTTCGAGTAATTGAGGTTCGACTGCGCTTTGTACAAAACGAACAAGGCAACCGCAACTTCAGAAACGTTCCTTCGGACATGTGCGCCCAGCGAAGATTTAGATCTGGCCCCGAGGTTATATATATATATATATATATATATATATATATATATATATATATATATATATATATATATATATATATATTTTTTTTTTTTTTTTTTTTTTTTTTTTTTCATGCTCAACTCAGCTGAACACAAAATATTTTCTGTTAATGAATCTGAAAATGCAAACAGCAGTTGGCATTTTTATATTATTAGCAGAGCGGAAATTTCCATCCTCAGCTATTAGCAAAAAAGAATTGTTAGTAATTTGAGATTTATTAGCCGGACGAATTTCATGCTCAGACTCAACTGAGTTAAGCATTAAAAAAAGTTTTGAAACCTCGGACCCAGCTTGTGTATATTTGTAGTCTGATCAGTCTCTTTTAAACCGCTTGAAAAAAACTTGGCATCTTTTACAATCCGAAATGGACCCAGTGAAAATCAGACTGTGCGAATCAGGCTGTGCGAATGCGCAGGCTGATCTTGATTTTCGCTGAGCGCCTTTGTCCGAAGTTATGTTTCTGACTTTGTGATTAAAATGTATGTAATGACCATCAAGCTAGAAAACAGAAATTACTCGCAGAACCAGATAAAAGGGGTACTCATGTATATTTTCTGTTATTTTGCAGTAAAACGTTAATGCCACCCAAAGGCCCACGACGTTACTTTTCGCTTTATCAATTAGAAATAAATGAATAATTAAAGAATTTCATACTATTTTAAAAGTTAATGTCAGTGAGACGCATTTTTGCTAAAACTGACTTCATATGTGTTTCCTATGAATCATGTTTACGTTAAATTAATCACCGACCTCTGGACCCACTTTCTGTACAAACATCGTTTTTAACACAATGCACCAAAACACTGGCTGCCAGGTTTAATATTTAAACATGTTATTTAAAGAAAAATCAGTAGCCTTGTGATTGACAAAAAAATGAAATTGAATTAGTAACTAGGCTTATCCAATTAAAAATGTTAAATATTTGCTCGTTTGATTATCAAACAGATCAATTCCAATTATTGCTTTAAGTACATTAAAAATCGAAGAAAACGTGTCTTCAGCTATTGTCAGGTTTTTGAGAGTGATCATTGGTCTCAAGGGCCATTCGTTTTTAAATCTGTTTATTTGGGGCGGTTGCCAAACCGCCACCAGATTTAACATACCTCATTTCGACAATCCGTTTTCCTGTTACTACCATCTTTTTACTATCTAACAAATAGATCTCTGCTAACGCTGATGACGCATTAATCTGCATTCAAACATATTAACCCTACACAGTCTGTTGCTTACAAATAGCGAATAAGTAAGCAAAACCAATCTCTTAAAGAAATTAGACAATTATATTGACGGCAGAGAAATATGAATACTCCAGTAAAACGCATTAAATCTACAGCACTGGGTAATAAATGTAACTTGAGGTCCTACTAAACACCGAAAAGGATTTTTTCCACTGAAAAAGACCGAAAAGGGGCTATCGGGTGCCTAAAAAGACTTCCTAATGATTTACAATTGTCTTATGACTTTTGACGCTGAAAAGATTTTTAACACCAAAAAGGGGATATCTAGTACCGATAACGGTTGCATTTATAAGAATTAGTAAGAAATATTGAACAAATGAGAAAGTACTGATAAGAATAAAATCTATCTCTATCATAAAATGATGGAAGTCCTTTTCGAAATCCGATATCCCCATTTTGGCCCGATGCAGTATTATTTTACCGTTTATGTGAGGGTATAGAATAGCATCTGTTTGTATGTGGATTTTAAACTCGGACCAATAATACCCGGACTTGTCACTAACAGAACTGCCTAAATATGTTGTCTTGGCTTGATTTTAGCACTATTTTACAGCTTTTTACAGCAGTATGGTCATTAAAAATGATTTTGGATAATAATTGAAGTTGTAATAAATTGTTTTTAATAGGTTTGGTTGAAAAATATTCAGTCACAACTGATAAAACTGAAGTTACACCATCATTTTGGGTGAATTTCTGATGATTTTCTGCAAAAAGTGCCGAAAATAGCTAAAATGGGTACCTAGGTTTCTTGTTGAGATTTACAAAAAATGTTTAATTTTCCTTAAATATAATGCTGCAGCCTTAAAGGTAATATTGAACTATTGCGTTTTGAAAACAAATCTCAGATATTTTGAGAAATAAATGAAATATGAGCATTTAAACTTCATCATAAAAATTATGAAAACTCAGCCACGACAATATATTTCCAATAAGTACAATACCTGTAGCATAGTTACTAGTCCAGTGTATATTGGGTCCAAGATTTTTTGGAGATGTATACACTATCAAGGAGATAACTCTGTCGAAGTTGTTTTTGCCGGTCTTCTTAAAAAGGTTTCTACTCTTCATCACGAAAACATACCTATATAATTTTGACCCCCTTAAACCCCATTTTTATATAGTAAAACTGGGGTTTACAGGGGTATGCATTATTTTCCTTAATTCTGCTCAAAAACATATATTGTGGGTACTCGTTAGAACCGCCTCGTCGAGGCGGCTCTAACGAGTACCCACAATCTATATTTTGAGCAGAAATATGAAAACTATCAGGATTTTTTATTTGAAAATTTTCGGTTTTTGGATGTAAAGTTTTCTATATGTTTGAATAGGCATGTATTCGTAATGTGAAGGAAATAAATACTATATAAAGTAATTTGTAATGTGAAACTTATAGACTGGGAGGATACAAAATCACTTCGGTACAAACAATACATTAATACATCATATGACTTGAATTTACGTTCGATCCAAATGGTCTCAACTCCAGAATTTTATAAATCAGTTCTTCGTTAATATTTTAATTCATTAGACACGTAAACCATAACTCCACCGCCATTATGGGATCTATGTTTTCTGAGAGGCTCATCAAAACCGTCTAAAAGCAGATTATTAGTAGTAACACTTGCATCTAAATATTTCACTAAAACACAGAATATAAACTGATTCGGCAATATTTTCAATATAACCCAACTTGTTTCTAATGCTTCTTGTGTTTAAGTGGAGCACATCTCATGACTTTACAGATGTTTTAGTTGGTGAAGGACCTGGGTTAGGGTGTACGTCCATGCACATAAGTAATAATAATATTATAACTAATTATTATCATTATGCCGCAAAAACGTGAGGAAACGTACATTCTGACATGGCGCCCAACCTAGACTCAAATCATCCTGCGCATGCGCGCATTCTGATTAGCGTCTTCATTCTCCGCATGAAGACAATGTGCACCCTTGGCTATCCAAACTGCGCATAGTAAAGATTCTGATCAGCCTGCGCGAATGCGAAAATCTACGCTGGGCGCACATTTCTGCGAAGGTATGTTTTCTGACGTTGCGGCTAATGTATTTCCAAAGTGAAAAGGGAGTATTCGGGCCACACGTCTTTACTACATCATATATATAGGAAGATACTCTTTCCCCACCCCAAAATGCCACCAGTAGCACTGAGTGCATATGTCCAAATGCACATTTCCTCACGTTCCGGTTTATATTCTTTTGCAGAAATTTAAGGGGCCTGATTACACCCCGTTGATATTCCGCCATTTTTTACTTTTGGGGCATCACTTGCGACTTCCTGTTTGCTTTTATGTTTACCAGAACACTTCAGAAAAAGGATCCACACTAAATCGAAAGAATTCGCTCCCCTTAGAAAGAACATCTTGCCTTCTATAATAGACCCCTTTTCAGATAGAGGAAGAACGTGTTTGGCAGTATAACCTTACCTGAGAGTGTATCAGTTGTCCTTTATAAGACAAATTTATCCCATTAAAGACTGAATAAACTATCCAACACTATATATTGGAAGAGTCCATTTTCGATTTTAGGAATGTCAGGCTATATGATGTAGAAATTCTTATAGCAAAATGGTAGAACTATTTGCAACCAGTGAAACAGTGGAGACCCTGATCAGACGCGTCTGATCTGGGCCTGCAATGTTTGCTAGCTACCCGTTTAGGGGTCTCCAGTCTTCAATGTGTTATTATTGAACTTCAACAGGTCATTTTCTGAAGCGTAACCCTTGTCAGAAGGTTACGAAAACTGGTACAGAAGGTTGTTTATTCTACACAAACTTATTCTGCATGCCTACTGCAATCAGCTTGGTCAGAGGCAGCAATTACAAATTTACAGGAGAGACAACTGAACAACAATGAATGTAATAGTGATAACAACGTCTCTCCTAGTAATTGGACGATCACATGCGGCCAAAGTATTCAACTTTGAGCGACACCTTGTACAGGGAACCCGCCTATTACACCAATACAGAACGGAAGCGGAAATGACGTTGCTGGAGTGTTGTATGCACTGCTCAGTTGATTCTGCATGTGTGTCCATCAACTATCAGAAGGACATGGAATTGTGTGAATTCAATGACGTAAATAGTTTCTCTGGGGTCTACGATTCAGAGATTACACAGGGATGGGAGACGTTTAACGAAATAAAAGGTAAAAAGCTACATTGCTTTAATAATATATGTAATGTGCACCATACAGTCCATAAAGTATAGCGAAACCAGGCCCCGTGGTTATAAATCTTTTTCCATGCTCAACTCAGCTGAGCATGAAATTTGTCTTGCTAATAAATCTCAAATTATTAGCAACTGCAAATTCCTTCTTGCTGTTGAGCATGAAAATGCTAATAACTATGAAAATGCTAACTATTAGCTATGAAAATATCACCTGTTGTTGGAAGTTTCATATTTATTAGCAGAGAAAATTTCATGCTCAGCTGAGTTGAGCACGAAAAAAAGTTAGGCATGCAGGGTGGGCTACATTATTAGGCGGATATTCAGAATTTTGCAGTGGTTAAACCAGCTTTTTAGCGTGTTTATAATTGCGAGCAACCTTGTATACTGCATACATTTGTCTTTTTTTACTTGAAAGAATTCCCCATTTTCCATATAATTTGGTGAAAATACCATGGTTTACAGAGCTCGAAATAAATGGGGTAGAAAGATAAATATTTCCACAAATGTTGCGGAGACTAAAGTATCTATCAGTATTTTGGTTAAAAATTGCTTTCATATCTTTCGTAGATCTGTGGCTAAAAATGAACACTTCATGTAGGTATGTTGACGTTACGTCTATTTTTGTTTTCGATTCTGTTGTTGTTCAGTTCTCCAGTTGTCCACATACGTTTCTGGGCGAGTTTTCACCGAAAAAAATCCGTCCTTTGAAATAACGATGTCTGGGCGGACGTCTGGCGTCGGGCGGGCGTCTGGCGTCGGGCGGGCGTCTGGCGTCATCCGAGGTTTACCTTTTGGTTAATCTCTTTTCAAAGTTATATGTTATTATTATTCTTCAGTGGATTGCTTTCATATTAGGACTAATGCTTTATTAGACAAACACGTTTCATATACAATCTTTTAATGGCATCAAGGACCAAAATTGAAAAATAATAATGAAAATAAATAAATAAATAAACAAATAAATAAATAAAATAAAAATAAATAAATATAAATAAATAAATAAAATAACGTCCATAATGCTGTAGGCGTTTTTCGTGCTCTATTATATATCCCGAATGCAAAACAAGCAGTTTCAGAACTAAATGCTCATAAAGTTGTATTGTTTGATGTAAGTTCGGAAGCTACAAAGCGGTCTTAGGCATACAGTGTACACCCAGACAGACAGCGCGGAATACGATATCTGCGGCCTGCACTCTACGCCGTAACACTACTCGAAAACCCCGGCACAGTATTATAAAACACACATTTAATGGAATGGATATACGTCATTTCTGACATGGGAGAAAACTTTTGTGAACTTTGTTTTTCATTTCTATATCAATCACTTCTGATGGTTTAACCTTTACCTCTCTCTAGGCTTATTCAGCTGACGACAAATTGGTATTTTTTTTTTAATTTTCATACGAGGGTGAGTCAATAAGTAACCAGCCTATCCCATTTCCGATGGACCGAGTTGGTCACGATTTTCATGCTTTGTTTCAATATATGTTTTAAACATGGGTACAAAATTGCACAAGTATCGAGTCATTCTTTAATACGAGGGTGAGTCAATAAGTAACCAGCCTAACTTATTTAATAAGTAACCAGCCTAACTTATTTCCGGTTGAGATCCACCTCTTCCTTTTCGATGTAATTACCCTCTAGTGTGATGCACTTAGACCAACGGTGTTCAAGTGCCATCAGCCCAGAACTGAAAAAGTCAGGGTCCTTTCCATTGACCCACTTCTCAACTGCAGTCATGACTTCTTCATCAGACCGGAAATGAAGTCCATGGATATCCTTTTTAAAGTTTGGGAATAGGAAGAAATCGCTAGGAGATAGGTCAGGTGAATAGGCAGGGATGTGATATTAATTCATACCCGTTTCGCTCTACAGCATTCATTGCAGCTTTGCAAGTGTGGACTCTCGCGTTGTCCTGTTGCAGCAAAACACCTTTAGAGAGTTTACGGCGTCTTTCACGGATAGCGGTTCTCAGCTGGTCTAACAAGTTTGCATAGTACACTCCAGTTATTGCACTTCTCTTGGGTAAAAAGTCCAACATAATAACGCCTTTTGCGTCCCAAAATACTGTGGCCATCTTCTTGCCAGCAGATGGTTGCGTCTTGAACTTCTTTGGCCTCGGGGACCCAGGCCCTACCCACTGAGGACTCTGAGCTTTATTCTCTGGCTCATAATAATGAACCCAAGTCTCATCTACAGTCACCAGACGCAAAAGAAAATCATCTTTTGACCTAAAACGCTTCAACAAGGCGCTGCATACTGATGCTCTGGTTGCCATTTGCTCATCGCTAAGGGATTTGGGGACCCAACGGGCTGTTAGCTTGCGCATATCTAAACGATCATGTAAGATTGTTGAAACGCTACCATGTAAAATGCCTAATGCCTGCGCTATTTCTTCCACCTGAATTCGCCTATCAGCGTATACCAGAACCCGAACTTTCTTACACATTTCTTCGTCGGTGGCATCCAGTGGGCGTCCAGACCTGGCTTCATCTTCTAAAGACGTTCTACCGCGTTTGAATTCCCCTACCCAGAATTTAACCTGATCATAAGATGGTGCAGAAGACTCGTAAACATCGGCTAACTCGCCGTGTATTTCCTTGCCTGTTTTACCTTTTAGATACAAGTACCGAATTACAGCACGGTACTCAGCTTTAGATGAAAAGCATGCCTTTGCATCACTAGCCATGTTTGACATTCAATATCTTATTAAAGAATGACTCGATACGTGTGCAATTTTGTACCCATGTATAAAACATATATTGAAACAAAGCATGAAAATCGTGATCGTCTCGGTCTATCGGAAATGGGATAGGCTTGTTACTTATTGACTCACCCTCGTATTACCTCGTCTGTCCGGCGACCTGTGTTTTGTGGTTTCAGCGTTCTGTTTGGCGTAATATCGCCGGGAACCAGAAGCTGGAGGTATAGTTCTGCTATATCACGGATGCGTGTATTATACTCCCTTGTTAGCGAATAAACAACTGCTGTGCCTTTATCTAGTGTATGTTCCGAGGTAACACTTTTTTGACCTATTATGTTATCAGCTTTTCCGTCGATAAAATGGCCTTCTTACTGTTTGTAGCATGTGGCATGTTTATTGACATGCGATGTGGAACACTCACAGTCAGACCACTGACACAAGAGGTATTGGGTAAAACGTGGCTCTTTGAACACAGTACTCACCTTGAATTAAAAAAGTAGTGAATTGAAATAATACAATTTAAGACTATGTGACACAATTTCAGGGCAGGCTTCTCTCTCAAAATTGTTTTTGTCATCTTCTGAAAAAGCGTTTACTCTAAAAGGTAAAAAAATTGCTCCCCGTGGGATCAGATTCTTTCCTTTTGTACGAGGGCAAGTCAATAAGTAACCAGCCTATCCCGTTTCCAATTGACCGACCGAGACACCCAAGATTTTCATGCCTTGTTTCAATACATGTTTTAGGCCTGAGGGCAAAATTGCACCCTTATCGTGTCATTCACTCATAAGATATTGACTGTCAAACATGGCTAGCGATGCAAAAGTAAGCTTTTCGTCAAAAGTTGAGTACCGTGCTGTAATTCGGTACTTGTATTTGAAAGGGAAAACAGGTCAGGAAATATATTGCGAGTTGATCAATGTTTATGGGTCTTCTGCACCATCGTATGCACAAGTTAAATTCTGGGTTGGGAAATTCAAACGCAGTATAACGTCTTAGAAGACGAAACCAGGTCTGGACGCCAATCAGATGCCACCGATGAAGAAATGTGTAACAAAGTACGGGATCTGGTGTACTCTTATAGGCGAATTAAGGTGGAAGTAACAGCGAATGCATTATACATTTCACATGGTAAAGTTTCAACATCTTTACATGATCGCTTGGGTATGCACAAGCTAGCAGCCCGTTGGGTCCCAAAGTCCCTTAGCGACGAGCAAATGGCAACCAGAGCATCAGTATACAGCGCATTGTTGAAGCAGCGGTTTAGGTCAAAGGAAGATGATTTCCTTTCACGTCTGGTGACTGTAGATGAGACCTGGGTCCATTATTATGAGCCAGAGAATAAAGCGCTCAAAGTCGCCAGAGTGTAGGGCCGGGGTCTCCGAGGCCAAAGAAGTTCAAAACGCAACCCTCTGCTGGCAAGGTGATAGCAACTGTATTTTGGGATGCACAAGGCGTTATTATGTTGGATTGTCTAGCAAAGAAAAGTACAATAACAGGTGCATATTATGCAAATTTGCTCGACTAACTGAGAATTGTGATCCGTTTAAAACGCCAAGGTAAACTCTCCAAAGTGATTCTGCTCCAACAGGACAATGCGAGAGTCCACACTTGCAAAATTGCAATGGATGTTGTTGAGCGGAATGGGTATGAGCTAATACCTCATCCCGTCTATTCTCCGGACTTAGCTCCTAGTGACTATTATTTATTCCCAAACTTGAAAAAGGATATCCGTGGACGTCATTTCCGGTCCAACGAAGAAGTCGTGACGGCAGTTGAGGAGTGGGTCAGAGACAAGGATCCTGGCTTCTTCAGTTCTGGGCTGATGGCACTGGAACACCGTTGGTCGAAGTGCATCATTCTAGAAGGCAATTACATCGAAAAAGAAGAGATCGATCTCACCCAAAAATAAGTTAGGCTGTTTTTTATTGACTCGCCCTCGTATAATACACATCTTTTTATAAAGGTTTGGTGTGCACTAATGCAGACGGAATGTCACAAGTTATATCCCATGTACAAAATGGCGAAAATCGATCATGTTTTTTTTTTTTTTTTTTTTTTTTTTTTTTTCCAGTCCTCTGAAGCTAACCTTAGCGTTGCTAATTAAATTTTATTAGCTGGAAAGAAATAAATTATTAAACGAGCCAGCACACGTCAAAACCTAAAAAAGGACTTGTGCGACCGGCGAAGACTCAGATCAGACTGCGCATCCGCGCAGTCTGATCAGAGTCCTCTCTGATCCCATGTGCCTTGTACAGCCTTTGGGCTTTCCAAAGATGGATAAACGAGAACCCTTGTCATATTGGTGGATGTACAGGCTGATCTGAGTATTTGCTAGCCACATAGGTAGGTTTTGTCGTGCGTTGGCTCAAATTTAATCAGACAACTGGCCTAATTTAGGTTAGAGCTCAATGGCGACTCAAATCAGCCTTCGTTGTCCACAGGAAGAAAAACTTTGCTCCCAGGCTATCTAAAATACGTCAAGTGAAGATTTTGATCAGACTGCGCGAATGCATAGGTAAAAGTGTGACTCTAAAAAGGTATATGTGGACAGTCGAAGTTAATATAGTATATGTGGACAGTTTGTATTAATATGGTGTATGTAAACAGTCAGGGTTAATATGGTATATGTAGACATTCTATGTTAATATGGTATATGTGGACAGTCAGAGTTAATATGGTATTTGTAGCAAGACAATATTAGTAGGGTGTATGTGGACAGTCTAGGTTTATATGGTATATGTTAATATGGTATATTTCGACAGACGGGGTTAATTCGGTATATGTGGACAGTGTGAGATAATATGGTATATGTAGACAGTCTGTGTTAGTGTGGTATATGTGGACAGTCTCGTTTAATATGGTATATGTGGACAGTCTGTGTTAATATGGTATATGTGGAGAGCCAGGGTTAATACGGTATATGTGTACAGTTTGAGTCAAAATGGTGTATGTGGACAGTAAGGTTTAATACGGTATATGTGGACAGTCAGTCTTAATAAAGTATATGTGAATAGTCTAGCTTAATACGGTAAACAAGGACAGTTCGGGTTAACAGGGTTAAATTGTGGACCGTCGGGGTTAATAAGGTGTACGTGGACAATCAGGGTTTATATGATATATGTTGACAGTCAGGGTTAATAAGGTATATGTGGACAGTCAGGGTTAATACGGTATACGCGGACAGTCGGTATTAATACGGTATACGGCGGACAATAGTAATATACATTGCGAAAACATGCCTGTATAATTTGACCCCCTTAAACTCCACTTTTATATAGTAAAACTGGGGTTTACAGGAGTATACATTATTTTGCTTATTTCTGCTCAAGAACATAGACTGTGGGTACTCGTTAGAACTGCCTCTTCTAACGAGTACCCACAATCTATGTTTTGAACAGAAATATGAAAGAAAAAACTGTTGTTTTTTTTAATCTGAAAATTTTCAGTTTTTGGAGGTAAAATTTTCTATATATTTGAATAGGCGTGTTTTCGTAATGGTATATGTGAACTGAGGTTTAATACGGTATATGTGGACTGTCAAGTTTAAAATGGTATATGCGGACACGCGGGGTTAAACGGTATTTGCGGTCATGCAGGGTTTATATGTGGGCAGTCAGGGTTAAATTGGTGTATGTGGACAGTCAGGGTTAATATGGTATATATCGACAGTCAGGTTTAATACAGTATACGTAGACAGTCAGTGTTAATACGGTATACGGCGGACAGCAGTAATATGGTATATATGAACAGTGAGTTTTAAATTAGTATATGTGGACAGTCAAGTTTAAAATGGTATATGCGGATAGTTAGGGTTAAACGGTACATGTAGACAGTCAAGGTTAATACGGTACATGTGGACAGTCAGTGTTAAAATTCTATATATGGGCAGTCAGGGTTACTACGGTAGATGTGGCAGTCAGAGTTGATATGGTATATGTAGACGAGCAAGGTTAATATGGCATATGTGACAATCAAGGTTAATATGGTTTATGCAGACTTTCAGGGTGAATACGGTACATGTGGACAATCACGATTAATACGGTATATGTGGCCAGTCAAGGCCAATATTGTATATGTGGACAGTCAGGGTTAATATGGTATATCTGGACAGTCAGTGTTGAAAGTGTGGACAGTCAATATTAAATTGCATCTGTGGACAGTGAGGGTGCATACGGTACATCTGAACAGTCAATATTAATACGGTATATGTGGATAGTCAGGTTAATAGGGTAAAGGTGGGAAGCCAGGGTAAAAAGGATTATGTGGACAGTAATCATAATTAATAGGGTATATGTGGGCAGTTTGGATTATTATGGTATATGTGGACAGTCGGGGTTAATATTGTATACGTGAAGAACCAGGTGTAATTTCATATATATATACACAGACAGGGTTAATATTGTAAATGTGGATTTTCAGGGTTAATAGGGTATATATGGTCAGTCAGAATAAATATGGTATATGTGGACTGGAGGTCCGCTGTTCACAGTGTATCCCTACGTTTAGACTACGGCCAACCTTGCGAAAGTGAAACACATATTAATTATGTGGACAGTCTTGCTTAATACTGTGTATGAGGACAGTCAGGGTTGATATGGTATATGTGGATAGTCTGTGTTAATACGGTGTATGTGGACACTAAGGGTTATATGTGGACAGTCAGGACAAATACGATATATGTGAACAGTCAGGGTTGATATGGTATATTTGGATAGTCTCATTTAATATGGCATATATGGGCAGTCATGTACGATATATGTCGACAGTCAGTGTGAATACGGTGTATTTATACAGTCAGGGTTGATATGATATTTGAAGACAGTCAGAGTTAATATGGTATATGTGAATGGTCAAGGTTAATAAGGTATATAAGCATAGTCGGTGTTGATATAGTTTATGTAGATAGTAAGTGTTAATATGATGTATGAGGAGAGTCAGGGTTAAAGGCTTAATATTTCTCAAAAGCATAGTTTTAAAAAAGACAGGTTTAATAAATTGATATATGGTATTAATGCAATCATAAAATGTGGCACCTGTCTGTAAAATTTCAGTTAGTCTCTTGTTCTTGAATTAAAATGATTTTTTTTATTGTATCTCTGAATTAATTTTGTCAATATTAATTCAGAAATAAAATAAAAATCAATTCATTTTTATCCAGTTCAAAAACGAAAGGCTAACTGAAATTTTACAGCCTGACAGATGCCACATTTAATGATCTTATAAATACCATATATCAATTTATTAAACCAGTCGTTTATAAAAAAAAAAATACTATTTTTGAGGACTATGGAGCTTTAATATGGTATATGTGGACAGACAGGTTTGATACGGTATGCGTGGACAGTCATGGTTAATAGGGTATAGATGAACAGTTAGGCTAATATGGTATATGTGGACAGTTAATGTATATGTCGTGATTCTGGGTAATATTGCATATGTGGAATTTAGATTTAATATGGTATACATGGACAATCAAGGTTAAAATGGTATATGTGGACCCTCAGGGTTAATATGGTGTATGTAGACAGTCAGGTTGAAATGGTATATATGGACAATTAGGATTAATAGGGTGTTTAGTGGACGATCAGGTTATATGTGGACAGTCAACTTTATATGGTATATGTGAACAGTCAGGTTTCATAGGGCATATGTAAACAGTCTGGGTTAATATGGTATTTTCGTGGACAGTCTGCGTTAATATGGTATATGTAGACAGTCTGATTTAATATGGTATATGTTGACATTCAGTGTAAATAGTGTATGTGTCGACAGTCAGGTTAAATAGGATATATGTGGACATTAATGGTGAACAGGTTATATGTTGAAAATCTGGGTTAATAGGTTATATGTGGAAAGTCAGAATAAATAGGGTTTATGTAAATAGTGGTATATGTGGACAGCAGGGCTTAATAGGGTACATGTGGACAGTAAGGGTTAATAGGGTGCATGTTGACAGCCTGGGTTAATATTGTAGACAGTCTAGGTTAATAGGATAAATGTAGAAAGTCAGGGTTGATGTGTTTTATGAGGACAATCTGGGGCGATAGGATGTATGTGGACAGTCCTACGTCTACAGTCTGGTCAGGGTATACCATGTATAAGTCAGTGTTAATACAGTATATGTATACAGTATTTGTTAATATGGTATATTTATACAATCAGGGTTGATACGGCATAAAGTCAGGGTTAATACGGTGTACATTCAGTGTTAAAACGTATATATGTTTAGTCAGTGTTAGTACGGTATACGTGTATAGTTAATGTTAATACAGTATATGTATACAGCCAGTGTTAATACCGTATACGTATGAAAAAAAAAGGTAAGAGAAAAGTCCAGGGAGTGCCACAATCATAAACCGCAGCCCTTCCCAGACCTCAAGAGGAATAGGAAACCGACAAATCCAAACAAGCACTAATCGAACAAACGTACGAAAAGCACTAAGATTAGCTCTCTCTTCCACAAGCGAGGTAATCGCAATACTAAAAGGACTGAAAAACACAAGAACAAAATGACATATGGAAAGACATACAACAAATCGCCTCGTAGGATAAACCACAAAGCAACAAAGAGTAAGACTAACACCGGGACCACCGCCTTAGAACGGTCAGTAGAGTAAACCACCGAGGGGGGGGGGTGTGGGGGGGGGGGGGGGGGGGTAAAGCACTTTTACAGCTAGCCTACTTCACCCTGGGTCCCAATGCTACTCTTAATACAGAAACACATAAAAATTCGGTTCGCATTAAGGCTCCCAATATATGCGGTAATATGGCAGTCAATGCATCAAAGCGAAAACACAAAAATCAAATTAATCACTATAATAAACAAAGACGAGCACTCCGTATGTATACTGACTATTGACATAATATCGCATATGTATTCAGTCAGTGTTAATACTGTATTAGTCTAGAGTCAGGGTTAAGGGTATAGGTATACAGTCAGCGTTGACACGGAAAACATGTGTTAATACCTTATATGTAGACAGTATACTTGTACTCTCAGTGTTGATAACTTATATGAATGCAGTCAGTATTAATACAGTATACATATAAAGCCAGGGTTAATACGGTGTTTTCATACTGTCAGAGTTAATACGGTATATGTTTACTGTCAGCATTAATACAGTACATGTATATAGTCAGTGTTAATATGGTAAAAGTCAGTGTTAAAACTGTTTATGTATTCAGTCAGTGTTAATACTGTATATGTATACAGTCAGTGTTAATACGGTGCAGTTCGTCTGTCATTACTGACAATGACCAACCTTAATCGAATGCGTGAAGTGCTACTGTTCGTGAGTTCTTAGATGGTTGATGAGACCAAGCTCAACTTTAAACTGCTTGTTGCAGATAGAACAAGCGAGGTCTGAGGAAAAAACGCTGTTGGCAATGCCTGAGCTCTGGCTTTCCGCTGAACACGTTTCTGCTCGCTTTCGCTTACTGGTTTGGCTTCGTATTTACCAGAACCCTTTCTAATGAGGCCTCGGGACTTAGATCGAGCCTGTGCAATCTGTTCCCATGACTCTATTGGTATGCTGGTCCTTAAGGGAGGCTTTGAAGGTGTCCTTGTATTGCTTCCTCTGACCACCATGAGAGCGTTTTCCCACGTTCTTCTCCATAGAGGATTTTCTTTGACAAGCGTTCATCAGGCATTCTGGGACCATGGTCTGTCCGTCGTTATTGTACTAATTTCAGAGGAGTATGTACACTGAGTCAGGTATTTGATGCACACCCTTTTGTGTCTTCTCTTCTGTTGGAGCATCCTTTGCCGTGTCATCACCAAAGAGGAACTCGTCAAGCAACTCTGTCTGCACCTTTGATTTAGCTTGCAACCTTCTTAGGCTGAAAAGCCTCCCATCAAATCGATTCCTACTAGGTGTACCATTGTCACCATCATAGAAAGCATCTGTGAGCATGGCAAAACACATCATGTTGATCAGCGTGGGCGCTAGTACACAGCCTTGCTTATATCCATTTGTCACAAAGAATAGACCAGAGAACGCATTTTGGACCGTGCAAGCATACCATAACGGAACTGCCTCCCCATCGCTAAGGCCTTGGCCGCACAGCCAAGCATAATTTTCTAGAGTCCCTCATGACTTATGACTCAAATGCTTTAGTCAGATCGACAAAGTTCATGTAGAGTCTCAAATTCTGTTCCTGGCATTTCTCTTGGAACTGTCTTGCTGTAAAGATCATATCAATTGTTCCCCTCTCTTTCCTAAATCCACACTGGCTTTCTCGTAGAAGCCATGACTGTTCATGGTTTTCATTTAATCGGTTGAGTAGGATTTTTGCAAGGATCTTCCCAGCAACTGACAATAGAGATGCCCCAATGATTGTAAAAAACTTGAGGATTCCCTTTCCGTTTGGAAAGGTGGATAATTGATGCATCATTGCATTCTTAAGGGATATCTTCTTTTCTCCAAATAATGTGAAATAATGTCAGTTTTTCTACAACTGACGTGCCTCCTGCTTTGTATTTCTCTGGAGGTTTTGGATATGATCTTGGAGCCTTGCGAGATGACAGGAGTTTTACTGTTTTTACTGTTTCAGGGACTGATGGGAACTCATTGATCAGCGGATTACATTCCACCTGTGGTAGTCTATTGATAGTTTCATCATTGATAGATGATAGCCGATAAAAAACACCATCAAAGTATTCAACCCATCTTTCCAAGATAGCTTCTTTGTAAGTCAGAAGACTAGTTCCATTTGCACCAAAGAGTGGGCTGGTTCCTGAGCTCTGGAGACCATATACTGTCTTAAGTGCATTAAATGACTTCTTCATATTCTTTCTGCCTGCAAATGACCGGATTACATGAGCCTTTTTGCTCAGCCAGGAGTCATGCATGTCTTTGAGTATAATCTGGACTGTCTGTCTCAATAGGCAGTCTTTCTAGATACTGAGCTGGTGTTTCTTTTCAAAGTCCCTGGCTGTTTTCGCCATTCTCATAACCCCGGGAATGATGTTTGCAAAATACTGGTCCTAAGGTATCCATTGCTGAAGAGTGAACGGTGTTTCTGAAAAAAAAAAAGGCCTGTGATCTGTCCAACAGTCTGCACCAGATATAGTCTTTGTCATTCTGACGTCCTGTCTGTCCTTCCTTCGCACTAAGACAAAGTCAGTGAGTTCCCAGTGTTTCGAGCGAGGGTGCATACATGATGTCTGGCTGCGAGTCGGTAGACGGAAGACTGTGTTGGTGATCATCACAGAATCAAGATCATCATAGAATTTATCTTTAACCTCATCTGGATCGTTGCCTGCCTCCAACCAGATAAGGGAAGTCCCAGCGTCATCGGTCGGTCATTTATGCCTTTTGGAAGACCTGAGAGCTTGCTGACAAGGTGTGAGGTAATAGCGAATCCTACTCCTAATTCACGTGGCTCTTCTTTTTTGCGTCTTTCCAGAAAAAAGGTGTAGTCAGGACCAAATTGTCCGTCTACAATCAGAGTTAATACGGTATATGTATACAGTCAGCTTAAATCAGTAAACACGTACAGCTTGTGTTAATGCTGTACATGTCTACAGTCATGATTAATACGGTATAAGTGTATGGTCAGTGTTACGGTCAGTATAAATACGGTATATGTATACAGTCAGTGTTAATACGGTATATGTACACAAACCATATTCATACATTATACTTATACAGTCTGTGTTGATACGGAATACATAATACAGTCGGTGTTTATACTTTATATGTATACAGTCAGTGTTTATACGGTATACGTGTACAATCAGTGTTAATATATATATGTGTATATAAATTCGGTGTTTATATGGTATATGTATACAGTAAGTGTTAATACGGTATACGTATACAGTCAGGGTTAATACAGTTTACGTCGACAGTCAGTTTTTAATACGGTATACTTAGACAGTTAGGGTAAATATTGTAAGTCTAGGTTTAATACGGTTTATGTGGCCATTCAGGGTTAATACGAATTTCATCGACAGTCGGTGCTAATACGGTATACAAGGACAGTCAGGGTTAATGCTATATAGATTGACAGCCAGGGTTGATATGGTATATTTGGACAGTCTGCGTAAATAATATATGTGTGCAGTCAGTGTCAATGTGGTATATGTTGAGTATTAGAGTTAATAAGGTATATGCGGGCAGTCAGAGTTAATAAGGTAATTGTGGACAGTCAGTGTTAATATGGCATGTGTGGACATTCAGTGTTTATCTGGTATATGTTGACTACTTGGGTTAATATGGTATACATGAATAGTCATAGTTAATACGGTATACATAAACAGTTACGGTCAATACGTTATAAGTGGAGAGTCAAGGTTAATATGGTATATGTAGATTGTCCGTATTAATATGTGGACCGTCAGACTTAATATTGTATATATAGACAGTCAGTGTTAATACGGTTTATGTGAAAAGTCAGTGTCGATATGGTAAATGTGGACAGACATACACTGAAACGGTAATTGTGGACAGTCAGGGTTGATATGGTATATGTAGACATACAGTGTTAATAGGGTACATGTAGACAGTCAGGGTTATCATTGTATATGTAACAGTCAGTGTTAATACTATATATGTTTTATTAACACTGAGTGTCTACATACACAATGATAACCTTGTCATCATTCAGATTAATTTTACTGTAACTCAACAGCTCCTATTAAACTAAATTTTGTACCCTTATGATTTACAGCGAGGATGATAACAAAAACTTTGACAGTTGGAAACGGTGGCATATGGGGAGACTGGCATACTTTCGAGTTCTGTGACGACAATGCGTTTGCATCGGGATATCAGATGAAAGTATGTATACTGTATGTCCTTAGGCTATATTTGAGCTTGTTTAGGGAAAAGAAATCATATACACGTATATTACGTATATTAAGAGGAAATATTTGGTCACTTACAACGAAAAGTTTTTTTTTTGTTTTTTTTTTGTTTTTTTGTTTTTTTTTTTGCTTTTGTTTTCCAAAACCAATCATAATCAGTGTCATCAGAAAAGAGCCGTCATAGCAAATGCGAACAGCAAACACTCAGGACTAGCCAGAGCCTCTGTTGTTCACTAATGTAAGCGGTAGGGAAAGGGAAAAGTTAAACTAGGCGCCAACCTTCTGAAAAAAGATTGTGGAGGGCACCGTCTTTTAGCCTAAGGATCGACTCTCCGAGGGAAGCAAACTTATCAAGCATAATTGGGTTAATGACTATGCATGCAGTTTGCCGCAGAATACTTAGTTGTGAGCTATCCTTTTGTAGCGGATGAGAATGTATTCCAATGCTCTGAAAAAATCTGTTTTGCCAACAATCTTTCCAAACTCACTGACCAAGTCGCCGTAAAAGTCAATATCAGATAGAATCCCCCAGTTCCTCTCTTACAGCTCATTTTTGTTTGTGCATCGGTGGTTTATGTATACGCTAGAGGGCGTAAGCAGTGTTGCGAACTTCATTACTGCTTATGAAGAGTCTCAATAAAACCGAGACTCCCATTTTCTAATATGTAGAGTGTTCTTTGTTTCCAAAAGCGATCTTTTTGACGTTTATTTTACTAGCTGGAGTTAGTGCCGTGTCGCGGCGATAGAACGTCTCCCCGTACTTCACCAAGTGCAGATTATATTTCATTTCCTTTGGGATCATTGGGCCTATTGTGGTATATTTGAAAATGGATTTCTGCTCATCTATAAACTAGAGGGCGTAAGCAGTGTGGGTGAAGTTAGCTAGCTGTAAAAGTGCTCTAAACCCCCCCCCCCCCCCCGGTGGTTTGCTCTACTGACTGTTCTAAGGCGGTGGTCCCGGTGTTAGTCTTACTCTTTGTTGCTTTGTGGTTTATTCTACGAGGCGATTTGTTGTATGTCGTTCCGTGTGTCATTTTATTCTTGTGTTTTTAGTCCTTTTAGTATTGCGATTACCTCGCTTGGGGAAGAGAGAGCTAATCTTAATGCTTTTCGTACATTTGTTCGGTTTGTGCTTGTTTGGATTTGTCGGTTTTCTCTTCCTCTTGGGGTCTGGGAAGGGCTGCGGTTTGTGATTGTGGCACTCCCTGGACTTTTCTCTTACCTTTTTTTTTTTGCAAACTTCATTACTGCTTATGAACAGTCTAAATAAAACCGAGACTTCCATTTTCTAATCTGTAGTGTGTTCATTGTTTCCAAAGACAATCTTTTTGACGTTTATTTTATATGTGGCGTTTGTTTCGTTATTATTTGTACCTCATCTCTTCTTTTTTCGGCTCTTCGGGAAGGTTGTGCTTCATGATTCCGAGTATATTCACTTATATCTAGGCATCTGAATTTTATTCTTACCTTCAATTGACTTTTTATCAGTGGATGTCCTAATGTAGGATTTAGTGCTGCCTATTTCCTGATTCAACGTATTGATATGATGGAATCGTCAAATGACAACAATATTTCCTATTTGTACAGTTGAACCTCAGTAGCTGGAACACCGATGTCTAATTTACCATGGCTAATTCGAACTCGTTTTTGAGCCCCTCGAATTTCCTCCGATACCTCAAGAGAACAAATATTAAAGGAAATATTCTTATTTTATAAAGAAATAGTATGTTGTGTGTACGCATTAGAATCGCCTCATCGAGGCGATTCTAATGTGTAGATTCAACATACCAATATTTTGTAGAAGATCGAAAATATTTCTCTAAATTATTGTCATTTACTTCCTAACCTGGCACCATGATTAACCCTCAGTGGCTCGAACTACCCATATCGCGAACAAATTTCTATGGTCCCAAAGATGCTCGAGCCATTGAAGTTCGACTGTATGTGGGTTTTTTTTTGTAATTATGGTGTTGTGTCTTGACATTATTTGTACCTCGATTTTTCTCTCGGTGCCCCGGGTAAGCTGTGGTTCGTGACTGTTGCATTACCTTTGTAATTTCATTGACATATTTTTTCCGCTAAAGCAAAAAATACAACTCACATAGGAGTTTTGAATACCATGATTCAGATGGCGATAAAAGTTGCGTTTAATCCCTGGTTGGGAGCTTGTTGCTTTGCTTTTCGTTGGGTTATATCATGTGTACTGTTCATCAGCGTTTTATTTACCTGTCCTTTTGCTGTCATTTGTAGGCTACGTGATGTTAGTGTGGCTCTTCATATAGTCTTTACTGTTTTAGGTAGAAGAAGGCCTGGATCCAGTTGTTCAAAACTTAACAAAGTTGTTATCTAAGGTGACGTTGAAGTTCGTATCTTGAAATATGGCAAAAACATTGATATTTATGCTAATAAAATCTGAGAAGCTACTCACATTTTTGCAGCAAAAAAAAAAAAAATCAATGCATTTGAAAATACCTTAGCTACAACAGTTGACGAGTTTGTCATTAACAAGCTCGGTGAGCTAACGGTTCTTTGAACAACTGGGCCCTAGATATTTAGAATAGAATGAAATACGTTTATCTTCAACTGTAGAAATCATGTTTAGTTTCAAATCATGTAGGCGGTAGACCCAATATACTCTAGTTTGCACCAGCGGTGAACAAAGTCCTTTAAACCATCAAAATCTGCCTGCTTTTTGCATCCTATAGACATAGTCGAGAGAATTTTAGAGTCAGGAATAATTTCAGATAAGCAGTGATAATTGTCAAAGTTGATTGGCTAAGCAGGGACAGAACAGTGGTGAAAGAAGGGGTATATATTCTTTTTAAAAGTTTTCTTTTCGTTGCTAAATTTTCAACCGCACACTGATTTATTCAACCGCTCTCTTTTCACTAGGATGATCCGTGTGTGCTTGTTAACGAGTAAAGAACGTGCGATAGTGCATCTTACTTTAAGGATTGGACCTGCAGCCGGTTTATTTGCATCACGTATAACAAAACTGAGTTAACTAGTGGAATATTTTAAAAATTTTTGACTATTCTCTGTTTAGTTTAATCGTAATCAACCACAAGAAACAGCAATATATATTTGTCTCTTATCTGCTTTGTTAGTGTATGGACGGAAATCAAGGCCTTTTGCAAGGAGGGGGAAATAGTTACTGCCCCACTTTGTTTGAAAGGAAATCTGAAGTTGCCTCCCTTCGCAAAATATAAGTTACGTCTAATTGACTTCCATACATTGTGCGCCTAGCGGAGTTTCAGATCAGTCTGCATATTCGCGCAATCTGATCAGATTCTTCACTAGGCGCTATTTGAATTGCCAAGGCTGCAAAGTTTCTTCATGCGGACAAGAAGCTTCTTTGCGGATGTGCAGGCTGATTTGAGTATTCCTTTGGCGCAGGTGTCAGACGGTACCCTGGTCCCGAGATTATAAAACTCTTTTCATGCTCAGCTCAGCTGAGAATGAAATTTGTCCTGCTAATAAATCTCAAATTTCTAACAATTGCAAATTTCTTTCTAGCTGAGCATAAAATTTCTCTGCTAATAAATGTAAAAATGCCAATTATTGTTCGCATTTTCAGAGCAGAGAAAATTTCATGTTCAGCTGAGTTGAGCATGAAAAAAGTTTTATAACCTTGGGGCCAGGTAGCGGCTCAATATATTTTGAGTACTTACAATAGACAAAGATACAGAGATATATTGTTTTACAGTGACTTGTGAGCAAAATGATAAAAATATATTTATTTCAACTACACCCAGCCCCATGGGTCTATAAATATTATAATGCACAAATAAGAAACTACATGTATTTAAACGTAGATAATTGGCAATACTTTAACTTCGCAAATTGATACACAAATTAACTATACTGACCCACTGGTCAAATCTTCACAGCATTTATCAGGATCTCTCCACGTCAGCAGTGGAACGGTCCTGATACATGCAATAACCAAAAGGCAAAACCAAACCAATAGGTCCGACTGGTCGCCGTGCAATCCAAGTAATGTTTGGCATTGCCTAATCAATACACACCGATTATGTCCGAAAATATCAGCCATGTGAACTGCATAGGCGTCAGAAAGTATCAAATGAATATTATCAAATAGTAGTACGTTCTCTTGTTTACAGATCGAGGGTAGTCATTCTACCGATAACACTTCATTAAATGCTGTAAAGTTACTCTGTCAGGCGTCTGAACCGTCTGGAGAAATAACATCAGTGACTTCTGGCCAAGGCGTGTGGGGTAGCTACGGTCCAACCACCGAGTGTGACATTTCTAACGGACTGACTGATTTCATCACAGGCTTTAAGTTGCAGGTCGAAGAGCATCAGGTCAGTATGTCACTCAAAGCCAAAATGTATAGAATACAGAACTGAAAGCTTTTGTCAATGGCTTGGTCAGATCTCCCTTATTCCCTTGTAATTTTAGTCCGTCTTTTCTAAACTCAGACTAAACTAAACGACACAAAATGTAAATTTTGCCGACAGCGAGCGTTTATTGTTAGATGGACGTGGATCATCAGCACATGTTCAAAACTTATTAACAATGCACGTCTTACAATTTTAACATGAGTTTGCCTCTTTGTCTAATCATTTATCCCCATCCTTGAAACCGAGCAATGGCCCAGGAAAAAAAAAACCCGTGTCCGACGTCTAACAACGCTGATTATCTCAGGGGCAGGTATTGGACCATACCTGATTTTTTTTTATTCTGTCGGATAATATATGATTTTAAAATGATCACTTGACTTATAATACGATAGAGTATTATAATACACAGTTGACAGATTACTTTATCATATACATATTGAAAATTTGTGTGAATGGCGTGGCTCGCTCGCTAGAACTGACCACGTAGCAAACAACGCACCCATACCACATGCTAGAATCAAACAATTTGATTCGTCTAAATTCTAAATACGTATCTAAAAGACAATTCTTTTCCGCTAAACTGCCGAAACGCGGGAAAGGTTTAGTCTTTTCTAAATTCAGAGTAAACTAAACAACACAAAATGTAATTTTTTGCCGACTGCGAGCATTTATTGCTAGAACGTTACACCAAAGCAAGGGCAATGTTCAATGCAAATATTTTGAAATAACTTAATGCGATTTAAGGAAAATTACCTAAAATCATTTCTGAATCAAACATATATTCTCAAATATATTTGATGATCGAAAATTCCTAAAAACCTAACTTTTTTGTGATGTCTAACTTCTTGTCAAGAGAATCAGCAATATAACCGTCGCGACTCTCATCACTTTTCCATCGCCCGTGCCTTTTAAGGTATCTTTCATTTACATTTTCGTTTGCGGCCTTAGTGCAACCACTAGCCCTTAAACTATGCAACCCTAAATTTAAATTTGGAGCAACCGACTTCAATCTGTCCAAAAGACATTGTCTTGCTCTGGTATAACTCATTTTTTTTATCTTTATATATGGGTCTGCAAAATCCACGTGAGTTTTCGTTTTCGTCCCTTGACTTCGATTTACCCGAAAACGTTTTTCAAAGCCAAAAGCCGAAGGGCAACGGATTTTAACCGAAAATGCCATTGTTTTCATTACCAATTTTTATCACATCATATTGAGGTAAAATTTTGAAATTTTTCACAAAGTTTGCAAAACTCTTATCTGACGGTGCAAGGACTGGCCAAAAAGGGGCCGATTTCCATAACGGCACGACAACAGCACCCTTTAGCAGTTTCACTCTCTAATTTTCTTAATGGTCTTAATATATCTCTCGGAGCTGGTACAATCCAGTTACACTCCCCTGGCCAACTCTGATCTTAAGCATTCACGCCTTCTGTCCCGGACACCAAAATCTAGAATTAAAACGCGCACACTGTGCGTTCAAATGCGAAGCAAATCTGTCTATCGTATGCTTACCCCAGGTTCTGTCTAAAGCCTGGAAAATACAATTCTATATCTGCCAATCATCACTATCTAGCCCTCTACTCAAATAATCTGTCCCTTGATTCAGAGATCGGGGGATCCATTCAGGAATAAGGGTTATGTCCCTTTCATCACATGTCTGTTGAATACTTAAAACTATTTCCTGTAAATCTGACTTGCTACTTCCTGATTTTAAGACGTACTTTAAATTTTTGTTGTCCGAAACCATTTCACATTCTTACCTTGCAATAATTCGACATTAATGTTTATAACTCTACGGACAGCCTCCGTTTCTCTGTATGTCGAACAACATTTTTGCATAAGGGTCCCATGACCTAAATACCTCAGTGCCTTCAGAAAAGGCTCCCTCACACAGGGATACATACCCTCCATAACCACATGCGGAGGCATCGGAAAATGCTTCAACCTCAAAGCAATTATTCATTTCAAACCTCATGCCTTTTTCATTTAAAAGACGAACATTCTCTCGCCAAAAATGTATTTCACTTAAGGTGTTTCCATTTACATGCACTAAAGCATTCCAGCTTGCCCTTGTTAGTATGCTCTTATACAAATACCTGGTCTTGAGCCTTACTTAATTTATCAATAGAATTCTGTAACTAGATAATCCGACCGACAACACAGGCTAGAAATCTGATCTGAACTAAATGCATCTTGTCTGCTTTCAACTTGAATAGCAATGTCCAATATCATTTCTAACCGAGCAATTCGCTCCTCTGTGGCACATACTCTACCGGTACATAACCTAACCGAGTACAAAGCTGAGCTGGTTCCCAACAACATTTGTCTTCAGCAATTCAGAAAACAAAGTTACCTAAAGAATCATTGACAAAATTGCTCATTTTAGCGCTGTTTGGTAGGATTTATCTCCACCTATCCCATCGTATAAAAACATGAAAATTGTTTGACTTAATTACCGCCAGTGCGCAACGACTACTCCCATGACCTCGGAAAAATAAATCCTGCGGTACTGAGGCTAAACGGTAAAACCCGAAAGATGAAATATTCCGTCTTACCTTCTGTCTCATTATATGAACCTTGTGATGTCCAGGCAAAACCCAAGGTATGTGCTGTGCAACGAAACTATTTCTACATCATAGTACGCAGACTTTAAGTTGAAAGTAAATACATAATCACCTGTTTCAAACAATTGCTTCACCATGGAAACATCCTCATACTTGAATTTGAAAGTACATAGCAAATCATTGATATGCCTACAGTCCAATAATAAACTGGGTTTACCTTTCTTGTTAAATACTTACAACGAATGGTCTTTCCTCAACTCTCATGATACACCTATTTTCTACCAACCTTTTAATCTTTGTAGAAACAATATCTGCGCTTTCTCTTGCTGACTTGTTGTTCTTTAATATACTGATTATGGCAATGTTTAAATGGTATTCTGTATTCATCTTGTAACATAGATAAAGCATATCGAGGGTTGAGCGCAAGACTATGGTAACTCAAACATATTTTTGAAACCCTTGTTTAAGGGCATCTTGGACCCCTTTGTAAACAATGCAAATTTAGGTGCCATTGCTCATACGAGCAATGGCACCTAAATTTTCATTGTTTACAGAAAGAAATGTTGTAATCTTCATAACGCCTTCATGGTGAGGAGATAAGGTTTGGGGGAAAACAACCATCTGACTTACGCCAGTCTTGCGATCAACCCTCGATATCTACTAGCGCCTGACTTTATCCACTGATCAGTCCTTTTAGCATTGCGATAACCTCGCTATGGGAAGAGATAGTCTTGGTGCTTTTCGCACGTTTGTTCGATTTGCGCTTGTTTGGTTTTATCTGTTTCCTCTTCCTCTTGGTGTTAGGGAAGGGCTGCGGTTTGTAATTGTGGCACTCCCTGGACTTTTCTCTTACCCTTTTTATGCACACCCTTTTAATCTCCCCACAGGCGATACAACTTTTCCAGTTACAATCAAAATATGTGCTTACATTTCAATATTTAATTCTTTTGAACGGACTGATTTAGCTGTATAAATAGACTGACCGCTTGACTGACCACATTGCGACGAATGATCACATTTACAAATATATCACCCATACTAGAATTTAACCTTGAATGTGTATTACGAACAAAAGAGCAAGTACTGATCTTTTCTTTAGACCCTGATTTTTTATTTGCACATTCAAACTTCCAGTGATTGGGCATTCCGCACTCAAAGCATAAACCAGGTCTGCGAGACAATGATGAGACCGTCTGTATAGGAGCGCTGGCTGATGCAGTCGGCGTCGGCGTTGGAACCCGAGGATACGGCGAAAATCGTCGGTTTTTCTGTGTTTTTCCAGCTTTTTCTGCCGGTCCTGCTTCGCTATCTTGGTGGCCCTGGCCTCAGCCATGTTTATACGTTTCTCGTCCTCCTCGTCTGATGCTAAAGGATTTGAGACATACTCCTCTACAACAAGCCATCCTAACTTACTCGCATCTGCCATTCTAATCAATTTTGGGCGTTTATTTATTAACTTAATACCTTCAGAAATGTCTTGTGCCAATTCACGTTGATTGGTTTCACTTGTGGCGTGTGTTTCAGCGTCCCTGAATTTCCCTAACACTTTAGAATTAAATTTGAACTGGTCCACACAACTTTTCTTTTTGAACTGATTGTTCTCATTTGAAAGAATGTTCTGCTGAATTTTACCAAGCTGATTGTCTGAAAGTTCTGTCTGATTATCACCGATTCTGCTCTCATAAACCTTAAATTTATCAGAAATAAGCACATCTGATTTGTCCGTTAATTCCTATTGCGAATTCGCCGCCACCGCCCGCTGCACCTTAGAGTCAATGCCACTGTCCACGTCCATCTTAGGAAAATTGATGTGAATAGCGTGGATCGCTCGCTAGAACTGACCACGTAGCCACAAAAAAAAAACAAAAAAAAAAAAAAAAAACGCACCTATACCACATGCTAGAACCGAACGATTTGATTAGTCTAAATTCTAAATACGTAACTATCTAAAAGACAATTCTTTCCCGCTAAACTGCCGAAACGCGGGAAAGGTTTATTATTTAGCGAGGCTAACAATATTTTTTTCAGTTACCTAATGATAATCCATTTATTCTCCCCCTTCTATGGTAAACAGAGTGTCGGGGAGGACCATCCCTCTGAATACCTACAAAATGTGTAGTTTATAATATTTAAATAGTTGTGTTCTGGCTAGTTAATTAATTTATTCACCCTAAATATTGAGCAAACATTGCCGACCAAGAACAGGCACTGTACCATCTGATCAAGGTCTTTGCTTCCCATGCAATTAATTTTAGACACATGTACATCTGCTTGCAGCTCATACATGTATGACAAAGAGTTAAAACGTCCCAGTATTTTGGGCAAATACAGTGTGATTTAATTACACTTGCTCTAACTAACTTACATACACATTTACTGAACACATGGGAGACCTAAATGTCCACTATTAAATGATGGTGTTACGCTCGAGAGCGGTCAAGACGGAACGAGGTGACTTCCTATTATTCCAGGTTGGGTAGCACATAGCTATATCACTACACAGAGACTCTAACACTACCGTTAGATTCTTGTTGTGATATTTTACACATATATATATTTACAACATATGATACACAAAACACATAACTGCAATTCTCTTCTCGTCAGAGGTTAATGCACACTAAGTTTAAAATAGAGGAAATATTTCCCGAGAGGTATGCAAATCCGCTAAACAAACAAGTGCATAGCACGACCTTCTTTATAAGATTTGCAAGTCTCGAGGGAAATAATTCCTATATTATAAACTCAATGTGTATTAACTTATGTATATCATATTTTTTTTTCTTCGCATTCTGTTTTCCGCTCTTTTAGATGACGTCTGAACGCTTTGCGACGTTATGTCTGCTATAGTCGTAGCGCGACGTGATAACAGTCTAGAGGAAATATTTCCTTCTGGGAATTATAAATTATATTCCCCGCAGAAAGTATTAAAATAACTTCAGATGTGTAATATACCGGTTTATTATTTGATTAGACTGGCATGAGTCAAATTTTAGGCAACTATTACAACTCCAAACCTAGTGTTGTGAACTTTGTCGTGCTTATGTGAAGAGAATGATTACACTGAGCATGTGATGTAATAGAATGTCATGCTCTAATGAAATTTTCGCTAAATATAAAAAATGATTAAATAACGTGCTTGGTTTGATTTGTATTGAAGTACTACGATTATAAAACAACGACGGGTTAACATACAACTCAGAATTAAGAAAGAACTGTCATACACATCTGATTGACCACTCACCAGTAAAATATTCTAGCGGCACCAAACATTCTCTAAACGCCAACGGGTATGCCGCAAGCGTTTTCAGGACGACTTGCAATAATTTTCCTCTATTATCAAAGCTGGGTACTCTAAATGGAAAAGATTTGCTCCCCTGAGAGGAGGAACGCATATAACAGGGAAGCAAGTGTTTTTTTTTACATGAGCGGCTTTTCTTGTTTAAACCACTTAAACCGTAGATTGCTCTTATTTGAGGGTAGTCATGAACTTCAAGAGTACACCAAAGTCAGAAAGTGATGTGTTTGTGTAAATGTCACTTATATAAATATGTGTTACTCTACAACTTTATGGTAGAGTAGCTGTGTGTGATTTGGGTTGTGATAAGGAGTGTTTAACGTATGGTATGGTATCTTAGACTCGTAGCATCAAAACAGCTATATGATTATAATTCTATTAAGTTGTTCCGTGGCCTTTCATTCATCGAATATATCATATTAAAAGCTCACCAGGACATCTACAGTACTATTTTTATCAAATGAATGATTTATGAAAATTTTGTGCAACAATATTTACAAAATTTAATTTAATTTAAAGTATCGGTAAAATTTATCTGTTCATATATTTGCCCCAGACATTTAGCCACAACCCAACACTTCATTAATAAAAGATCAATTTGATCAGGAGTTTGCTTATTGCAGATCCTAATCAAGCTACTTCTTTTGTTGTATTTTATCTGGGGCATGTGTTTTGTTCAGACATGTCCGTCAGAATATGTACTTGAAAGTGTGTTAACATGTATATGAATTATTTATTTGATTCTCAGGGTTATGGTGACGACACTAGCGCCAATTTTATCAGCTTTCGGTGTCGTAGAGCTACAGATGACACGGAATATGAAATCGTCGCCGAGCCAGGCTATGGGGTGTTTGGCTCATGGGGCAGCTGGAGCGAATCATGTCCTTCCAACTCAGCTGTATGTGGCATTCAGACGAGCCTGGAACCCATCCAAGGCGGTGGAGACGACACTGCATTAAATGACATTAAACTATTTTGCTGCTCTATGTAATAACGGCGCATAGGTCATCATTAATAAATAGAAAATGCTCTTTCATCTTTCATAGTTGCAGTGTTTTTTTTTTTTTTTTTTTTTTTTTTTTTTTTTTTGTTTGTTTTTTTGTTATCTCTTTGGTACAGACTAAATTAAAGAAACTATTTCCCATACTAAGATTATGCAGAACTTGAACCTTTCTGTGTGTAGATATGATCAACAGCACGTAGGTAGATTGAGTAATATTAGTAACTCCAATTGAAAAAGTTACGTTAGTGTATACACTGTTGTTAGCTAGGGTATTTAGCAGTAAACCCATTATAGTCTGGAGACCCCTAAAAGGGTAACTTGCAAACAGAGCAGACCCAGGGTCTACACTGTTTGCGAATACTTCAGCATTTTTTTTCTCTATGAATATCTAAATCTCATAGCTTCACCTACCTTAAATTGAAATTGGACTCTTCCAATATATAGTGTGGGGGAGTTCATTCAGTCTACAATGGGTTAATATCATTATATAAAAACATACATTGTAGCCAGATGTAGGCTATAAGGCAGCATCTGGTCACCCTGCACCATCCTAGGGAATTTTGTAGACACATGTTTTTTTTCTGATAGCCGTGCAGTCTGATCAGAATGTTGACGGCGTATTTTGGATAGATAAGAATGCACAATGCAGCAGACAACGAAAACTGTGTTCAGGCTGCGCAAATGCGCAGACTGACTTAAGTCTTTATTGGGCGCACATGTTAGACGGTACATTTGCAAAATTTGCGGTTCTTGTGATTTTGCATAGTAGTGAGAAAAATATCAATATTTTTGGTTAACACGTGGCTTTTGTAGAACAATGCCTAAATTCTAAATCCTATATTCTACTTCCAATGGTTGCAGATATTAAGCAAGCTTTTTAGTGTCTCTTTACTTGTAGCAACCGTTTTACTGCATGTATCTGTTAATCTCTTTTACTAGTAACCTTTATTATTTCATATATTTATCTTAGTTTGCTGCATACCCTAACTGTTTCTCATATTATTACCATATCCATATTATTTAATTTTATTAGGTGCTACCTATATCTGTGCGTCTAAATTATCATCACTTGCTTCATATGTTGGTGAAATAAAACAAATCGCAGTTGAAATCGTTGTTCTTTTAATGTGTAAATTTATTTTTGTCTACTTTCGTTTTTGCGATGGGCTCGACACATCGTGTTTGCTGCCTTATTGCACGATCGAGTGTACGAGTTATCGAGAGACCTGGGTATCATTCTTTACCTATACGTTGTAGAAATTTCTTCGTGTGCTAGAAGAAGTGTATTATCAATTTTCACGATGTAACTCTGGGATCTGTTTCATCCACTGTTCGCTTCCGCGAGTCGGGCGCCACTTTACGTTATGTATTATTAATCAATTACTTGTATGGTAAAGCATTTAATGTTTATTTGCTCGTGAGACTGGAACCAACATTTTATCGTGTCATGTGACCTAACCGTTGAATATTCACATCGAGCGTGGATATGTTTTGGATTTGGTCCATTCAAATCCTGGTTCGAACATCGTAGTAGCAACGGTTGTAAAACTGCGTCCCTGGCCGAACATTTCACCGGCTGCTTTGGTTAACTCTTGGAGGCTCCAGACGTGTTTAGCACAGAATATCTCACTTGTTTCTTCAGTTTCTGTTTCATTTAGTCACTGATGCTAGATTGCTTGAAGCAGAAATAAATGTTGCATTTGAAGCTTACAGTGCACTCATTGTATATGTATTTAATACATTTTCCTGAATTTGCAATAGGAAATCTGCATGTCATAAGGCTGAATTCCAGTGTCAGCATACTTTCTAGGATTATCAAGCTTAGGAAACTGAGGTCATCACGAAAACATGCCTATATAATTTTGACCCCCTTAAACCCCACTTTTATATAGTAAAACTGGGGTTAAGAGGGGTATACATTATTTTTCTTATTTCTGCTCAAAAACATAGATTGTGGGTACTCGTTAGAACCGCCTCGGCGAGGCGGTTCTAACGAGTACCCACAATCTATGTTTTGAGCAGAAATGTGAAAAATATCAGAGTTTTTTATCTGAAAATTTTCAGTTTTTTGGAGGTGAATTTTTCTATATAGTCATGTTTTCGTAATGATTTCACTGATGACTTAGCTTTGGATGCCTTTTCTAAAACTGTCAGTGATTTTTATATTGATCTCATTAATTTTTGCCACAGTCATGATTATTCATGTAGTCTGACTGATTTATTTATGCACTGTTTTTGTTTACAGATAAAATATTAAGTTTCAGTTCTCCACTTTTCAGTAAATCTTGATCCCTGAGAGCCTTGCCCTTAGAACTACCTGTGAATTGGTGATTCCATGCCAGTGAGACTTCCAGTCGCAGCTATAACTGGCATAGTTATGGCAATGAAAAAAGAAGAGGGGCGATCACCAATCCTCGGGGTAGTTTACTATACTATTTAAGTATATGGTCCTTGGATTCGGTGGAGGTGAATTATACGTAGAGACTATTTAGTGCCACTCACATCTGTGAAATAACTTGAGTGTTGACCTGGTTCTGCTGGCGTGGGGCTCAAGTAACGCTACATAGGGTAGCCAAATGCAATCACAAACAAAATTTCCTTTTATTTACTGACCAAAATCAACTTTAACCTGATCAAAATAATAATATTTGACGCCCGCTTTTCAAAATTCCATCACGAATACACGCCTATACAATTTTGACCCCCCTTAAACTCCACTTTTATATAGTAAAACTTGGGTTTACGGGGGTATATATTATTTTTCTTATTTTTGCTTAAAAACATAGATTGTGAGTACTAGTTAGAACCGCCTCCTAGGCAAGGCGGTTCTAACGAGTACCCACAATCTATGTTTGAGCAGAAATATGAAAAATATCATAAAACGCAAATGATTTGCGAAAGGATAGACATTCTAAAAATCTGTTGTTTGATGCACAAACATAACATTAGTCGACAAGGAAGAGTGAGTAATGCGCATGCATATGCTTAGAAAGTATTTGTAGACTAAAATGGCCCACAGACACTACGAAGCTACATGCGTACCCAACAAAGACTCGGGCCATTACCCACGGAATACAGTATCGTACATTGGTTCACTCAATGTATACAGGTATACAGGTGACTACAACAGAGCCAAATAACACGGTGTCGCTGTTTTACAATACTCAGCTTACAGTATTACACATACATTACGAAAACACGCCTATATAATTTTGACCCCCTTCAACCCCACTTCTATATAGTAAAACTGGGGTTTACAGGGGTATACATTAGTTTTCTTATTTCTGCTCAAAAACATAGATTGTAGGTGTTCGTTAGAACCGCCTCGGCGAGGCGGGTCTAACGAGTACCACAATCTACGTTTTGAGCAGAATAATAATAGATATCAGAATTTTTTATCTGAAAATTTTCCTTTTCTTTAGTTGTAAAGTTTTTAATATATTGGAATAGGCGTGTTTTCGAAATGAAAGTCTTATCAGAAGGGTGGGATGGAGGAGAAGGCCGCAAGGCATATCTGGTAGTTTCTGATAGTGCCAGTTTGCAGCACCGGGTGAGCGACGGAATCGTGTATTTTATGGAATTTTTCAAAGGCGATGACCAGAACTGTTTGTTCCATTTAAAGTCCACAGCAAGCACTAAAATCACCTATATTTTACACATAAGGAGTTTGTAACGCCTCTCATTCGTTGTACACAAAAACGTTACTTCTGCGTTGGCATTACGAAAACATGCCTATTTTAATATACTGAAAATTTTACCACCAAAAAAATGAAAAATTTCAGATATAAAATTCTGACATACTCGATGAGACGGTTCTAACGAGTACCCACGATCTATGTTTTGGGCAGAAATAAGAAAAAGAATTGTACCCCTGTAAACCCGGTTTTACTATATAAAAGGGGGTTTAAGGGGGGTCAAAATTATATAGGCATGTTTTCGTGATGATTCGTTTTAGGCGAATATGCTGTTCCTTCAATTATAAATGCCAGGAGAATACTTAAATTAACAGTCTTCTGCGAGGGCGTGTCAATAAATAACCAGCCTATCCCATTTCCGATGAACCGAGACGGTCACAATTTTCATGCTTTGTTTCAATATATGTTTTATACCTGGGTACAAAATTGCACACGTATCGAGTCATTCTTTAATAAGGTATTGAATGTCAAACATGGCTAGTGATGCAAAGGCATGCTTTTTATCTAAAGTTGAGTACCGAGCTGTGATTCGGTACTTGTATTTAAAAGGTAAATCAGGCAAGGAAATACGCGGCGAGTTAGCCGATGTTTATGGGTCTTCGGCACCATCTTATGCTCAGGTTAAATTCTGGGTAGGGGAATTCAAACGCGATAGAACGTCTTTAGAAGATGAAGCCAGGTCTGGACGCCCACTGGATGCCACCGACGAAGAAATTTGTAAGAAAGTTCGGGATCTGGTATACTCTGATAGGCGAATTTAGGTGGAAGAAATAGCGGAGGCATTAGGCATTTCACATGGTAGCGTTTCAACAATCTTACATGATCGTTTAGGTATGCGCAAGCTAACAGCCCGTTGGGTCCCAAAATCCCTTAGCGATGAGCAAATGGCAACCAGAGCATCAGTATGCAGCGCCTTGTTGAAGCGTTTTAGGTCAAAAGATGATTTTCTTTTGCGTCTGGTGACTGTACATGAGACTTGGGTTCATTATTATGAGCCAGAGAATAAAGCTCAGAGTCGTCAGTGGGTAGGGCCTGGGGGGCCCCGATGCCAAAGAAGTTCAAGACGCAACCATCTGCTGGCAAGGTGATGGCCACAGTATTTTGGGACGCAAAAGGCGTTTTTATGTTGGATTTTTTACCCAAGAGAAGTACAATAACTGGAGTGTACTATGCAAACTTGTTAGACCAGCTGAGAACCGTCATCCGTGAAAAACGCCTAGGTAAACTCTCTAAAGGTGTTTTGCTGCTGCAACAGGACAACGCGAGAGTCCACACTTGCAAAGCTGCAATGGATGCTGTAGAGCGAAACGGGTATGAATTAATACCACATCCTGCCCATTCGTCTGAACTAGCTCCTAGCGACTTCTTCTATTCCCAAACTTGAAAAAAGATATCCGTGGACTTCATTTCCGGTCTGATGAAGAAGTCGTGACGGAAGTTGAGGAGTGGGTCAATGGAAAGGACCCTGACTTTTTCAGGTCTGGACTGATGGCACTTGAACACCGTTGGTCTAAATGCATCACACTAGAGGGCAATTACATTGAAAACGAAGAGGTGGATCTCAACCGGAAATAAGTTAGGCTGGTTACTTATTGACTCACCCGCACCTTGGGAATGCACGCCACGCTTGGATTCCCATTTGTTTGACAGAGTCTTCGACATGTTTTCTAAAAATTGAATTATTATAATAAATAAAACGATTACACGAAAATGTCGAAATCAAACAAAATCATGAAAAAAAGTTCCTCGAACGAGTTATTACACCACATCATTGTACCTTGGGAAAGCGCACATGCATATCTTTGGGTGTTTGCAATGAAAAAAAATGAAAATTACGGATAATTCAGTGTAAACTTTATTTTGCCTCTGAGTATATACATTTATGAAATACTGGTGAAAAGGGACGTAAAACACCAAACCGTCACCATAAAATAAAACTGATCAAGTAGGTACAGTCACTTTAACACGGAAACAAAGTTTTCTTGCAACAAATTAAAAATTATAGGAATTGAAATTTAAATCCATAGACATACGATCAAAAACAAACATTGTTTTATGCAAAATTAATAAGGACGGACAGAGCATATCAACGAAAAGAGAAATATATGTACATTTAATATTAAACTCATTTGAGCCCAGCGTCCACAAAAGGGGACTTTAGCAGACAGTAAAGACCCAGATCAGACGCAGTAGAACGCGGCGTCTGATCAGGGTCTATACTGCATTAAATATAGGAATTTCTATAAAACATCTTAATAATAAAACTAACCAGACACCCATTCAGCTGGAATTGAACCTGTCTAAAGAGTTGAAAAAAAAAATAGTCCACTCGTCATAAATGGGTTTGAAAATGTTTGAACATACATGGACGCTAAAGGGCAAAATTGACATATTAGTATGCTTTAACATGTTTAACTGACACGTTGACCTTTGGATGCTTTTACAACAGACTGTACGCTCAAATGTTAGAGTGGCGTATATATATATATATATATATATATATATATATATATATATATATATATATATATATATATATATATATATATATATATATATATATATATATATATATATATTATGTTTGTCAAATGCCTCTTTTTTGAGACGGTGAAAATGTCCAAAGTCAGAGATGGAAGAGTTAAGGTGTTCACGATTGAAGGTGTTAATTATAAATTCAACTCAGTCATGTCTTAACAGCGATAAACAAAGGATTAATAATAGAACATTCGTAAACAAAATGCAGTCCCGCTCTCTAAAAATGAGTAAATGTCACAGTTGTTTCAGCACCTCTCTCTCTATCTCTCTCTTTGTCTCTCGCTGTCTGTCTCTTTCTCTCTCTCTCTCTTACGCCCCATGTGTGTGTGTGTGTGTGTGTGTGTGTGTGTGTGTGTGTTTGTGTGTGTGTGTGTGTGTGTGTGTGTGTGATTTCGTATCTGAAGATACAATATCTCACCAAAAAAAAAAAAAGATTGTTAATTTCTCACTTGAGGATTATTTTGACATATCTATGTAATGCACATATACAGCCCATGTTCTCCCATGATACAAATTATTAAACAAACACAGTAATGATATTGTTCATATTTATCCACGAAAACATATGTTGTGGGTACTCATTACAAGCGCCTCCACGGGGTGTTTCTAATGAGTATCCACAACATATGTTTTCTTGGAGAAATAAAAAATTATGATATCCCTCTCATCAAGGCTCATACTTCTAATGCAGGGATATACTATACAATATTGGGAGTAGTTTCGCGTTTTTCGCGTTTTGAATCAAATTTAAATTTTATACTATAAATATTCTTTATATTAATGTGCCGAATGGCTCCCCTTTTCAGCGCTGCCAGGTATGTGATTAGCCCCCCTTTTTCAACAAAAAGTATATGACTGACCCGATGTTTCTTGTTTTGTACGTAAAAGGCCACACTTTTCTGACATCCCGGTATATGCTTATATTTTTGGCTCAGATATTTTTCGAGGCTGCTTGTTCTCTTGGTATTCAGTGAATTGACTGCGATATTTGTATTTAGGAGTATAAAAAAAATCAAAGGACAGTATATGATTAGGTCAACATTTCGGACGATCAAGTATATGAATGGGTCCGTTTTTTCAAAGGCCAGGTTTTTGAATGAGGTAGGTTTCGAAATACTGGCTCGCACACCTGAACCACAATTACCCCTAAGTTACCCTTCCCCTCCCCCAACCCCAACTTTCCTCCCCGCGCATTAACAGTCCCGAAGCTGTGTTGAACCGTATTTCTCACGGAACGGATTCCTCACGCCGGTGTGATAAATTCGACCGAATTTTTCACAATCGGACAAAGGTGAAGAATACGTTTTGCGGATTTAGAGTTTTTAACACAAACGAGTTTGTCACACATTAGAATTTCTATTGCTTGCACACCATTAAACAAATTTTTAATGAATGGAAACATTTTCGGTGAAATATGGGTGTGAGAAATTCGGTCGGATTTTTCACATGTCATGTATTTGGTCAAATATGCCACAACTATGAATAATTCGGTCGAATTATTTTTACAGCAGGGAAGTTTTCGATCGAATTTATCACGTGCCAGATATAATTGGTCGGATGTGTTACATGTTACACACTTTGGTGAATTATAGGTGTGAGAAACTGGAACGTATTTTTCATATGTGATGTTTTCGGTCAAATGTGTTACAACCGTGTGGCGAATTAAGTCTATTTTTCCATAGTTTCACAGCTGTAAAGTATTGGATCGAATTCCTCGCAAGTGACATATACGGTCGAATTTCTTACATGTGACACATTTTGGTAAAATATAGGTGTGAGAAATTCGGTCGGATTTTTCACAAGTGATGTGTTCTGCTGAATATGCGATGACTTTGACGAATTTGGTCAAATTGTTCACATCTGTGAAGTATTCGATCATATTCCTCATGTTTGACATATTCAGTCGGAACTTTACATTTGATATTTTCGGCAAATGTAGGTGTGGGAAATTCGGTCGGATTTTTCACATGTTATGTTTTCTGTCCAGTATGTCACAACTTGTATGAATCCGATCGATTTTTCCACATCTGTGCAGTATATCACTGAATTTCTCACGTTTGATATAATCGGTCAAACATCTTATACGTGGCCTTATCGGCGAATATAGGTGTGAGAAATTCGGTCGGATTTTTCACATATGATGAATTCTGTCGAATATGTCATAACTGTGACGAATAAGGTCTAACTGTTCACATCTGTGAAGTATTCGATCGAATTCCTCACGTTTGATACATTTAGTGGGATATTTTACATGTGATATTTTCGGCGAATATAGGTGTGAGAAATTCGGTCGGATTTTTCACATGTGATGTATTCTGTCGAATATATCATGACTGTGACGAATTCGGTGGAAATTTTTCACAGCTGCGAAACATTCCATAGAATTACTCACCTGTGCTATATTTGGTCAGATGTATGATTAATGTATAATTCAGATCATTTGTGGCTTTTCATAATCACGATTATCAATTACCAAAATTAATCCATTGTTACAAATAATTCGCATTGATATCTTAAAGTATTAAAATCGGGCTGATTTATATCAATAATTTACATTTCAAGTTTAAGATAACAATATAAAGACTGATTTTTAGATATCGATTTTTCGAAATAAAATATTCACAAATTGGGTATCAATATATGTAATTATTAATATCCATAATTATTAATAGATATGAATAAAACTCTTTACAGATATCTATAATTTAAAGATATCTTTACAATTAGAATATTTGATATCAGTACCAACAATCTTATATCTATAATAAGATTTGTCGAAATCTGTATAGAATAAGGGATGATTGATATTATTGAACAAATCCATAGGTATCAAGAAACAGATATGACATTTCATTTATTTCATTTTATGATATCCAGTAATATTTGAAGTTAAAAATAATAATACAATAAATAATAAATCTATCATTCGATTAAAAGATATGCATGATAAGAAAAATATATTACTTAGAAACTGTATTAAATGGTTAATCGTATGTTTTATATCATAAGCTGTGACAAATACGTTTGTGAGAAATCCGTGCATGAAAAAAAGGCACTTTTTTGAGGTTTTTTTTTTTTGAAAGGTGACAAATACGTTTGCGTGCTATATATAAAACTGATACCGAACGAGTTTGTCACAGATAGGTGAGGAATACGTTCGGCAGCTGTGAAAAATTCGGTCGAATTCTTCACGCCGCGTGACAAATCCGACCGAATTTTTCACACGTGTGAGGAATCCGTTCCGTGAGAAATACGGTTCAACAAAGCTGT
>OZ024834.1:69225886-69320886 GCA_964016985.1 Anodontia alba
GACAGGGTATATCGGGGTTCAGCAGGACAAGGGTTAAGAAATAACCATAACAAGGTTTTATGGGGCTGTACAATGTACTGAGTTATACAGTCGAACTTCAATGGCTCGAACATTTTGGGATTGTGGAAATTAGTTCTAGACATAGGTAATTCGAACCACCGAGGGATAATCATAACGCCAGGTCAGGAGGCAAATGGGAATAATTTGGGGATGTCTTTTCGACCGTCTATGAAATAATGGTATGTTGAGTGTACTTATTAGAATCTCCTCGATGAGGCGATTATAATGAGTACGAACAATAAACATTTTCGTGATAAAATAAGAACATTTCCCTAAAATATCTCTAAATTTTTGTGTTCTTGAACTATCGGAAGAATTTCCTAGGCACTGAAAAACGAGTTCGAATCAGCCACATATTATTATCTTTGTTTCTATTTATAACTTTGGAATAGCTGGTACATGTAAAACATTACAGGGAATTTACGGGAAAAGCAGTCTGATATGTTATAATATGTTTAATGGTCTTAACAGAATTAACACAGCATGTTATGAAATATATATCTGACGCGTACTGCTAAAAGAAACTACTAGAAGAACTCCTGTGCGCGTATGAAGGTAAAGATACTAGTACGCAGCCAAGCTATAATGGTACATCTTAGCTTCTACTGCCATCTGACAAAAACTATTTGTAACGTCTAAATCTTTTGAGAGACAACGTCAGAAAACGTACCTTCATACTTACACGCCGAGCGAAGATTCAGATCAGCCTGCGCATACGCGCAGTCTGATCAGAATCTTCACTGGACGCATTTTGGATAGCCAAGGGAGCAAAGTTTCTTTATGCGGACAACGAAGATTAAAATCATACTGCGCGGATGCGCAGGCTAATTTGTGTCTTTGTTTGGCGCATGCGTCAGATGGTACGTTTTCTCGTGTGTGCGACTGCAATTGACTCTCGTTATCTCAAACACTGATAACTCAAACTACTATATAAGCCAAACTAAACAAGAGGCAATATTGATTTAGTATAGGGATCAAACATGGTTTTTCATGCATTAACATTCGCTAGGTCCCTTGGGAGGTGTTGAAAACCGAGGCCGAAGGCCGCGGTTTTCAACACCTCCCAAGGGACCTGGCGAATGTTAATGCATTGAAAAACCACCACGTTTGATCGCTTTTATTGCATAAAAACTGAAAACATGTGCGGCACTGCTTTTTATGCAATAATACTGATTTAATGTACTATATTTTCATTGCATTTGAACACCTTTTATCTCTAACTACTGTTATCTCAAACCTAAAATTTTAAATTCTGGCCCACTGGAGTTTGTGATAACAAGAATCGACTTTATTTTCCTTCTTTTCTAGGTATACGAACTGGATGGTAGTATACACGATCAAGACTGGGTGATGCAGCTGTATAAAAATACTACAATATTATTTGTACAAAACAATAAAGACTTCACTGGTGCTAAAATCATCAAATCAAATATTAAGTAGGTTGATTTTTTTTTTTTGTTTTTTTTTAATTAAATGACCTATTCTATTTGCCCTAAGCATTTGGACAGACAAGCCTGAGGAAGCAGTCGAGACGCCGCAGCACGCCAATCATGCAGAAGATTTTTTAGCCCTTTCTGATTACTTAAAAATCTTATAGCCTACCGCTTAAGCCGATACTAACGAGCGCATGTAGCCTCGCAAACTGCATAGCTGAATATGTAGAAACTTAATGAAACCAAGTCTCCGATTTTCCTTCTTTTTAATGTTCTTTGTTTCCAAAGGCAATCTTTTAGATTTTTTATTTAGTAACGTCCAGTGGACGTAAAATTAAAGAGCTTCAAATTTTAGGACGTGTTGCATGGATTTAAGCAGTCCCAATATTTAGGGTTCATAAGTACATCCTTTAATTCAGAAGTTTATTTCATCCACTGTACATATTTAAAGTGTTTATCAAATGTGGTACTTTTTATTTGTCTTTATTGACATAGAGTCTGACTGTAGATCTAGAGGTCGCAAGTTCGAATCCCAACTCGGCCACATAACTTTCGTGGCGATTGATCATAAAATGATTTCAGCGGCCATTCTCCCCGATCTGCTGAGTCAAAAATGGCAGCTGTCAGTTACTGGCGAAAGTACCTGCACAAAGTAGTGGTTTACCGTTTAGGGGGCTAAGTCAGCTCAGGAAAAGTGTGAGTAGACTAACTGACCGGCTCGACATGACTCTGACAGTGTTGACCGGGCTCATTACGAAAACACGCCTATTCAAATATATTGAAAATTTTACAACCAAAAACTGGCAAATTTTCAGATAAAAAATTCAAATATTTTTCATATTTCTGCTCAAAACATAGACTGTGGATACTCGTTAGAACCACCTCGGCGAGGCGGTTCTAACGAGTACCCACAATCTATGTTTTGAGCAGAAATAAGAAAAATAATATATACCCCTGTAAACCCCAGTTTTACTATATAAAAGGGGGGTTTAAGGGGGTCAAAATTATATAGGTATGTTTTCGTGATGTGCAATACTCTAAATTAAACAAACAAACAAAAGAGTAGGCATATTATGGATGTATGTAACGTTTGTGTTTAGCAGTCAGTCCTAGAAAGAATCACAATTATTGTCCCCCGACGTTAGTCGAAGGGGACTATAATAATGGGTTCGTCCGTACGTAGACACAATATTGTCTCCACAACTCCTCCTACAGTTTTCAAGAGATTTTGATGAAACTTTCCAATTATTGTTTCCATGACCTGAACATGAGCATATTTTATCGATATCATGCTCGACTGATTTTTACGAGAGATATAGCCCTTTTCCGTCCGTCCGTAGACACAATCTTGTCTCCGCAACCTCCTACAGTTTTCAAGGGATTTTGATGAAACTTTCCAGTTATTGTTCCCATGACCTGAAGATGATCATATTTTATCGAGGTCATGCTCGACTGATTTTTACCAGAGTTATAGTCTTTTGACAATTTTTCTGTATTAAGTCTTGTCTCTGCAACTCCTCTTGCAGTTTCAGTGGATTTTAGTGAAACCTTCCAGTCATTGTTGCCATGACCTGAAGAGGATCATATACCGAAGTCACGCTTGACTGCTTTTTGGCAGAGTTATGGCCCTTTATCAGTTTTAGCCATTTATCAACATAATTCTTGTCTCCGCAACTCCTCCTCCATTTATGATCAAGAGGTATTGATGAAACTTTCCAGTTATTGTTTCCATGACCTGAAGATGATCATATTTTATCGAGGTCATGCTCAACTATTTTTACCAGAGTTACGGTCCTTTGGCAATTTTTAAACAGTAAGTCTTGTCTCTGCAACTCCTCTTGCATTTTCAGTGGATTTTAGTGAAACCCAGTTCTTGTTGCCATGACATGTAAAGGATCATATTATACCGAGGTCACGCTTGACTGCTTTTTACAAGAGTTATGGCCCTTTGTCAGTTTTAGCCATTTATCAACAAAAGCTCTTGTCTCCGCATTCACCACATACTGACATTTCAAACGCCGGGGGACACTTGGCCTGCGGCCTTTTATTCAAGAAGTTTAATTTTTGTTCTGCACTTTGCATATTTGCAGGACAAAAACAATAGCCTTTGATTTCATTGGCACTATTCTCAAGTCTACAAACTATCCCTGCGGACACACGACGTTGCATCGACGTTGATGCGACGATGTCTCAACGTTGAGTGCTCTCTGGGTTCTACCCGGGTCGCACTCAGTCCTCATATCTTCTTTTTCAGAAATAAGACACCAGCTGAAATTTTGAGCGATGTAAAATTCTCTGTCTCCCTGATGCAGAAATATCCGGATCATTTCGCCGGTTATGATCTGGTAGGACAAGAAGACCCCAGCCCTCCATTATTGTATTACCTTGATGCCTTGCTTTATCCTTCACAAACGCTTCCTCCGGACTCTCTTCCTTATTTCTTCCATGCAGGAGAAACCGGTATGTTTCTTTCATGTTTATTTGGTGATTATCTTTTATATACAAGCCCCAACATGAGGAAATTATGTCATTAGAGTAGCTTACCCTTGTGCAGATCCCATCACGAAAACATACCTATATAAGTTTGACCCCTTAACCCCCATTTTTATATAGAAACACTGGGGTTTACAGGGTATACATTATTTTCCTTATTTCTGCTCAAAATACAGATTGTGAGTACTCGTTAGAGCCACCTCGGCGAGGCGATTCTAACGAGTAACCACAGTTTATGTTTTGAGCAGAAATATGAAAAGTATCAGTTTTATCTGAAAACTTTCAATTTTTTGGTGGTGAAATTTTCAATATATTTTAATAGGCGTGTTTTCGTAATGCGAACTACCCATGTGCAGAACAAATTTTCATAGTCCCAAAGACATTTGAGCATTGAAATTCAACTGCAGAAAAAGTAAATATGGAAATATCCAAGACACACAGAAAAGCACAATCACGGAGCACAGCCCTTCCAACCCAGCAAACACATAACGTCGTATTAACGTTGTTTCGACATGACTGCGACGTCCTGACGTCGCAGCGACGTCGAAACGGCGTTACTATATCGTTGTGTGTTACTGGGCTTGGTATCGTATAAGGGTTGACCTGTTTAAAATGACAACACAAAACAGTGCAGTTGATTCTCGTTATTTCGAAATGCAAGGGACTCTCTGAAATACTTCGAGATATCCGTACCTCGACATATCAGATTTCAACGGTTGGTAAAAAAGTTAATAGGACAACCACATTTCACAAACGAATATGTAATTTGACTCCTGAATTAGAGATGTATTGTAATATTGTGAAAAAGAGGAGAAAGGAGCAATTTCTCCTCTTTTCCACACTAATTTATAATCTGTTTTTAGACTTCCATGTTTAAACAGGGAACATATTTTCACTTCGAGATAAGCGGTTATTAGTAAAGTCGAGATAACGAGAGTCGACTGTACCGGAAAGAGAATGAACAAAGAGGAATTGCAACAGAAACATCGCCTTGGAACTGTCAACAGTGACATGTTGGGCGACTTAGATATGAGCTAGGTCACGAAACACCTAAATAAGACCTACTAAATATGACCAACAAAGGCTCAGATCAGCCTGTACATCCACCCAGGGTTTATCATTTATCCCTCTTTGGATAGCCCGGGGCTGTAGAAGGCACATGCGATCAGCAAAGACTCTGATCAGTCTGCGCGGATACTTGACGCACGGATACTGTAGGTTTTGTCATGCGCTGGCTCGTATGATTTTATTGGTATCCAACCCTTGCCTTTGCGTCTGTCCACACATTCAAACGATATCTTCTCCTAAACAACACAAGAACAAATGATACTCGAGTATGAGCAAATTTAATGATGCTAGTATGAGTAAATTTGCCCTGGTTTATGTCTATTGTTTCTGTGTGTTTCATTTTTTCAGATTGGCAAGGAACAAAAGTGGATGAGAATCTTGTGGATGCCGTGTTACTAAACACATCTCGTATTGGTCACGGTTATGCCCTACCTAAACATCCACAAGTAATGTCGATAGTGAAAACTAAAGACATAGCAATTGAGGTCAATCCTATATCAAATCAGGTAAAACAATCAATGAAAGTGATATACGTTTTATCTAGGCCGACATTCGTAGACACTTTCAGGTTGATGGTGATCGTGTGTCAGAGCATCATATCTAATTATAGGGATCAAACATGGTTTTGCATGCATTAACATTCGCCAGGTCCCGTGAGAGGTGTTGAAAACCGAGGCCGAAGGCCGCGGTTTTCAACACCTCCCAGGGGACCTGGCGAATGTTAATGCATTGAAAAACCATGTTCGATCGCTATTATTGCATAAAAATTAAAAACATTTGCTGCATTTTGCGTTATTTCTTGCGCTGTTTTGTTTCGCTATTTCACTGATGTCTCGCGAATGCAATTTCCACGGACTATGCTCGTTCAAGGGCCGGGCACTACACATCTCGTGACGGCAGCAATTATGTGGCCCCGGTACAGACATATTGAAAGTTGGGTAGCCGTGCATAAACAGCGCGTGAATTGCACGGCTTTTCGCCGGTTAATGCACGGCTGTTAATAACACGCGGCACTGCTTTTTATGCAATAATAATGAGTTATTGATCCAGTATAGAAGCCGAGCTTCAAGAAAAAAAAAAACAAAACAAAAAAAAAACAAAACAAAAAAAAAACAAACAAAAAAACAAATCTGGGTACATCCAGGGAAGGCAACAACCACGTAACGCAGCCCAGCCAAGGCACGGAATACGGGTTGAATGACACGAACCGACAACACAAAGCAACTTCCTAACCAAAACAGAACGAACAAACGAACACGAACTGAAACAGCATCTAAACATATTTTATTATTTATTAAACAATCAGCACCTGCACTAATAAGTGTATTTTCCCTCTTGAAATCTGGAGTTTGAAGATTGCTTTGATTTCCTAGCTATATGAATTGCATAAACATTAATAAAATGCTTAACATTTCGGTTTGAAGTCTTTGTAAAATATTGTTTTATGACTACATATAAACTTAACAATATACCTGCTCTTGTGTTATAGAAATCAGCAGAAAATACGTTACGGAGACTGGTGGTATTGGGAGAGGTATTGCATTATATGTTGTACCATGGGGAATATCTACCAGGCATATGTGGAGAATGAAAGCCCAGGTTCACCTCCATCTCTGCTCATTCTGATTGGGATTTGCTGTCTGCTAACAAAAATAACCCATTGAAGACCGGAGACCCCTAAAAGGGTTACTGGCAAACAGTGCAGGCCCATATCGCGGCGTCTGATCAGAATCTCCACTGTTTGCAAATAGCTTTACCATTTTTCTTTAGGAATATCTAAATCATATAGCTTGACATACTAAAAATTGAAAATAGACTTTTCCAATATATAGTGTGGGAGAGTTTATTTTATCTTTAATGTGTTAATAGATACTGAAGAACATACATATAAACAAGCAAAATGGCATAGGAAATTGTGAAGCTGCACAGTCTTACCAGGACATTTGCTGTTTATATAACGTATTTACCCTAGGTATTCAGACGGACAACATCATGAGCAAACAGATAAAACGCCGCAGAACGCAGCATCCAATCAACGCCTACTCTGTTTGTCCCTCATCGAGCAAGTTTTACACACATTAAGACGGCGTGTTGTAATTTAACCCATTGTATACTGAACAGATTCTCATACATAATATATTGGAAGGGTCCCATTCCAATTTTAGGTACATCCGGCTTTGAGATCTACATATTCCTAGAGAAAAATGGCTAAACTATTTGCTAACAGTGGAGACCCTGATCAGACGCCGCGTTTTGCGGCGTCTGATCTGGGTCTGCACTGTTTGCCAATTACCCTTTTACGGGTCTGCCGACTACAATGGGTTAAGGAGTTAATGTGTCCAAATACTTAGAGTAAATACAGTATGTCCTGAAGCCATCTTTTTACATGGCAGTCATATATTATTACAGATTCTTAAGCCTGTAGATGACTTGTGCAACCACCCAGCGTCATTTTTTTTATCGACAATAATATCATGTTAGTCATATTGTTAGTCATATATTGCTACAGTACTTAAGCTAATAGATGATTTGCGCTACCACCTAGTGTTCATATTTATCGACAGTAATAGCATGGCACAGTCATATATTGTTACAGATACATATGCCAAAAGGTGACTGACGGAACCACCCAGCGTCAGTATTTATCGATAATAAAATCATGGCACAGTCATATATTGTTATAGGCACTTATGCCAAAAGATGACTTACGGAATCACCCAAAGTCAGTATTGATCGACAATAATATCATAGCACAGTCATATATTGTTACAGTACTTCAGCTAGTAGATGACCTACGGAACCACCCAGTGTTAGTATTTATTAACAATAATATCATGGCAAAGTCATATATTGTTACAGGTACTTATGCCACAAGATGACTCACGGAACCAATCAGTATTATAGACAGTATCATGTTACAATCATACATTGTTACAGGTGTTAAGCTGTTAGATCACTTGCGGTGCCACCCAGTGTCAATATTTATCGACAAAAATATCATGACACAGTCATATTTTGTTACAGGTACTTAAGCTAGTAGATGTCTTACGGAGCCACCCAGTGTCAATATTTATCAACAATAATATCATGTTACAGTCATACATTGTTACAGGTATTTGGCTAGTAGATGACTTGCGGAACCACTCATCGTCAGTAATTATCGACAATAATATCACGAGACAGTCATAATTATATTGTTACAGGCACTTAAGCTAGTAGATGACTTACGGAACTATCGAGCATCAGTATTTATCAACAGTAATATCAGGACACATTCATATATTGTAGTTGACTTGCGGAACCACCCAGAATCGGTATTTATGGACAAAAATATCATGGGTCAGACGTATATTGTTACAGGCACTTAAGCTAGTAGATGACTCATGGAATTATCCAGCGTCAGTATCTATTTACAATAATATCATGGCACTGTCATATATTGTTACAGGTATTGACGCTTGCATGTTATGACACATATATTGTTACAGGTACTGAAGCTAGTAGATGACTTACGGAACCACCCAGCATCAGTATTTATCGACAATAATATCCCGATGGTAATAAGCTCTGACGACCCAGCTACCTGGGGAGCTGAGGGTTTGTCCTATGATTTCTATGCAGCTTTCATGGCACTAGCCGGTGAAGACGATGGTTTACAGGTACTGAAACAGCTCGCTATGAATTCCCTTATGTAAGTAATCTTTCTGAATTGCCATATTGCCCATAAATATTGACACACTTGAACTTATTTCCATGCTTTTCCTAAAATATGAACAAAAATATACAAAAGTTGCCCTTAGAAATAGAAAAAAAATACGTAAACGAAAGAAAATCGAGTCTGGGTTTTATTGTGACTCTTTATGTGACAGCAATGTAGTTTGCATGGTTGCATATGCCCTCTAGCACCGGCTTAAGTGGAGCTCAGTTTTCCAATTAAGGTACCAGAATCGGCTTAGTAATCACAAGGAAAAATAAAAAATGCACTATGATGAAGTGCGGGAGACGGACTATTTACAGTCATTTGACTATCTGTTTGATGAGTGGCAAACAGTGTGTATATTGATCGCGATCTGATCTAGATACTGGGACGTACAGGCCTGGTCAAAGATCTAGATCTTTGGCCAGACCCGTACCTCCCAGTATTAAAGGAATCACGCTATTCAACGGTTCGCAACATTTCTCAGGCCGCTAAATTTTAACATTGCGAAGGTTCATGTTTATGTCAGGATGTGTAAAATTTCAGGGTTTTCTTGACTAATTATTTTTTTCACTTTAGAAAAATAAATGGTTAGAGAGGCGTTGCATTTTTTGGAATTACACCTGCGTTTACTAGACAGTTTCTGCACCATTTCAGTTGTTTCGTTTAACCCTTCTCTTGCTGAACACGACATGCTCTGTCTTAGCAAACAGCGTAGATCCAGAAAAGTTGGCTTCTGAAGAAGCCAACTGATCTGGATCTGCACTGTTTGCCATTAAATATATGAATTTCTATGAAAAACCTGGATCAAGTAATCTGATTGGCTTGGAATTAAAAGTGGGCGTGGCGTCTTAATTTAATGGAATTTATACACCAGGTAGATGTTTTCGCCAGTTTAATAAGGGAGGCAACTTTTGTGACTTCCTGTTTGCTTTCCCGCCTACCAAGACCTTTCTGAAAAGGGGTCTTCTCTAAAAGGAAAGAATTTGCTCATACGGGGAGCAAATTTATTCCTTTTATAGAAGTTACCTCATCTGGATGTGACCCTGGTCCCCTTAAGAACAACCACAAGTTTTAAAAGGATTAAAGTCTAAGGAAGTAAACATATCTCTGCAAAAGTTGTTTCCCTTTGAGACATTTCGGCGTTATCTACAGATTTATTCATTTACTTAAGTATAACTAAGTGAAGAATACATACACTTTTAAGGTAGGTAATTCTGTCAAAAATTGATTTTATGAAAATGGGTCAGTCTAAGAGGAAAGACTTTAATCCCAGTTGGAACAAATTCTTTGCTTTTAGAGCACTTCTTTTTTTACCATGGTTCTTAGCCAGGAACACAAACAGGAAAGAGGAAATTACTGAAGTTGTTTCCTCGATAGAAAAATCGTGGGGATTCTAAGGGTAAATAAATCGTGGGGATTCTAAGGGTAGAAAAATCATGGAGATTCTAAGAGTAGAAATTTCGTGGGGATTCTAAGGGTAGAAAATCGTGGGGATTCTAAGGGTAGAAAAATCGTGGAGATTCTAAGGGTAGAAAAATCGTGGAGATTCTAAGGGTAGATAAATCGTGTGGATTCTACGGGTAGATAAATCGTGGGAATTCTAAGGGTAGATAAATCGTGGGGATTCTAAGGGTAGAAAAATCGTGGAGATTCTAAGGGTAGAAAAATCGTGGAGATTCTAATGGTAGATAAATCGTGTGGATTCTACGGGTAGATAAATCGTGGGGATTCTAAGGGTAGATAAATCGTGGGGATTCTAAGGGTAGAAAAATCATGGAGATTCTAAGGGTAGAAAAATCGTGGGGATTCTAAGGATAGATAAACCGTAGGGATTCTAAGGGTAGAAAAAACATGAAGATTCTAAGGGTAGAAAAATCGTGGGGATTCTAAGGGTAGTAAAATCGTGGGGATTCAAAGGGTAGAAAAATCGTGGGGATTCTAAGGGTAGATAAATCGTGGGATTCTAATGGTAGAAAAATCGTTGAGATTCTAAGAGTAGAAAAATCGTGGGGTTTCTAAGGGTAGAAAATCGTTGGGATTCTAAGGGTAGATAAATCGTTGGGATTCTAAGGGTAGGAAAATCGTGGATATTCTAAGGGTAGAAAAATCGTGGGGATTCTAAGGGTAGAAAAATCGTGGAGATTCTAAGGATAGAAAATCGTGGGGATTCTAAGAAGTGTTTCAAGTTCCTCTAAAATGGTTTTGTTTTTATTTACAGTTATAGTGCAATGGACGTACCAGACAGGACGGCGGCATTGAAAGAATGGGAGAAAAAATGGTCAAATTTCATTCAGGGTATATTAGAAGAAAACAATGTTTCTTATGCACCCTCCATTATAGGATAATTGTTATTTGGCGTTTATGTGTTTTTTAAAAGCCCTATTCACAAAAGTAGCAGACAACATATTCAAGACGCTTTCCTTTTTTTTCTGAGAAAATGAGATGATTGCCATGAAATATCAAGGTTTGTTTTCTGTGATAACGAAGAATAAATAAATAAAAAAAATAAAAAAGTAAAAAAACAAAACAAAACAAAAACAAAAACAACAACAAAAAAAACAACAAAAAACAACCCCCCCCCCCAAAAAAAAACAAAACAAAAAAAACAACAACAACAAACAAAAAAACAGACAAACGTATTTTAGAATGTTGTCTGCTGTGCAACATCCAGCGATGCTTTAAAAGTACACCACAACCTTTTTATAACACTATTGTTGGGGTACATAGCATAAACCGTGTTAGTTAAACAACCGTGTTATATCCAAACAAAAATGTATGGATTATATTGAAAAATGACCATTTATGGTCATTTTTCAATAATCTATACATTTTTGGGATCCATCTTTGAACCGTGTTATATCCAAAACCGTGTTATAACGAATCGTGTTATAAAGAGGTTGTAGTGTAAATATAATGCAATAAGGTGATAAACACATGATCATTTAGTACATATTTTGTTTACATCAATGTTTAACTTATGAGTACACATTGGCATCGCCTGAATGGGGCGTCTAATGCACACACATGAAATAGATTCTGGCTTAAAATGAAACGCCTTCTGTATACTCACTTTATCTGGACTTTTTACTTGAAATAGGGTTGTAGATAAGTTGAGAATTACTAAATTTTTAGCAGGGTGCTAGTTAAGATGGCATACCGTAGTTGACCTGATTACCGCACTGTGCGCTTACTGCTTCAGAATTACTGAAGAACCATGCATATTAATCTAAGGAGAGCACACTTAAACGAGAGATCAGCAGAGGAATTTACGAGAGGAGACTTTATTCATGCTTATGCGATATTTTTTTTGTGATTACTTTATAAAAATCCTTTTGTTGTTGGTGCTCATTTGAATTGCCTCGACTTGTCGAGGCAATTCAAATCAGTACCCACAACACACAGACTTGTATAGAAAAGTACAGGTGGTAATCTAAAGACTTGGAAATTTCTTGACAGTGCACGTCTGGGTATATCCGGTAATTACGTCAAATACGGTATTTTTTATGATAAGAATAGGCAGTGCCTTTTTATGTAAATGAATAAAACATGTTTTCTATGTTTAACTTGTAATATTGAAAGTTTCAGTATTTGCAATTGAAGTGTGAATCAATAGTATTATTTTTTCATGTTTATTTAGAATGTGATGTAATGTTGTAATTTTTTTGTTACAGTTAGAATGTGATTTAATGTTGTTGATTTTTTTATTATGGTTAGAATGTAATTTAATATTGTTTCTTTTTTTGTTGTTATAGTTATCTATATGCTTTATTTGAAATTGTTAGTATTCAATTTTGTGTTTGAAAATAATAGTATTGACTTTGACTAAATGTTTTTTATAGAAGTGCAATTCTAAGAAGACATGCTTATTATAGAACTTTAATTTTAAGAAAACATGCTTATTATAGAAGTTTAATTTTACGAAAACAGGCTTTTTATAGCTTTAATTTTAACATGACACAATTTGTGCAGAAATTTAATTCTATGAATATACGTTTTTTAGAAGTTTAATTCTAAGAAGACAAGCTTTTCATAGAAGTTTAATTCTAAGCCTTTTATTTATAGAATTTTAATTTTGATCAGACACTCTTTTTATAGACGTTTATTCTAAGAAAATTACTTAAGTGCTTTCATCATACCGTTGATAAATTATTCTGTGGCATTTGTAATAATTTTTAAGGTGAAATGAACACTGAATTTTCACACTGAAAATGGGCATAAATTATTTCTAAAGTCATGAGAAGAACACAGGCGATTTGTTTTCTTATTTTTACCAGAAAATAAGGCTTATACTTCAGTCAGGTCATCTCCAAAGAAATGTCAAGACTTATTTTCTTTGAAAGCATAATGAAAATACTATAAAGTGTTGGCTGTATGTATTTCTAGTCAGCAGGTTGAAAGTTTTAGCTTTCAACTTTGGCTCCTTATATGTTTATGCTATGCTTGGTTCCTTCCATACAGTGGGCAGTTAATAAACTAAAAAAAATCCCTAAACTGTTTTTGTGGTTTTAAACACTACCATAAAAAGAATTACACCATCAATTCTGCATGTGTTTTTCTTTGATTTACATCATTTCAGCCTCGTTATTTTAGCATAACAAAAATATACATGTATTTACCCTTGGTTCCTTTTGGCTTTCAGTAATAAATAAAAAATAAACGTTATTGTCATTTTTCAGCGACACAATTTTTTTCACCTAAGGCAATTTTGTAATAGCATTAATGTGCTTTATTTATTTATTTATTTATTTGTTGCTATTGTCATTTATTTTCTACTATTTATTCAAATGATTTTGTAGTGATTATATTAGAATTGATAATAAATGCCATGACATTTGTAGTAATAATAGTGAAACATTTAAAATTGGACGGAATCATGGGTACATGATTATTCAAACTGGAGGCTCAGATCAGCCCCCTAATCCTCGTTCGTTTTTGATCAGGGTGTTCCATCACGAAAACACGTCTATATATTTTTACCCCCTCAAACCCCACTCTTACATAGTAAAACTGGAATTTACAGGGGTATACATTATTTGTCTGATTTCTGCTCCAAACATAGATTGTGTGTTCTCGTTAGAACCGCCTCGGTGAGGCGGTTCTAACGACTGCCCACAATCTATGTTTGGAGCAGAAATATGGAAAATATCGGAGTTTTTTTTATCTGAAAATTTTCAGTTTTTGGAGGTGAAACTTTCTATATATTTGAACAGGCGTGTTTTCGTAATGGTGTTTTAGCTCGCCTGTACGAAGTACAAGGCAAGGAGAGCTATTGTAGTCACCCCGGTCATCCGCGTTCCCGTTCCCGTTGTTAATTGTTTGTATATTTGTCATTACACATTTTTATGAAGAGCTTTAAGATTTTATCACTGTTTTATATAAACTTCATTATTAAAGAAATATGCCGTATGTCTTGCAGATTCGCAGGTTGGTATGTTTACATACCTGGTCCAGTGAATTCTCGTTACAACGTTAGCATGTATTTCCAGATATATTTCCATTCAAATAAATATGTTGTAAAGAATCTTTAATGAGCAGAATTATATGTTAGAAAGGTATTGTTTTATGCTTATTTCCTCAAAGAACGTAAGTTTTGTATATTCGTTAGACTCCCCTCAGTGGACGTTACCTAAGTATTTTCTATTCTCTGTGCTAGTTCTGTCACCTTAGCATAAAAACTCAGTAACTCCATTGAAATATATAAGGACTTGCTGACTTATTGTGCTAAGGTGCGGATTCAGCAGATAATAATTTTTTGATGATATTTTTCTTATTTTTGCCAGAAAACAGGCTTTGACATTTCATGCAAACTGTCTTCTAGACAGTTTGCATAAAATGCCAAAGCATATTATCTAAAATATTCTACAATGTCGTCTGCTGCAATTTTAACCAAAGCATTCTAAGCGTTAATAGTCCACATTACGTCTGCTGAAATTTATACCAAAACATTCTAAGCGTTATTTCAGTCTACATTACGGTCTGCTGAAATTTATACCAAAACATTCTAAGCGTTATTTAAGTCCACATTACGGTCTGCTGAAATTTATACCAAAACATTCTAAGCGTTAATAAAGTCCACATCACGGTCTGCTGAAATTCATACCAAAACATTCTTAGCGTTATTTAAGTCCACATTACGTTGATATGCCGACTTTCAATATAGACAGAGATTTTAAAATAGTTTTTAAAGTGTAGACTTTATTTTCTGTTTTATTACCTTTTCCGGGCGTCAATATGCTCAGCTTTATTTAGCAAACAAAATAAGAAAAATGCCATTAATATGTTGTCTGGTCATTATTTTTATGGGGTATATATACCATAGTGCTATATATTTACAAAATGTTGGTTGCCAAATGCCTTTGTAAACAAAGAACCAACAAAACAACGAAAATCGGAGATTCGGTTTTATTATGTAGCTATAAATATTAAATGATGAAACCGTTAAGATACTCCTTATGCTTGCTCCACGGGGACGTTCATTTTCTTATATGTGACTCATGGTACATCAGAATTAGTAAGGGAATTGTTTTGCAGGGACCTATATTTGCATCTTCCAAGGAAGTACGTTGTCTTATAGATTGCATTACATGATATGTGTGTCTACTTGTAAGGTGCATATAGGACCTTACTATAGCCTTCGGCCAAAGCCTATTGATTTGATACGATTACTACTGCTCGCGCTACTCTCTCCGCTTCCTCAACTGAAATTTCATGTTTATGATTATTTAACATGACTGACATCCAGACTTATAGGATGCAGATTGGGTTGCATTATTGCCGTCAAACAAAGATAAAAGGGTTAAAGTATCTCACCCCATTTGAGCTTTTAATTATCTTATCACTCTTGTTAATTCGTTCTGGTGATATTGTGCTTAACCCTGGGCCAGCTGCAACACAAGACAGTTCTTCTCTGAATGCAACTGACGATGTTGACGAAACCCCTATAATATACAAAGTTTACAACATAAATTAGATATAATTGGCACAGAGCTTAAAAACTTTGATACTATTTGTCTTACAGAAACTTGGCTTAATCCGAGTGTAACCGATGACTCTCTTACTATTGAAGGATACAAACTTTATCGTCGCGACCGTAGAGGCGATAGTCATGGTGGGATATGTGTCTATATCAAAAGTAACGTATATTCCCGTCGTAGGTCGGACCTCGAACTCCCGGATATAGAATGTATTTGGCTTGAAATTGTGTGCCACCATAGAAAATTTCTCCTAGGAACCTTCTACAGGCCTCCTAACTCTCCTGCGGGAATTTTGTCATCCATAGAAGACTCAATAAGCCTGGCATTTGATACTAATATAAACAATATTTTCATAACAGGAGATTTCAATCTTGATACCTAAAAGCATTCGTCAAATCAAAAAGTACATGACATATGCCAGCACTTTAACATGGTGTAGCTTATAACCGAACCAACACACATAACTGAGAACTCGTCTTCTTTAATAGATCTGATTTTCACTTCTAATAAAAATAATATACTTCTTAGTGGTGTAGGCGACCCTTTTCTCGACCAAAATGTAAGGTACCATTGTCCGGTATATTTCGTACTAAAATTAAACAAAACCCCATCTCCCGCGTTCTATCGACATATTTGGCTTTTTGATCGTGGAGATTATCAATCCTTCTCACGTGACATCCGAGCAACCGATTAGGATGCATTTAAGAGTAATGATATAGATGCATATGCAGAAAGAGTAACAGAGCAAATAACGAATTTAGCTGATAAACACATCCCGAATAAAATGGTAAAAGTACGTCAGTCAGACCCCCCATGGTTAACAAATGAAATTAAAAAAATGATTCGTAAACGAAAACGTATTTATAATAAATACAAAAAAAAAAAAATGTAATTTGGACTTTGAAAATTATAAGCGCATAAGAAATAAAGTTATAGCGGAGGTTCGTAAATCTAAACAATTACAAGTTGACAAATTAGCAGATCAATTAAAAACTGATGACATTGGTCAAAGAGACTGGTGGAGAACACTTAAACAATTTATTAAACCTGAACAATCATCATCACTTCCGCCTCTGTATAAAGTAAGGAGCAGGCCTATATTTTGAATGAATTTTTTTTAAACCAAACCATACTGAATGATGACAATGCTTTCATACCAGCTACTGTTCCCCTCCCTCAGAATGTTCTAAACCAGGTAGTAACTACACCACAAGAAGTGGAATTAATTCTAAAATCACTGAAACTAGGAAAGGCAGCCGGTCCTGACGCAGTGAATAATCGAATACTGAAGGAACTGGCTCTTCCTCTTTCGGTCCCTCTAGCTGATCTTTTTAATCTTTCTCTATGTAAAGGTAAAGTCCCAAATATATGGAAAGAAGCAAATGTAACTCCGATCTTTAAGACGGATGATCCATCCATAATTTCAAACTACAGACCTATTGCTCTTCTTAGTACAATTGGGAAAGTCTTAGAAAAAATCGTTTATAAAAACCTTTTTAACTTCACTCGTGACCATGAAATACTTACGTCTTTGCAATCAGGTTTTATACCCGGGGACTCTACTGTTAACCAACTAGTTGATATCTATAACACATTTTGTAAAGCCTTAGACGATGGGAAGGAGGTTCGTGCGGTTTTTTGTGACGTAAGTAAAGCGTTTGACAGGGTGTGGCACCAAGGTCTTCTTTACAAACTTCAATTAATTGGTATTTCTGGCTCGCTTCTATTGTGGTTCAAGGACTACTTAGACAATAGAAAACAGAGGGTAGTACTACCCGGAGCCGCCTCTTCTTGGGTAGATCTAAAGGCCGGTGACCCTCAAGGTTCCATTCTAGGCCCCCTTTTATTTCTCATTTACATAAATGACATAGTTGAAGATATACATTCTACAATACGGCTTTTTGCCGATGATACAAGTCTATACATCATTGTAGAAAATCCGATTACCGCAGCCGAGCACCTTAACGCTGATTTAGCTAAAATAAACTTGTGGGCAACTAAATGGCTAGTAGCATTTAACCCTACTAAAACCGAGTCAGTCATTTTCTCTCGAAAGCAAAATAAACCCTACCATCCCCCTATTACCATGGACCAACACCAGATAAGCCAGGTAAATTCGCATAAACATTTAGGCCTCATCTTCTCCAGTAACTGTACTTGGCATGACCACTTAGAATACATTAAAGCGAAGGCATGGTACCGGATCAATATAATGCGCAAACTTAAATTTGTCCTTGACAGAAAGTCACTTCAAACAATATACATTTCTTTTATCCGGCCGGTCCTCGAATACGCTGATGTTGTCTGGAACAACTGCACCCAGTATGAAGCAAATGAATTAGAAAAAATCTAAAACGAGGCTGCTCGCATTGTAACAGGGGCAACAAAGCTAGTCTCTATACATGCTCTCCTCTCTGACGTTGGCTGGGAATCCCTTTCATCCCGAAGAGAAAATCACAAGCTCATCCTCTATTATAAAATGCAAAATGACCTTGTACCTGATTACTTGTCTTCTTTGGTACCACCAACTGTTGGTAGTACGGCAGTATACAATCTGCGGAACGATTCTGATTTAAGAACTATTTCCGCTAATTCCCAATTATATTATAATTCATTCCTTCCATCCGTGACGCGTAGTTGGAACGAGCTGTCAGAAAATATAAAAGACTCAACGTCGGTCGCAGCATTTAAACATAAACTCCAGCGTACTACAAGAAACCCGCCAGCCTACTTTAATGCTGGGAAAAGGTTAGGCCAAGTATACCATGCCAGATTAAGATTAAATTGTAGTTCACTGAGGCATCATCTCTTTTTAAAAAATGTTTTAGACAATTCTTTTTGCGAATGTAGGGCTGTAGAAGATAATAAGCATTTCCTCTTTGAGTGCGAGCAATTCAGGCTGATACGACAGGAACTTATCGATACTGTTTCTCTTATTTGCCAGCCGAATCTCGATAATTTACTGCATGGTAGTGAAAATTTGACAAACGATGAGAATGAAAAAATATTTTTGGCAGTGCAGGAATTTATCATCAAATCTAAACGTTTTTGATCCGGACGGTCTCTTTATCATAAAATACGCTGCACACATCAAAAGTTGTTGAGGATTTTCTCAAATATATATATATGTGTATGTATGTGCATATATATATATATATATATATATATATATATATATATATATATATATATATGTGTGTATATATGTATATATATATATATATATACAAATGTATATGTATGTATGTATGTGTGTATCTGAGTGTATATGTATATGTATATATATATATATTGTATCATTGTTGAAATCTCTTGATGAGTAAGAGGGTGCTTGATTATTTAATTGGCTGGTTTTAAGACAAAATTGTTGATGACCGCGAGACTCGACTTTGGCTGTTCTTTCGTTCTTGCTCTCTTTCTATCATTCTTAGAAGACCTCTTTTCAACATGGAAAAAAGAATTTGAACTCCATTCCCCGTGGAGCCCCATTTTTATTTAGATACTCAGTGCAGCTTAAGTTTAATAACTATAATTGTAACGATGATTTAAAATTGACATGATCACGAAATTGTTAAATAGTATAGAGTTATTGCAGATATGGGATACAGATTCAAATAAGTCTCAGACTTTTTGTCTGGATCCCTTTTGTATAATGTGTGTATCATGAGTTTCATATTTCTATATATCTGTACATGTTATACAAATGAAATAAAGTTTAAACCAAATGATGAAACCCGAGGAACAAAGATGTCGATATTTCTCAACACCAGCACGCAGTATCAAAATTGCACGCTTTCTATATATCAGTAATGCTTGTTTGTCGACCATTAACAACTCTCAAAATTTATTACGGCAATATTACGATTGTGGAATGTTGGCGTTGTATGAAGTCAAATTGCTGGCGTCATTTTCACTTGAATAATGTAAAATGACGTCATACTGGATCAAAAACAAAATATAAAATATTCTTAAAGTTTGAAAGTTGCAAATGAGGCAACACAACTGATTTTTGCTCAGATAATTTTGTTTTTACGGCTAGATTCGCTGCAAAACAGCAACAGTCCAAAAATAATATCATGTTGATACTGCACTAGTGCATAAATGATATCACTTTCTGATATCAGTTTTGCACTGTTACAGAAAGGGCTATTTGCAGAATAAGAAGCAAAACGAGACAACAATGTTTATAGCTATGAAAAAAATGGGTTATTGCACTGTTATTGGTTTTATGGGTTATTGCACTATTATTGGTGAATATTGTCCCCCGTTGGAATATCTACAGACGCTCGCAAGCTCGCGTCCTTCGATATCCCAACTCGGGACAATATTCACCAATATCAGTGCAATAACCCTATATTATTAAGTCTATTCATATACAGCAATGTAGTTTGTGAGGCTGTATACGCATATAATCAAAAACATTCGCAAATAGCAAATTTGGACAAAAACAAATAAAAAAAGTAGCATATCTCATTATGGTATACAAGTAAATATCAAAGGAAACATATTCAAGTCACAAAGTTATGGCAAATTAATTATAAATTAGACCTGTTTCCAAAGATTACAAATGCACACGCCCCTAGCCATACCATGCGACATAACCTAGGGGAAACTCTAGGTTTGGGTAAGTAGCAGACCGAATTTCAACTTCATAGCATAAACGGTACCGAAGTTCCAAAAGAAACGCGGACGTAAATGTCAATGTAAATTTGAATGTAAACCCTGACCTGTTATACATTTTGACCCCTAGCCCCACCCAAAGTCATGACCCAGGGGCAGCTCTAGCACAGTTGAAGGTTTTGACCTGGGTGTAAGCAGCATACTGAATTTCAGCTTCCTAGAATAAAAGGTACCCAACTTTGGTAACTCTGGCAACAGAATTGAAGGTTCCTGTCTTGGGGTAAGCAGCTTACAAAATTTCAACTACCTAGCAAATAAAAAGTACCCAAGTTTGACATCTTCTACATTGTGACCCCTAGCTCCACCCCAGGACAAGACCCAGGGGCAGCAATAGCACAGAGTTGTAGGTCTGGGTAAGTAGCACACCAAATTTCAGTTTCCTAGCGTTAAAGGTACCCAAGTTATGACCTAAGAAGCATACCAAATTTTAACTTCCTAGCACAAAAGTTATCCAAGTTTGACATGTTATACATTTTAACATCTATCCCTACCCAGGGCAGACCTAGGGGCAATTGTAACACAGACTTAAACGTTTAGGTCTGGGTAAGTAGCATACCAAATTTCAACTTCCTAGCATTAAAGGTACCCAAGATAAACGCGGACATGAATGTCAATGTAAACTTGACTGTAAACTTAAATATTTGTATTCAGCTTCAGTGCATGTCTAAGAGGCAACTCTAACACGGAGCTACCGGCTTACGTCTGGATAAGTAGCATATCGAATTTCAACTTCCTAGCATAAAAGGTACCCACTTTACGACCTGCAAGAGAAACTCTACGTAAATGTCATGGACTCTAGTTAGGAGCGTGACATACGTACGTACGTAACATCACGGCGAAACTCTATATGTTCCACTGCTGCCTTCAGCAGGCGGGGTGGGGGATATAAAAACTAGACCCACATATAATGAAATACTGAAATCAAAAGGCTGTAAAAAGCCCAAACCACTGCCACCACCATTATCACCATCACCCTCACTATCACCATCACAACCACCACCATTGCCACCACACACAATAACAGATAAATCAGATGACACACAGTATGCATATTTGAAAGGAATCCCTAAGGAGCGTTCAAGAAATCCTACAGCGAAAAGGAGGATGTTAACTGAGTTTACAATAGGGTAAAAGTGCTAGAGAACTAGCAACGTCGGTGAGGAGGATCTTTGAATCCTACCGGGTGTATAGCACGCCAACGTGCGGTACAACGACAAAATTATGCAATATGAAACGTCGATAAGGGGATCTTTGATCCTTATGGGTGTACATCACACCGACTTACGGCACAACGATACATTTTTGTAAGAAGCGTCGGTAAAGGGGATCTTTGATGCTACCGAGTGTACAAAACAGAGACGTACGGCACAACGACAAAATTATACAGTAGGAATCATCGGTATGGGGACCCTTTGATCCTACCGGGTGTACAACACATCGACGTACGGCAAAGCAGCAATATCAAACGTTACATTACGAAAACATGCCTATTCAAATATACTGAAAATTTCACCATCAAAAAATGAAAATTTTCAGATAAAAAATTCTGATATTTTTCATATTTCTGCTCAAAACATAGATTGTGGGTACTCGTTAGAACCGCCTCACCGAGGCGGTTCTAACGAGTACCCACAATCTATGTATTTGAGCAAAAATAAGCAAACTAATTTATACCCCTGTAAACCCCAGTTTTACTATATAAAAGTGGAGTTTAAGGGGGTCAAAATTATATAGGTATGTTTTCTTGATGAGTAAGAGGGATCCATACAGGAAGAGTGACCGCATAAAACTTCAAATATAATATGAACAACATCCCCCGAGCGCAAATCTGGGTAGCCGCTTAAATTTGTTATTGCAGTTACCCATACTTTGTACTTGGAGGTTGTTAGTTAGAAGCAACATGAAGAATATTGTTAGAAGCAACATGCGGCGTTGACCGTGAACCAAGCAATTGAAGGAGAAAATGGATTACGTCCGCCATCAAACCGAACTAAAGATTTATAGGGATGACGAAATCAATAGACATAATCGACATTTCTGTGAAAATCAACCATATAAATATTTTTTGTTGTATTTTTTACCAAATTTTGTCGGTTGAGAATTATATAGGTAAAAATATTCAAATAGAAATTTTTGTCTGTCATAAGACATAATAATTTTATAGGCGAATTTCGACAATGAATATTGATCACAGCTTTTTTCAGTGGCGAAATCAACAGACATACTCCATTTTCCTAACTAAATCAGGCTTAAAATGATTTCTTTTTTAACCAAACTGCGATTGTCTATAATATATAGCTAATAATATTCAAAACGAAATTTTAGTCTGCTATTATAAAGAATAATTTTATAGGCTGATTTCGCAAATAATATCATATTTAACCGTAAGGCTGATTTCAACAAATCAACACCCATAATCAATTTTTCTGTGAAAATCAGCTTATAAATTTTTTTTTTCCACCAAACTTTGTCGATCGAGAAATATATAGGAAAGAATATTCAAACAGGAGATTTTGTCTGTCATAAGACAGGATAAATTTTTAGGCTGATTTCGCCGTTTAATATCACCACTGATTTCCCGAGCGAAATCAACAGATATATTCCATTTTTCTAATAAAATCAGACTTAAAATGATTTCTTTTTTAATAAAACTGCGATTGTCAGTAAATAATTATACAGCTAATAATATGCAAAATGGAATTTTAATCTTGCGATTATAGATAATCATTTTGTAGGATGATAAAAAAAAAAAAAATGATTTCGCCGCATAAAGGATTTTACTATCAAAGTCAGTCTTATATAATTTTTCACCAAACTTCGTGTGATTACACTTTACTTCGTTTGGTAATTTAGAATTCAGTGGGTAACTATATCAAACAGAAATTTAAGTCTACGGTCATTCCCTCCCTTCCACTGATTCAAGAAAGGCAGTTGTCAGTTCTGGCGAAAGAACGTGCACAATACTGGTTAACCGCTTAGAGGACTAAGCCTGCCCAGTAAAAGTGTGGTTAGGTAAACTGATCGCGCTCGACATGACGCCATTGGGTCGACTGGGCCGTAAAACCTCAACACAAACAAACTACCATAATAAATAATAATTTTACAGGCTGAGTTCGCCCAAAAAGTAGATTTTGCGAAATGTAGCCGATTTCGCTGTTTAGCGATACCCTTTTGGAACGGTCAGTAGAGAAACTACTGGTGATTGAGAAGAGGGCTTAAACTACAGCTTTACTCACTCTTAATGCTGATGCATCTCAAAATTACAAATACACTACAACCTCTTTATAACACGGTTCGTTATAACACGGTTTTGGATATAACAGGGTTCAAACATGGATCCCAAAAATGTATAGATTATATTGAAAAATGAGCATAAATGGTCATTTTTCAATATAAGCTATACATTTTTGTTTGGATATAACACGGTTGTTTAACTAACATTGTTTATGCTATGGACCCCAACAATAGTGTTATAAAGAGGTTGTGGTGTATGTTTGTTTGTTTGTGTTGAGATTTTACGGCCCAGTCAACCCAATGGGGTCCTATCGAGCGCGGTCAGTTTAATTTACCACACGTTTACTGGGCAGGCTTAGTCCTCTAAGCGGTTAACCAGTATTGCGTACATTCTTTCGCCAGAAACTGACAACTGCCCTTCTTGAATCAGCGGAAGGGAGAAACTGACCGTAGAAAATATTTCATGATCAATCTCCACGAAAGAATGTTGCCAACCTCGGCGGGGGTTGAACTCGCGACCTCCTGATCTTCAGTCGGACGGCGCATCCAACTGAGTCACGGTGTATGTATTCGGTTTGTATTGAGGTCCTCTACCTCATCCGTGAAACACCATACTGTAACACATATAATCAAAACCACTTTGATGAAACAAAGCAAAGGGCTCAATCAGAACACCAATCGTTAAACCTTACATTGACACATAACGAAAGCTATTCGAATGATCTATCTACCTAACCATATTTTATAAGAGATAAAAGAAAACGATTTCAAAGTGTCTTCTGATATTTAAATAAGCATGTTAAATTTAAGAACTGCAAATACCACTTTACTTTTCTGTGCAATTCCAAGCTCCGTATTGGATTATGATCAGGTACATATACGAACGACCGTTTAGTCCATAGACAACAAGGATCGTTAGTCCACTTTTTGTCAAAAATCGCTTTGGGCACTGTCAGCAGTGTACGTTTGAATTGAGGTATAACGTCACTGTCAACAATCTTTCAGTCACGTCTTTAACATGTTTGAATGTGATACTGGCAAAGAACTGATGCCCTTTTAAATAGTACCGCCTCACTATTGTATCACTTCCCAGACACATGGGCATTATACTACCATCGGTCACATTGTACTGACACCGTTTAATCCCAGCTCTTCTTCATAAGGCCAAGCACAAAGTGAAAGAGCGGCTAGTACCAATTTCAGCCGAAGGTATGACCCGATTGGGGATTGAACCCACAATCACCCGATTTGAAGGCAGGCACTCTACCAACTGAATCGCTAGGATCGATACAGTGTCATTTTCGCTCTTTGATATACAGTGGACCCTCGTTACACGATAGCATTTGTTCCCAAAGATGTTGCCATTAAAATGAATTTGCTGCTGCAAAGAGTCCTTAAATGCAGCAGAATATGTAATGCGTCTGAAGTCAACATATCAAAACTGTATTTCGGAAAACCTTAAAAGTCGATATACACAAAGGCGAAATTAGTAATGTAAGAAAGGGCTTGTTTTATTCTTATTTCCTCTTGGAACATGTGTTTTGGGTATTTGTTAGAATAATCGCCTCAGTGATGCTGTTCTAAAAAGTATCCAAAACATACGCTTCTTGTTATATCAAATGGGCAATATTCCCCCGTAGCTTCTGATTAACTGTCATCTCCTGAGCGTAGATTTCGTGCCAGCCCTCTTTATACCCACACTCGATACAACGACAAAACCCACTATGATACTTTGACTGGCATGAAACTTTCGTTCAGGAGGTGACTATTAATCAGAAATTAATGCAAGAACATCGTATTTAATATGTTAAGAAACAATGTTTTGAGGCGATTCTAACAAATATCCAAAACATAATTATGTAATATGAAATACACCACGAAAACATGCCGATACAATGTTGACCCACGTTTATACAGTAAAACTGGGGTTTACAGGGGTATACTTTATTTTTCTTACTTCTGTTCAAAACACAGATTGTGGGTACTCGTTAGAACCGCCTCTATGTTTTGAGCAGAAATATGAACAATATCAGAATTTTTATCTGAAAATTATCATTGTTTTTGTTGGTAAAATTTGGTGTATATTTGAATAGGCTTGTTTTTGTAATGTATGAGAATAAAACAAGATCTTTCTTACATATCATTCTGCTCATTAAGGATGCTTTACAACAGCCAATTTCATTTTAATGACATCTTTTGGAACAAATGCTGTCGTTGAAATGAAGATTCACTGTATATCTAAAATTATTTCACACTAAGTTTCACATAGTTATAAACGCAAACTCAAGTGTCGTCACCATCACTTCTGCTATAACAGCAGCAAAAAATTCTTTCACACAGAGTTTTCTTCTTATCTGCTTTCTTGAATCTTGCGGCTGACGCGGTTAGAGAATCTGTAAATCAAGAAAAAAGATGGCATGGCAGAATGGAAAAATACACAACACTTTCATTCCCTTCATAAATAAATGGCGAAAAAACATACAAAAGCATCTCATTATCCTAATATATATATATATATATATATATATATATATATATATATATATATATATATATATATATATATATATATATATATATATATATATATATATATATATATATATATATATATATATATACTCGAAACGACAAATATTATATATTAGACAACAAGACGCCCGTGGGCTACGATTTGCGCATCTCAGTAAAATAGCCATTGCATATCTGCAGAGGCCATGTAACATTCTTTCAGTATAACCACAGCAACTAGCACATTGTCCATGCCGTAAAAATGTCAAAGGTCTTCCTAACATCATCATTTGAACAAACTTGGTAGACCTTGGTAGCTATTTACCAAGAATAGCCTTTTTAAGTCTTTTTAGGTCACCTGAGCACGAAGTGCCCAAGGTTAGCTATTGTGATCGGTTAATGCTCGTCGTCTGTCTTGCATCGTGCGACGTCAACAATTTGCTTTAAAAGTCTACTACAACCCTGGGCAATTGACGAGTTTGAGAATCTGTAAATCAAGGAAAAAGACGGCATGATAGAATGGAAAAATACGCAACATTTTTATTCCCTTTATAAATAAATGGTGCCAAAATGGCTATTGTGATCGGTCAACGTCCGTCGTCTGTCGTGCATCGTGCGGCGTCAGCAATTTACTTTAAAAGTCCATTACAACCCTGGGCCAATTGACTCGAAACTAGGTTGGTAGAATCGGGCTGACTTGCAGATCAAAAATAGCTAAAATCGTCCCGATCAGAAATACAAGATTGCTGCTATGGCCGCCATCTTGAAAATCTATTTTGCGATTCTTTTTAACCTAAAGGCCAGTTGACTGGAAACTTGGCAGGAAGTATCGAGGCAAATTGCAGATCAAAATGGTTCCAATCGGAAATCCATGATGGCCGCCTTCTTAAAAAATATATTTTACGCTTCTTCTCCTGAATCCTAAGGCCATCTGACTTGGCTCTACGTAGGAAGTTTGGGGGCAACTTGTAGACCAAACTAGCTTAAATCGTTCCGATCGGTAATCCAAGATGGCCGCCATCTTGAAAATCTATTTTGAGCTTCTCCTGAACCGAAAGGCCGATTGACTTGAAACTAGGTAGGAAGCATCAGGGCGACTTGTAGATCAAAAATAGCTAAAATCGCTCAGATCACAAATCCATGATGGCCAAGAGCCGCCATCTTGAAAATTTATTTTTCTCTTTTTCTCCTAACCTAAAGGCCAGTTGACTTGAAACTTGGTAAGCAGCATTGGGGTAACTTGTATATCATAAATAGCTAAAATCTCTCCGGCCGGAAATCCGAGATGGTCGCCGTGGCCGCTTAGTAAGAAGCATAACGGTGACTTGTAGATCATAAATAGCAAAAAAGGTGCAGATCCGAAATCCAAGATGGCCGCCATGGCGACCATCTTGAAAATCTATTTTTCGCTTCTTCTGAACCGAAAGGTCAATAAAATTGACTTGAAACTGGGTAAAAAGCATTAGGGTAACTTGTAGATCAAAAATAGCTAAAATCTTTCCGACAGGAAATGGATGATGGCGGCTTTAGCCTGTAGATCATAAATAGCTAAAATCTTTACGCAGGGATACTAAGATGGTCGCCGTGGCCTCCAACTTGAAAATCTGTTGTCTCGTCTTCTTCTGAACCGAAAGGCCAATTGACTTGAGAAACTTGGTGAGAAGCACTGGGGTAACTTGTAGATCAAAAATAGCTAAAATCTTTCCGATAGTAAATAGGTGAAGTTTATAAGTAGTAACTCTGTTATTGAGAACTGCATACTTTTTATACAGTGAACCCTCGTTACAACGACAACATTTGTTTCCAAAAATGTTGCCACTATTATGAATTTGTTTTTGTAAAGAAACCTTAATGGAAAGAATGATATGTAAGAAAGGCCTTGTTTTATTCTTATTCCTCATAGAACATATTTTTGGATATTTGTTAGAATCGCCTCTCTAAGGCGATTCTAACAAATATCCAAAACATATGTTGCTTGAAGATTTTATGGAATGTTTTTGCATAATTTCTCATTAATCGCCACCTTTTGAGCAAAGCTATCGGGACTGTACAAGCTGATGTGCATGTCCACAAAAACAATGAATTAGACTATTGTCTCAAATTCCGTTTCATTTTTCTAAAATGTTGAGAAAGACGAGTAATGGCCTAAAAGGCAGAGATTCGCTTATCTAGTTTAGAATCTATTTTATAGAAATAGAGTGAACCCTCGTTACAACGACAGCATCAATTCCCAAAGACGTTGCCATTAAAATGAATTGGCTGTTGTAAAAAGCCCTTAATGATAAGAATGATATGTAAGAAAGGTCTTGTTTTATTCTTATTTCCTCATAGAACATTTACATTGGATATTTGGTAAAATCTGTTTTGGGGCGATTCTAAAATATCCAAAGCATATGTTTCTGGAATTACTGAATGCAGTGCTCTTGCAAAATTTCTAGCTGTCACCTCCTGAGCGAAGGTTTCGTGCCAGTAAAATTAACATTATTAAATATTTTGTCGTTGTATCGAGTATCGGTATAAAGAGGGTTGACTAAACTATAAAACGATGGAAAATGACTGAGACCTGACTGCGCCAGAAGGGCTTCTTCCTCGTGTCTGAGTCGACTGGCTTGATTTACAATTTGTCTGACCTCCTTTTTATTCAACAATGGTTTTCTTTCATCGTCGTCTGAATCCGTGTCCATATTTCTTTCCACACAGATAGCTGCGAAACAAATAGTAAAAAACCTGTATGACTAAATATCACATAATAATAATAATAATAATAATAATAATAATAATAATAATAATAACAATAATAATAACATAGCATGTGTGTCTGTTTAAGTGGACTGGTTACACTTGGTAGTATTTCCGCCATTTTTTAAGGAAAACAACTTTTATGACTTTCTGTCTGCTTTCCTGCTCATCAGGCTCCGAGGTTATAAAACATTTTTTTAAATGAACTCAATTGAGCATGCATTTTCTCTGCTAATAAATACGAAAATGCCAACAATATTTGGCATTTTCATATTTATTTGCAGAGGAATTTTCATGCTCCGCTATGTACACTAGCAATAGGTAGGAGAAATACACTACCAATAGATAAGAGAAATACACTACCAATAGGAAAGTGAAATACTACCAATAGGTAGGAGAAATACACTACTATTAGGTAGGTGAAATACACTACAAATAGATAGGAGAAATACATTACCAATTGGTAGGAGAAATACACTACCAAAAGATAGGTGAAATACACTACCATTAGGTAGGTGGAATACACTACCAATTTCAATAGGTAGGAGAAATACACTTCCAATAGGTAGGAGAAATACACTTCCAATAGGTAGGAGAAATACACTTCCAATAGGTAGGAGAAATACGCAATCAATAGGTAGGAAAAATACACTTCCAATACGTAGGAGACTACACTTCCAATACGTAGGAGACTACACTTCCAATACGTAGGAGAAACACACTTCCAATAGACTCGGTTTTATTAAGTCTCTTCATACAATCAGTAGGTAGGAGGATACATTACCAATAGGTAGGATAAAAAGCGTCAAAACGATTGCCTTTGGAAATAAAGAACACACTACGGAATTGAAAATGGGAGTCTCGGTTTTATTGAGACTATTCATAAACAGTAATGAATTTTGCAACACTACTTACGTCCTGTAGCGAATACATGAACAAAACTATTTTCAAGAATACCAAAATGGGCCCAAGATCCCAAAGTAAATAAAATATAAACTGCACTATGGTGATGTACGTGGAGACGTTCTACCGCCGCCACACGGATCTAACACCAGCTTCAATGTAGCAAAATAAACATAAAAAGATTGCCAAATACATTATCAATAGGCAGGAGAAAACACTAATAATAAGATCTGCGGGTGAAATGGTCCATAACCAGGCTATTAAGATAAAATGAAATTCTAAATGGTTGCCTTTGGAAATAGAGAATATACAAGATAACGAAAATCGGAGACTCGGTTTTATTAAGTCTCTTCATATGTTGCAATGTAGTTACTAGAATCCATACGTTGCAATAGAAAGAATGTACATGCACCCAATAGAATATGTAACAAGAGGCCCACGGGCCACGGTTCGCTCACCTGAGTGACATTGCCACTGCAGACATGCAGATGTTATGCAACATTTTTCCAATCCTATCATCGCAACTAGATGTAATGAAAATATCATCATTTGAGCAGTTCTTAGTTTTGAAGAAGAATATATGGGCCTGACAGCCAGTGGAGCATGATCATTTGAATAAACTATCAATCACATTTCAACAGAAGGCTCACTGTGAAATTTGGTGGAAATTGGCTAAGTAGTGTCTGAAGAATCATGATTTTATACATGTAAACAGCACAGTGGCAGGGAAACATTATAAATATAAACCAGATGATGGCCATCTTAGATTTCCAATCAGAACAATTTTAACTACTGTTGATCTACAAGTCACTTCGATACTTTCAATATAAATGTATATGGCCCATACAAATGGGGAAGCAAATTTGAACTTGGAGGTAAAAAGGTCAAATGTCAACATAGAACCATCATTTTAGCAATTTTGGTAGATCTCCTGTCCCCCATAATTTGTGCAAAGATTAGGACCCAGGGCTTATTTGGTTACGGAGAAGAATATTTATAAAGGTTTTTAGCATATATGGGCATAGCAGCCATTTTGATCAATGGACTATACCCATTTTAGCAATCTTTCATTCTCCTGCCCACGGAGGCTCCGCTTGAAATTTGAGCAACACTGGCCCGGAGGCTTCAGAGGAAAAGCCATTTGAAATTATCAACATTTTTCTTATACAAGTGTATGGGGCCCATACAAATGCATACAGAAGCAAACTTGACCTCGCCGTAAAAAGGTTAAATGTCAATGTATGAGAATTATTTTAGCAACTTTGGTAGCCCTCCCGTTCCCGATGATATATGCAAAGATTCAGCCAGAAAGCATGCTCGGTTTTGGAGAAGAAGATTTTTAAAGGTTTTTCCCAAACAAATGCATAAGGAAGCAAACTTGACCTTGCCGTAAAAAGATCAAACGTCAACGTACGACAATTCTTTTAGTAATTTTGGTAGACCGTCCCCGATGATTCCTGCAAAGGTTCAGCCCCAAGGCATTCTCGGTTCTAGAGGAGAAGATTTTTAAAGGTTTTTACCATATATGGGCGTGGCGGCCATTTTGGTCAACGGACCGCGACCATTTTAGCAATTTTTCGTTCCCCCACCCTAAGGAGGCTCCATATGAAATTTGAGCAAAATTGGCTCAGCGGCTTCAGAGGAGAAGTCGTTTGAAAATGTTAACGGACGGACGGACGGACGGACGACGGACGAAAAGTGATCACAATAGCTCATCCTGAGCAGAGCTCAGGTGAGCTAAAAATACCAAGGAAATGTCATAATCACAACCCAGCGGGCACACAACGTTGAAATGACGTCGTATCAACGTCGATGCGACTTTATGACGTCGCATAGACGTTGATATGACGTCATTTCAACGTTGTGTGTCCGCTGGAAACACTCGAAAGGCACCAAAATAAGGGAGTGAGGAACAATGACAAAGCAAAGGTATCATATACAACCAATGGCCAATAAACAAAGAAGTACTTTAACAACCTAAATACTCTCTGCAAAAACAAACAAACAAAAAAAAAAAAAAAAAAAAAAAAAAAAAAATTCTGACGCAGCTCCAAATCACAAACATATGGTCAGTCTGCGTACGGGTCCTCTATCTCATGGCATCTGTTCAAAAAATTGTGTTCAATCGTTAAGCACACTCTGATATTAATATGACGCCGTCGAAAAACATTTGGCAATTTTAATATCTCCCAGAAGCCCTTCGGGCACACATATTGAAACAACGTAATGTTTTTCCTCATCCAGTGCCAGCTTAAAATCTGAGTTTAAATTCTTAAATCAGGCTGTGCGGATGAACTATGCTTTTATCTTACCTTTTCTTTTATTTATTCTTTCCTCGTCAACATAGATTCCTCTTCTGTTCAGATTATTGCTGGTAACGCGATTGCCCTTGTTGCGAAGTTGTGCCCTGCAATGTGATACATTAATCGTTCTACTGTACAATAAAGCCAAATGTCCGATACAAATTCCAAACAAGACCCTATGACCCTCAACTTGCTCACCTGAGTGATACTGGAAAAAAAAGATGCAGCAACTGCAACATTTTTCCAATATCGCCAAAGCAACTTATAGCCTGTGGTTTCATTCAAGAAGTAAAATTTGGAATGCTATATGAGAAACCTGCCGATGGTTGAGGGTTCTTCGGCGACCTTGGCTCCCTTAAGGGGACTAAATTTACTCGGAAGATTTTCCGCCATTTTGTACAAGAGAGACAAATTTTGTGACTTCCTGTGCTCTCCTTCCCAGCAAGCCCATTCTTAAAAAGGGTATATTCTAAAACCATTTAAGTTAAATTGATAACATATTTAAATACTGGGGTACCATATCTTTTTACTGTATGTCATCAAAATCTGCTTGAAGGAAGGCAAGCACAGTGTCAACAAATTCTGTAGTTTTCTGGGCCCAGTTGTTCAAAGCGTCGTTAGCTTAACGAGCTCGTTAAGGGTCATTTCATTTACTGTTTTAGCGGATTCCATATTCAATATCCTGATATTTTTTGCTGAAAAAATGTGAGTAGCTTTTGCACTGCACATTTTTTGAGCAAAAAATTTCAGAATATTCGCGTGTCACTTGATGTAAATTTTAACGAATCGTTAACTAACGACATCGTTAGCTTTGAACAACCGGGCCCTGGCAACCAGCTGCTAGCGCAAAGCACCTTTATTAAGGACGTCCGTGGATTATCCTAGGAAATTGACAGGTTGGGGCAAAGCATGACTTCGCAGTAACTGACAGGTTGGGGCAAAGCATGGTAAAGCATGCCAGGGTAGGTTTATGGGCTACCCTATCCTAAGAGATAATTCCTGCACTAGCTATACAGGCGTCTCTTAAAATAACGGTAAGGGTACTGGCCGCTGATTGCCAGGTATTTTACCGAAAATCTACGGGCATTTTTACAGTGCAGTTAGAGTCACACAATGTTCTATGGCGTCTGATCTAGGTACACGATGTTCCTCAGTTATTTCTGACTATGAGCAACTTGATCTTTAATTCTAATCATATGATTGCAGTACTATGCTTTGCGTGTGTTCTTTGATGACTGATTAGACCAATTCTAGCTCAGACTGTCTGTTGCATATTGTGCAAAACATGTCTAACGAAGATTTTTAGGTGGTGGTGCACTGACTCTGGCTTTCCTCTGTTGGCACTTTCTCTCAACTTCACAGATTCTCTTTGCTTCGTAATCATCTGCTCCTTTTCTGATGAGGCAGCGCCATCTTGCTCGATTATGTGCTTCTCTTTCCAGGACTCTGGGAGGGTGTATGTAGAAGTCCTTGAGTGAGGTTTTTAGGCTATACTTCATAGCGTTTCTTCTGGTCACCCTGGGAACAGTTTCCTAGTGGACACTCGAATGAGATATTTTTTTAGAAAATACTTCGATAATGGTTGGAGTTTAACGGCCTAGTCAACACTGCCAAGGTAAGTTCGACCCCGTCCTTTGACCTGCTTACACCTTTCCTGAGAAGGCTTAGTCTTCTAAGCAGTTAACCAGTATTTGTGCACATACCTTCGCCAGTAACTGACAACTGCTCTTCTTGAATCAGCGGAAGGGAGAGGATGTCCGTAGAAATGATTTCTTAGTCAATTTCTACGAAAGTTACGTGGCCGAGCTGGGAATTGAAGTTGCAACCTCTGGATCTGTACATCACGAAAACATGCCTATATAATTTTGACCCCCCCTTAAGCCCCACTTTTATATAGTAAAACTGGGGTTTACATGTGTATACATTATTTTTCTTATTTCTGCTCAAAAACATAGATTGTGGGTATTCGTTAGAACCGCTTCGCCGAGGCGGTTCTAACGAGTACCCACAAACTATGTTTTGAGCAGAAATATGAAAATATCAGTTTTTTATCTGAAAATTTTCAATTTTTTGGAAGTGAAATTTTCTATATATTTGAGTAGGCGTGTTTTCGTAATGAGTTAGACGCGCTCTACTGACTGCGCTATGGATCCTAGCATACCATGAATATGAGCCACAGTGTGGGGAATCCACGTGACCAAATGACTAGGTACACGGGGTTTGTTACTATTTTTAGTTTCGCATAAGGTAGGATACTTTAGAATATCTCTGTTCATACTAGATGGAATTTGTTCAAATAAAGCGCAGAGTACGCGGAAAATCAAGCTCTTTCCAGTGGTGTAAGTGCTATTCTGCGATCTAGTCTAATTCCTGAGAACGTACGAAGAATATTTTTGCTGTCAGTCTGGGATAATGTACATGAATTTTGACGAAAACCATTCTCCCTCCGAATTTTCTCGAGAATCAGACCAGATTGCAGAATAACGCTTACACCACCAGAAAAAAAGCTTGATTTTCCGCGTACTCTGCGCTTGATTTGAACAAATTCCATCAGGTATAAATCGAGATACTCTAAACAAGAGGCCCACGGGCCACAACTCGCTCACCTGAGTGAAACCGCCACTGCAGATATGCAGATGGCATGCATCATTTTTCCAATACTCTTATGACAAGGCAATGGCTTAAACAGTTTTTGAAATATCTTGCTTACAAGGTTAAAATGCTGAAATTTTCAAAACGTTACAAGTAAAATAAGTCACCCCCAATGCCTCCTACCAACTTTTGAGTCAACTGGCATTTCGGTGCAGTAGAAGAAGCAAAAAATAGATTTTCAAGATGGCTGCCATCTTGGATTTCCGATCGGAATGATTATAGCTATTTTCTGATCTACAAGTCACCCTGATGCTTCCTACTAAGTTTCAAGTCAATTGACTTTTAGGTTTCAGAGAAGAAGCGAAAAATAGATTTTCAAGATGGCTGTCATGGAGGCCATCTTGGATTTCCAATTGGCACGATTTGAGCTATTTTTTATGTACAAGTCATCCCGATGCTTCCTAGCAAGTTTGGAGTCAATTGGCCTTTCGGTTCAGGAGAAGAAGCGAAAAATAGCTTCTCAAGATGGCTGCCATGGTGGCCATCTTGGATTTCTAATCAGCACAATTTTAGCTATTTTTGATTTATAAGTCACCCCAATGCTTCCTAACCAGTTTGGAGTCAACTGGCTTTTGGGTTTCGGAGTAGAAGCGAAAAATAGATTTTCAAGATGGCTGCCATGGTGGCCATCTTGGAATTTGGACCGACACAATTTTAGCTATATTTGATCTACAAGTCACCCTGATGCTTCCTAGCAAGTTTGGTGTCAATTGGCCTTTCGGTTCAGGAGAAAAAGAAAAAAGATTTTCAAGATGGCGGCCATCTTGGATTTCCGATCGGAACGATTTAAGCTATTTTTTTATCTACATTTCACCCTGATGCTTCCTACCAAGTATCAAGTCAATTGGCCCTGGGGTGTAGGAAGAGTAGGCCTTTAAAGCAATTGTTCACGCCGCATGACCCATGATGGACGACGGACATTGACTGACCACAATAGCTCACCATGCACACTTCATGCTCAGGTGAGCTAAAAATCTGAGCAAATTTGGCTCAGTGGCTTCAGAGAAGTCGTCAAATTCTCAACAATTTTCCCATATAAATGTTATGGGGCTCATACAAATGCATAGGGAAGCAAACTTGACCTTGCTGTAAAAAGGTCAAATGTCAACGTACGATAATCTTTTCAGCAATTTTGGTGGATCTCCTGTCCCTGATGATTTGTGCACAGATTTAGCCCCAAGGCATCCTCAGTTCTGAAGAAGAAGATTTTTAAAGGGTCTTACCATATATGGGCATGGTGGCCATCTTGGTCGACCTACCGCGACCATTTTAGCAATCTTTCGTTCCCCTGACTTAAGAAGGCACAATATGAAATTTGAGCAAATTTGGCTCAGTGGCTTCAGAGAAGAAGAAATTTTAAATTCTCAACAATTTTCCTATTCAAATGTATGGGGCTCATACAAATGCATAGGGAAGCAAACTTGATCCTGCCGTAAAAAGGTCAAATGTCAACGTACGACAATTCTTTTGGCAACTTTGGTAGACCTCTCCTTCCCGATGATTTGTGCAAAGATTCAGCCCCAAGGCATTCTCGGTTCTGGAGAAGAAGATTTTTAAAGGTTTTTACCATATATGGGCATGGCGGCCATCTTGGTCAACGGACCGCGACAATTTTAGCAATCTTTTGTTTCCCCACACTAAGGTGGCTCCATATGAAATTTGAACAAAATTAGCTCAGAGGCTTCAGAGGATAAGTCCTTTGAAACTCTTAACAATTTTCCCATTCAAATGTATAGAGCTCATTCAAATGCATAGGGAAGCGAACTTGACCTTGCCGTAAAAAGGTCAAACGTCAACGTACGACAATTCTTTTAGCACCTTTGGTTGACCTCTCGTCCCCGATGATTCGTGCAAAGATTCAGCCCCAAGGCATCCTCGGTTATGGAGAAGAAAATTTTTAAAGGTTTTTACCATATATGGGCATGGCGGCCATCTTGGTCAACGGACCATGACAGTTTTAGCAATCTTTTGTTTCCCCACCCTAAGGTGGCTCCATATGAAATTTGAACAAAATTAGCTCAGAGGCTTCAGAGGAGAAGTCGTTTGAAACTCTTAACAATTTTCCCATTCAAATGTATAGAGCTCATACAAATGCATAGGGAAGCGAACTTGACCTTGCCGTAAAAAGGTCAAACGTCAACGTACGATAATTCTTTTAGCAACTTTGGTTGACCTCTTGTCCCCGATGATTCATGCAAAGATTCAGCCCCAAGGCATCCTCGGTTATGGAGAAGAAGATTTTTAAAGGTTTTTACCATATATGGGCATGGCGGCCATCTTGGTCAACAGACCGTGACAATTTTAGCAATCTTTTGTTTCCCCACCCTAAGGTGGCTCCATATGAAATTTGAACAAAATTAGCTCAGAGGCTTCAGAGGAGAAGTCGTTTGAAACTCTTAACAATTTTCCCATTCAAATGTATAGAGCTCATATAAATGCATAGGGAAGCGAACTTGACCTTGCCGTAAAAAGGTCAAACGTCAACGTACGACAATTCTTTTAGCAACTTTGGTTGACCTCCCGTCCCCGATGATTCATGCAAAGATTCAGCCCCAAGGCATCCTCGGTTATGGAGAAGAAGATTTTTAAAGGTTTTTACCATATATGGGCGTGGCGGCCATCTTAGTCGACGGACCGCGACCATTTTAGCAATCTTTCGTTCCCCCACCCTAAGGAGGCTCCATATGAAATTTGAGCAAAATTGGCTCAGCGGCTTCAGAGGAGAAGTCGTTTGAAAATGTTAACGGACGGACGGACGGACGGACGGACGCACGGACGGACGGACGGACGGACGGACGGACGGACGGACGACGGACGAAAAGTGATCACAATAGCTCATCCTGAGCAGAGCTCAGGTGAGCTAAAAATCCTACCTGATGCGGAGCTAAAAATAGTCATTTAGTCACGTGGGTTCCCCACACTGAGCCAGCGCACGACAAAATCTACAGTAAGACTTGTGCGACCAGCGAAGACAGATCAGCCTGCGCATCCACGAAGTCTGATCAGAGACATGCTGACAGCGTGTGCCAACTACAGCCTCCGGGCTATCCAAAGAGGTGAACAAGAAACCTTGCTATACTGGGTGGATGTACAGGCTGATCTGTGTCTTTGATGGTCACACAGGTCTTATGGTAGATTTTGTCGTGCACTGGCTCATATGACAAATGAGTCCCTTTCTAAAGTATTCATGCATTGCAGACAATCCTCTCTATACCGACACTCGATACAACGACAAAATTCGTTATAAGGGCAATTTGACTGTCACGAACCTTCGCTTAATAGGTATTAACTATTAGTCACAAATTATGCAAGTCTATTGTACTTAATACTTTAAAGAAACATATGTTTTGGATACTTGTTAGAATCGCCTCAATGAGGCGATTCTTACAAATATCCAAAACGTATATTCTATAAATTGTTTATTGTGTTGGGGTTTAACGACACGTTAAACCCTTGTGTGTCATTTTATATCGTCTTCCAAAGAAAGAGAGGAAAGAAATAGAAGAGACGGTAGAGGAGATGAAAGAGAGGGACAGGGAAGAAAGAGACACATGAATGAAAGTGAGAGAAAAAAAAAACCAAAAAAAAAAACCAAAAAAAAAAACAAAAAAAAAAACAAAAAAAACATTTCCCCTCTACCCTTACCTGCTACAAGAACAGCAGGTCTTTACCAACTGTAAGCCAATATCATTTAGACGCCCCGGTGAAGAAATAAGAACAAAGCAAGACCTTTCTTACATATCAATCTGCTCATTAAGTATTCTGTACAACAGCGAATTCATTTTCAATGGAACGTATTTGGGAACAAATGCTGTCGTTATAACGAGGTTCACTGTAGATGGGAAAAGTTTAGGTGAATGGGTATATCGCAAAGGGGGAACAATTAAATATGAAGGTATTTGCCTCCCTTATAAACATGAGGGTAGCTCACTTTGTGGGAAAAAGTTCTTACCTTTAAGACTAGCCACCCACCCCTCTTTTTTTCTTTGATTAGTATCCATTCACTGAAATGTGACTCGCCAATAGCACAAAACGACAGTATGTGCAGAAAATGGAGATAAACCACATCTCATCTCCCAGACTGGACTAAAACTATTCTTTACTTACATGTGAAAATGTGTCCAGTTTATCGATAACACATCCTATAACTCTCTACTCTGTAACTTCCTTTATTTGCTAATTCAGTGCGGATTGTGACACTTAACATATGAGCCGGGACACAGCATTTCCGTTGAGGTTTTACGGCCCTGTCAACCCAGTGGGGTCATGTCAAGCGCAGTCAGTTTATCTAACCACACTTTTATTGGGCAGGCTTAGTCCTCTAATCGGTTAACCAGTGTTGCGCAAATTCTTTCGACAGAAACTGACAACTGCCTTTCTTGAATCAGCGGAGGGGAGGGAATGTTCACCAGTCGGACGCGCATCGAACTGAGCCACCAAGGCCGTTTCGTTTAAGATTGCATGTGTACCAGCGTAGACTCGGATCAGCCTGCGCATTCGCACAGTCTGATCAGTCTTAGCTGTCTGCATGTTTCGGCTCAGTTATACCATAATTACCATAAATATTGGATTAACTAATCCCCTTATCATGATTGTCCTAAAATTTAAAGTAAGTCAAACTTCAATGGCTCGAACATCTTTGGAACCATGGAAATTTGTTCGAGAGATGGGTAGTTCGAGCCAATGAGATTTAATCATGGCGCCAGGTCGGGAAACAAATGGCGATATTTATGGAAATGTTTTCGATCTTCAACAAAATAATGGTATGTTGTGTGATATTTATGGAAATGTTTTCGATCTTCAACAAAATAATGGTATGTTGTGTGTACTCATTAGAATCGCCTCGATGAGGCGATTCTAATGAGTACACACAACATACAAATTTCCATAATAATATAAAAAAAATTTCACCGAATATTTGTTTTCTTTAGCTATCGGAAAAATTCCGTAGGGACTCAAAAATGAGTTCGAATAAGCCATGGTAATCGAGCCATCGGTGTTCGAGCCATTGAAGTTCGACTGTATGTCCATTTTATTACCTGTTAACGTGTCTAAAATTGCAAACAGTTAAGTCCCTGTTCAGACGCCGCGTTGTGCGGTGTTTGATATGGGTCTATACTGTTTACTAAGTTTCAGTCCCAGAACTAAGGGCTGACAGGTAACCCTTCCTGGAATTAAAAAAAATATATGAGAGTTACTGATGAGACCCGATTGACCGAAACTAGCTAGTCTTACCCAGAAAACTTGATGCTTTAGCTGGTTACAGTTTTGTGAGGGTGTCTATTGCTCACTCCTTTTAGAATGTATATGTGGGTGGTGAGGGGTTGGTGGGGAGACTTTCCGATACAGCCGTTTTAATAATAAAATAAGAATAGTTAAATAAAAATAAGAATAGTTAAATAAAAAAATCGATGTCTTACTTTGTAGCGTGTTTTTTTTTTTTTTTTTTTCTTTTTTTTTTTTTTTTTTTACAACTGAATATCCTTTAAAAAGCTAAAAACAGTAATATCTATTATATTTATGAATATGATCTCATTTATGAAATCTATACACTACTACATAAAATCCCCGTCTGTAGGTCCCGTGATGTTTATAGCCGCGAGATGTTTTATCCTCTGTCAAATGACCAGTCATTACAAGTGCTCGTGTTCATATTCGGCTTAAATACGAGACACGTGATAAAAAGGAATAAGTACACTTCCAAGGGAGATATTGTGCCAAATTTGTTTTTGCTCCGTTCTGTAGTGTTGGGGTGCAAATTATTTCCTTTTAGGAAAGACTCCTTTTCAGAAGGGAGCAAAAACAAATTTGACACAATTCCCAGCTAGCATTCTTTATAAATCTATAGCGGTCCGTTATCGGCCCGTCAGGGTATCTGACGGGCCGATAACGGACCGCTATAGATTTATATAGAATGCTAGCTAGGTTCTCCTTCGGAAATGTACTAAATTCTCTTTAGGGAGCAGATTCTTTCCTTTTAGTGTAGGGGAGCAATTGTTTTTCCTTTTGGTGTTGGCCCCTTTTCAGAAGGGAATTGCTGTACAGGAAAGCAAACAGGAAGTCACAAGTATTGTCTGTCCTGTCAAAAATATAGTTCCCTTAATTTATCTCCAAGTTATGTTAAAGAATAAGTCAAATATTAGGGATCCATTTCACTGTCATTTGATGTATAGCATATAGTCGGAAATAGTAAAAAAGTAAAATTATCACAGCTACCCACAAAATATGTTTCATGAACCTTTAAGAAAAATATCTGGGTGGGACCGACCCCACTTATCTCGAGCTTTGGATTATAAAACTACATAAGTACTACATCCGGTTTACTACAGATGTCACAGATCATTTTTAAAATTACGTACCTCTTGTAATCACTATTGAGGCCCTCCCAGGGGTGTGTGTGTTGGGGGGGGGGGGGTAGGGGGCAGGGGTGGGGGGTTGGGGGAGGGTACCTGTTCCCTTTTGCCCCTTAAATATTTCAGCATTTTCCCTTGTTCCCCAAAAACAAAATCTTAATTTTCTATGTTCCCTGCTCCCCAAAATTACATTTGTTCCCCTGTTCCCTTCATTTTTAGATTTGTGTGCCCCTGTTCCCCTGAAATAAATGACATTATTCCCCTGTTCCCCATAACCCCTGGGAGGGCCCCACTATTTGGGCCGAGCCATGCGAAAACATGTTTTTGGGCATATGCGAACAGCGAAGGCCCAGATCAGCCTGCGCATCCGTGCAGTCTGATCATGGCCTTCATTGTCCGCTTACAGAATCATTGGATACTATAAAAGGTTTCAATGGAGAGCAAATGCCCGGATGAGACTGTGCATGCGCAGGGTGATATGAATAAAAGCCCTTTGCGCATGTGCGAAGGCACTTTTTTGCTTGACGCGGCCCATTTTTACCGCATTCTGTAGCAGCAATTTGATTATTTCGTGCAAAATCTTCCATAAAATATATGAATTTACCAGTTTGCATGCGCACAATGTACCACCTACCACTCTGATGTAACTTCTGACCTCAAGGCATCGGATGACGTCACGAATAATAATGTCATCAACAGATATCTCATCGACTGTTTAACGAAATCGGTATCAATGACTTGTTTTGGTGTCTTTTGATTTGAAAGGTTTCATAAAAGAACAACAAAACAGTTAACCCTTAAAGCGCCAAGAAAACCTGCATCTGAAAATGTCGTCTGTTTATGCCGTCTGCTGAATATTCTTGCAAACTTTTCAAACCTATTTTTGCATACGGGCAAACAGTGTGGACTGGGCCCACACTGTTTGCAAAAATGACTTTTAAAATCACAAGCAGATGACAAAGCAGACGACAATTGTTGTGATTGGCGCTTTAAGGGTTAACGTTTCCATAAGTCTCCGAATTCACACTTCAACTTATCTCTTGGAATTCAAGACTGTTTAATCAGGGCTCAGTTGTACAAAGCATCATTAACTTAACGAGCTCGTTAATGAAAAACTCATTAACTGTTGTAGCTAAGGTGTTTTCAAATATATTGATAGTTTTGCTGTAGAATGAGAATGCAAAAGCTACTCACATTTTTTTTTCAGCAGAAACCGTCAATGTATTTGCCATATTTCAAGACAGAAATTTTAACGTCATATTCGCTAACAACTTCGTTAAGTTTTGAACAACTGGGCCCAGATTATTGATATATAACGAATAATAAACTTCTGTCTAAATCACCGTTTTTGTAGACATGCATTTCAGGGTCTTGCACAAAATGATGCTGATCTGAATAACAAATGTACCGTTTATAAACAAAAGAAAAAATGTCCGCATGGAGAAAGCTTGGGTCCTTAGCTACCTATTGAGCGCACAGCGAAGACTCTGATCAGACTGGGCAGATGCTCAGGCTGATCTGAGTCTTCGCTGGGTGCACATGCCATTTTGTTGGTTTTGTCATGCGCTGGCTCAAATGTCTTGGTTACACAGGGCTATATTCACGCGTGCGCTAAGTCTTTTTTTAACACTTTGCATGCTGGGTAAAAAAACTGCAGACGACATTTTCAAATATTTTTTTCTTATTTTCCCCAGAAATTAGACTTTGAAATTGCATGCAAATTGTCTCCCTAAAAGTCAAAGTCAACGCTTATTGTCTGGGAAAAATATCACCAATTTGTCGTCTGGTAAACTGGCGGTAAAGGTTAACTCTATCTATCTATCTATCTATCTATCTATCTATCTATCTATCTATCTATCTTGAAAATACATTCGTAAATATTAAGAGGGCCGCGCCATGCGGAAACATGTCTTCGGGCATATCCGGACAGCGAAGGCCCAGATCAGCCTGCGCATCCGCGCAGTCTGATCAGGGCCTTCCCTGTCCGCTAACTGAATCCTTGGATACTACAGAATGTATGAATGGAGAGCAAAGGCCCGGATGATACTTTGCGCATGTATTGGATAATCTGAAGCTCCGAATTTTGCGCATTGTTTTTTCGCTTGACGCGTCCCATATAGATAGCCAATCGATCTCCAGATAAATAGTAAAGATCTTGATTACATAGTGCAATATTCGCACGTATGCTAAGTTTTTTTTTTGGTTTGTTTTTTGTTTTTGTGAGGCCAGACAGATTCGATTTCGTCAGTGTTAAGTATTAGTGTATTATATGTCGTCCTACATCATTTTAAAACTTCCTGATTCATTGTAACTGATATAGTGTGTGGGTGAGACGGTTTCACCAAGCGAACCAAACTATTTACAAAATATTCTAGCATACAGTAAAACCTCAATGACTCGAACACCGATGATTCGTTTACCATGGCTAATTCGAACTCGTTTTTTTTTTTTCAAGTTGAGTCCCTAGGAAATTCTCTTGATAGCCCAAGAAAGCAAATGTTTATAGTTATTTCAGGGAAATGTTATTATTTTTTCATGCAATAAATGGCGTGTGTACTCATTAGAACCGCCTCGTTGAGGAGATTCTAATGAGTACATACACCATTTATTGGTGATTCTACGAGGCGATTCTAATGAGTACGCTCAACTTACCATAGAAGCATACTATAGAAGATCGAAAAAAAAATATCCCTAAATATCCCCATTTGCCTAGTGACTTGGCGTTATGATTAACCCTCAGTGGCTGGAACAACCCATGTCTATAACAAAATTTACATGGTCCCAAAGGTGTTCAAGTTGTTGAGGTTCGACTATATATAAAACTTTGAGTATGTGTATGAGGTTATAAAGTCCAAATACTGCATGAATAATAGATAAGTGGACCCACCAACCGTAAGGCTAACTTGCGGAGTGTGACCTGTTGTGAGTTCGTATGTCTGTGAGACTTGGAGTCCGTCTATCTGTGGTAGGTTTGCAATAACTGCCATAATTCTTTAACTGTTAGGAAAATTTAGACATGTTTGCACCCAGATTGATGCTGATAAGATCTGGCCAATAGGCTTGCTAAATGCCATTTTTCATTACGAGGCTAAGCCGAGGCCTAAATGTGAAAATACAGAAATGGCCGTAGGTCTTCAACTTTTTGATTGTGTTGGGGTTTAACGACACGTCAACCCTTGTGGGTCATTTTGTGTCGTCTCCCAAAGAAAGGGAGAAAAGTGATAGAAGAGATAGTAGAAGAGATTAAAGAGAGGGACAGAGAAGAAAGGAACAGGAATGAAAGTAAAGAAACAGAAGAAATAAAAATATTCCCCATCTACCCTTACCTGCTACAAGGATAGCAGGCCTTGCCCAACTGTAAGCCAATATCAGTTGGACGCCCCGGTGACGTAAGATACACGACACCTTCGCACCACCCAACCACCCCGTAGGTCTTCAACTATATGGGATATTTCGAGAAAATAAGTTTGTATAAACATTAACCCTTGTCTTGCTGAATAAATCAAGATGTCATGCCCACTTCTAATTTTCAGCCAATCAGATTACTTGATCGGGATTATTGATACAAATCCACAAACGTAATGACAAACAGTGCAGATCCAGATCAGTTGGCTTCTTCAGAAGCCAACTGATCTGGATCTACACTGTTTGCAAAGGCAGGCATTTTCGGGTTCACCAGGACAATGGTTAATAGTGACAAGACTGTGCAAGCAAAAGCACAAAAAATATCGTGCACTGGTCAAGGTATATTCAAGTCGCTTACATACCATTTGGGCATAGCAGATACTGTCCGTCACCTGAAACGCAGTCTGGCCATGCGAATGACAGGGCGGACTGACCCAGCTCAGCTCAAACATTCGCATTTTCTCCGTTTTTCTTGTACCAACCTGCTTATTTCATCCACTGTTGCTTCATGTTTCTGTTCATCAACTGCTGGAGGTCTTTCCCTATCATCATCTGACTTCTCTCTTGCAGTTTCTTCTGCTGCCAATTGTCTTTCCTTATCATCACTGGACTTCTGTTTTTCAACTTTGCCTGCAGTCAATAAAACCAACGCTTTTAGCCACAAGTTTGAATCAGCCATGGTAAACGAGCCATCGGTGTTCGAGCTATTGTTCGACTTTATAATTCCTCAAGTTGAGACTAATTTGATACTGGCCTTGAGGATGTGAGCATTTGAGGTATCGAACTGGGGAGAAGCAATCAAAGGTTAACTCTTGCTTTTAGTGTCTGAGGTGTATGCCAAGGGTCTTCCAACCCGTTTCACCACAGATATTTTGAGTTTACATGTTTTGCTGTGATAGATATTTCACTGACTGGTTAGAGAGGGAGCCTGTATTTTGTATTTTTGAATCCATCTAATATGGGAGTGCATTTTACTTCCTAGCTACGCAGTAGTAAAAATAGGCACTAAATGGCATATGAAAATATTATTTTCTGAGACAATAATAATAATATAAGCAAATCGTATGCTACAAGAACACTTATATTTTGCCAAATATAAAAGAAAAATAAATAGTACATGTAGATATGGTAAAATAACAATAAATAAATAAATAAATAAATGAAAATAAACAAACAAACAACGAAAACAAAAAACAAAACAAAAAAAAAAAAACAACAACAGCAACAACAAACAAGAATCAACGACAAGAACAGCGTAAAACAAGACTAGAAATGTGTCCAAAGGACACTGATGTCCCCGCTTGAAAAACTTCATGCAAAAGACGGACGGACGGACAGGACCAACACATTCTTCGAATGGCGGGGGCATACAAAAACAGACAACAACAAACCAACAACATACTGAAAATAGTAATCGAACCTTTCTCTTTACGCTGTTTCTTCTTATTGACATATTTCCCATTTTCATCGATGTAATAACTTCCTCTTCCACCCTCCTTAGGATTCCTCTCTTCGGAGATACTTCGCTTTCTTCTGCAATATGCATAAGACAAAACATGCATGTGTTTAACACATTCAGCCTTGCAGACCCAAACTGATGCCCTTGCAAACAGTGTAGATCCTGATGAGATGGCTCGTCACGAGCCATCTCATCGGGCTCTTAACTGTTTGCCATTCTATTCAGGTTTTCCTACTTACATATCTATTTGGAACAATGGGTATGCCCAAAATCAAAGGTGGAAGAGTTCATTTGAGAAACATAGGGGTGAAAGGATTAATCAAATTTTAATCTGCCTGGATACACAATCATTATGATATTTCTGGACTGTTGTATTCTTACTTACACATCAATTTGAACAATGGACATGCCCAAACTTAAAGCTGGAAGAGTTCATTTGGGAAACATAGGGGTGAAAGGATTAATTAAATTTTAATCTACCTGGATACACTATGATACTTTTGGCCTGCTGTTACACACTGCCAAAATCAAAATATCATCTCATTATTCTCCTTTTACCACATTTACCCTAATTTTCTGTCAACTTAACTTCTTACCATATAAGTTCTAAAACTGAGCAAGCTCAGAAGCCAAATGGGGATAATTTAGGGATGTATTTTCTATCTTCTATAAAATAGTGGTATGTTGTGTGTATTCATTAGAATCGCCTCAACGAGGCGATTCTAATGAGTACACACAACATTCAATTACATGTTAAAGTAAGAAATTTCCCTAGAATATCCCTAAATATTTTTGAGCTAACGTAAGAATTTCTCCGGGATTAAAAAACGAGTTCGAATCAGCCACAGTTAAGGGCCGTTTGTTGTTGCTGTACATGTATACTGTTTATGAACGCAAAATGTAACTTAATTGATTTTTGTTTTCAAATCACCTATTAATACACGAGTGACTCCAATATTCATGATTAACCGTATTTTTGAAGTACTCGAACTGACAGGCCTGATCAACGTTTTAGCATTATATTTTTTTTTCTGTATTTGTGATAGCAAAACGATATAAGCCTCGCGGCCTGTGACAGAGAAAGAGACGTTCTACTAGGGCTCGTAAACATGCATATACGACTTGCGAATCCATGTTTAATGTATATATGTTGTGATATGTTGTATTTTGTGAAGACCACATGGTACGAGATTTAGCAAATTGTATAATCCTCTTAAAATATTGTGTTAATAAATAAATAAAAAAAAACAAACAAACAAACAGGGTAGACCAAGATTTATAAATAACTAAATAAAATAAATAAACAGGGTAGACCAAGATTGGACACTACAGAATGCAGCGTCTGATCTGGACCTACACTGCTTCCCATTCAACCCTCAGATTTTAGACAAACCAACTGGCAGTTAAATGAACTTCAATGGGTCGAACACCTTTGGGACCATGAACATTTGTTCGAGATAGGGGTAAATTGAGATGCTGAGAGTTAATGATAGCGCCTCGTTAGGAGGCATAATAAAGACGATTCAGGATTATTTTTTCGATCTTCTATAATAAAAGGTATTTTGTGTGTATTCATTAGAATCGCCTCATCGAGGCGATTCTAATGAGTACACACAACATACACTTTTTAAGATAAATTAAGAAAAATATCCCTTAATTATTCGGAATATATTGATACCATTATGGAGTTATGAGAAAATTTCCCTGGGGACTCTAAAACGAGTTCGAGACAGCCATAGAAACAGTCATCGGTGTTCGAGTCATTGAAGTTTCAATATAATTCAAATTTTAGACTAAGCATGTAATGGAGTTATGATGTTCGAATATTTGGGATAAACACGGTATCCCACAAATGGCATTCTGCACCCAGCTTTGCGCAAACGATTAGATTACCACTGTGGTTATATACAGGGGAACGAAAATCTACGTTTCAGTACCTGCAAGCATCGTTACCTTTGAAGTCTTTTAACTTCACTCTTGCTCTTTTTTTAAATGATTAGATTGAAATCTTTTAACATCACTCTTGTTGTTTTTTTAATGATAAGATACTGGGAATCGAAAATCGTCTTTTCAGGACATGCAAGCATTGATACCTTTGGAGTCTTTTTACTTCATTCTTGCTCTTTTTTTCAGTCTTTGTTTTCTTGCCTTGTGCGAGTTTTCTTGCAAGCTCTGCAAAGTCGCCTGAAAAAAAAAAAAAAAAAAGAAAGAAAAAGAAATAATGGTACCCTTCAAGCTTAAGAACATGTCTAGGTAATGAATTAATTGAGTCGGCACACGAAAAAAGGGATGGTTTTCCGGTTTGTGGTTCAAATGCGCATGCGCAGTCCCCTATTTGGGCTGCACATGCACTTTTGCCTGAAGCTTCCTCAAGGTCTCTACTGCAAGTCTGCGAACAGCAAAGGCTCTTGCGGGACTGCGCAGGTTTGCCTGAGCCGTTGTTTGTCGCCTATGTGACATTTTGTCTCATGTGCTGGTATAATTATACATGTAGATTGGTCCAAATTGTCCGAAGAAAGAACGAAAAAGTATATACAATATAGATATCTTTTAAAAGACATTTGTCCTTTTAGTTTTTATGATTTTTTTTTCTCAAATGTTTATACAAAACATTAAATTTGCGGCGAAAATTGTTGCTCCTACCGAGGCAAGGTCTTTAGTAAAATGCTCTTCTGTGAAAATATTCATAAGGAAATTATCTCATTACGAAAACACGCCAATTCAAATATATTGAAAACTTTATAACCAAAAAAGGGAAATTTTCCGATAAAAAATTCTGATATTTTTCATATTTCTGCTCAAAACATAGATTGTGGGTACTCGTTAGAACCGCCTCATCGAGGCGGTTCTAACGAGTACCCACAATCTATGTTTTTGAGCAGAAATAAGAAAAATAATGTATACCCCTGTAAACCCCAGTTTTACTATATAAAAATGGGGTTTAAGGGGGTCAAAATTATATAGGTATGTTTCCATGATGGGAAATAATCTCCACGGATATTTTATATGATTACGGCGAATATCAGAAAAAAGTTTGAACGAGTGGAACTCGCAGAAAATCCGATGATATCCTCGTCCCTCTATATACAGTCTAACCAATGGCTCGAACATCTTTTGGACCATGTAAATTTGTTCTAGACATGGGTTGTTCGAGCCACTGAAGATTAATCATAACGGTACGAAGTCAATTCGTTCTCAAGTCAATTCGTACTTAAGTCAATTCGCTCTCATTTTGGTGAATTCGTACTCATTTTTCGATCAATTCGTACTCATAAAATTTTTCTTCGGTCAATTCGTCCTCATTTGGTCAATTCGTACTCATTTTAGTCAATTCGTTCTCATTTTGGTTAATTCGTTCTCACATTAAAATCGACTAATTTTGAAGGAAACTAACAGAAAACATCAAAATATGACAGACAAAAATATTACATGAGAAATTCGAATAAATTTTCCACGTGATAAGTGCTTAGAATAACCTCTCATGCAAATTTCCTGATTCAAACCAAAACGAAAGAACCATCGATAATATTGTGAATATCATTTTGTGTCATTGCACTGCATACAAAAAACAATTTTACAAATTGGAAAATCGCTTGTCATCACGAAAACATACCTACTGACCCCCTTAAACCCCACTTTTATATAGTATATGGGGTTTATTCGGGTATACATTATTTTTCTTATTTCTGCTCAAAAACATAGATTGTGGGTACTCGTTAGTCTTTTCATCAAGGCGGTTCTAACGAGTACCCACAATATATGTTCAAGCTTAGAAAACTAAGGAATACCCCTGAAAACCTAAGGTTTACTATCTAAAAGCGGAGTTTGAGTAGGTCTTCATCGAACAAGCTTGTAAACATGATCGCGATAAGAGTCCACGAAAATACGATCTGGGCAAGATTTACTCGTTTTATTTACATAGCATACCATGACGTTAAATTATAAGGAATCAAAAAAAACATGTACAGTCGAACTTCAATAACCCGAATACCTTGGAACCATATTAATTTGTCCGAGATAGTGGTGGTTCAAATTACTGCGGTTAATCATAGCGCATGAGGCACAATGGGGATGGATTAAAGATATTTTTCGATCTTCTCTAAAATGAAGGAACGCTCATTCATCAGATCGCCTCAACGAGGCGGTTCTAATTAGTACAAACAACATTCCTTTTTCATGATAAAATTCTCAATGAATGGATATCTAGAGCGATGAAAAGAATTTTCTCGGGACTCCACAACGAGTTACTTCTCCCATGTCTTTCAGCGTTTAAAGACAAAGTTCTAGTTCTCGTCTATTTGTTTCATTATTCACTATGTGTTGGTCGATACATCGGTGATGAAGCCAGGCTTCGCATGGTACACATTATACCATTTCGCTATCATACTGGCCGCGGCACTTGCAGTTTATGTATTCCTTCGTCTTAGTTGTTTTTTTCCAATTTGAATTAATGTTGAAATGAATATTGCAAGAAAAAAAAAATATTTTCGAGGCATTGAATCAGATGACTTCGCATTTTCTCTTGATCAAAAATTTACTTTTGATGGGTTCATGCCAAAGTAAATTGAGACAGCAAAAGCGATTGCAAATAATCCACAGTCATTACCCACTATTTGACTTTGTACATGATATTTCAGAAAAGACGTCTGGCAATAGCAAATTCGCCGTGTTTTTGCTACTGACGACGTCTGGCAATAGCTACTCCGATTTAATTTACAAAAGTAGAGTGGTAACAAATGCAATGTATTTGCCAGTCAGTAGGTCAATTTAAATTTGTCCTTTAATAACTTACAAGGGGAATCCAAATAGCAAATTACTCTGGATAACAATTTTTCCAAACATCACGAAAACATGCCTATATAAGTTTTACCCCCTTTTACTACCCTTTATGTTGTAAAACTGGGGTTTAAAGGGGTGTAAACGTTATTTTTCTTATTTCTGTTAAAAAACACAGATTGTGGGTATTCGTTAGAACCGCCTCGTCGAGGCGGTTCTAACTAACGAGTACCACAATCTATTTTTTGAGCAGAAATGTGAAAAAATATAAGACTTTTTGTCTGAAAATTTTTATTTTTTGGTGGTAAAATTTTCAGTATATATTTAATAGGCGTGTTTTCGTAATGTTTCAGCAAATATAATGTACCTGAATTTGTTTTCAGATCTTCTGCGTTTTTTCCAAGTGTGCTTAATTTTTTGCGTCTCTCTTTCAGCTGCCGAATTCGCTCGTCTTGTAATGCAGGGTCCATGTCTTTTCAATCAAACTTTAGTTACAGCTAATATGTAGAACAACATCTGCAAGTATTAATGTCTTATATTTACAAGGAGACAACTTTTATGTCCTCATGTTTGCTTTCACGAATACTAAGCCTCTTCTGTGAAAAGTGTCTAATGAAAAAGGAATGCATTACAAAAACACGCCAATTCAAATATACTGAAAATTTCACCTCCAAAAGCTGAAAATTTTCAGATAAAAAACTCTGATATTTTTTATATTTCTGCTCAAAAACATAGATTGTGGGTACTCGTTAGATCCGCCTCGGCGAGGCGGTTCTAACGGGTACCTACAATCTATGTTTTTGAGCAGAAATAAGAAAAATAATGTATACCCCTGTAAACCCCAGTTTTACTATATAAAAGTGGGGTTTAAGGGGGCCAAAATTATATAGGTATGTTTTCGTGATGAGTTTTACTTCCTTGGGAGTTTTATTTATTATTCAGTGCATAAACAACTACAGTCAGGGATCAAAAGTAATTCCACAGCGTCAAAAAGCCCATACACTTCAATGCATTTTCATGTTTACAAAAAAGAATAAATAAATAAAAATAATTGTTTATATCTTAATTACGTTGACATCAGTTGAAAGCTGGATGATTTTGGAAATATACATTGTGATTTTTATTGGATTTTCTCTATGCAATCTGGAGAGACAAAGAATTAAATTTTGTATAAGGCATTTAGGGCAGTTCTTGAGCGACGTCAACATTGACGTCAATGAAAACCTGCCATTTTTAAATTGTTTGTATCTTTAATAGAAGACAGATATCCGATATTTATCAAAGTCATACATTTCAGGCATGCATCATTTACCCTTTCCAATCATGACAGAACATCATTATTTTCTTTACATCGTTATACAATATTAAGTGTCTTGTAACATCAAAATGCATTTAAGTCTATGAGAAAATAATTTTGTGGAATTACTTTTGGTCTCTGACTGTACATCTAATAATAACATGCAACTATAATACCCCGCCACTATCAGATAACTCTGTCAAATGTTGACATAATTTGCCCGTTTGCAATCCCAGATCTCTACAATATCAATGCAAAGTCTGGTGAAAATCCATTCATATCTACCTAAGTTATCATCCAGAAATCAAAACATGTGTGGCGGGCAGATATCTCTGTTAAAATTGACGAAATTTGCCAATTAGCAATCCCAGACCAGATCTCCACAATTTCTACGCACATTTCTATGCACATACCAAGTTATCGCCCGAAAACGAAATTATGGACGTGTGGCGGAAGATAACTGACGAAACTGTCCCTCTGTAATAGAATCTTTGTAATATCAATGCACATACCAAGTTTGGTGTTTACTCAAGTTTTTTTTTTGCAAACTGTTTTGACCAGTCTCTACCAAAACGTGTAATTAATACAATTTATACAAAAAAAATAGTGTAATAAGTATAATAAATACAATTTCTACAAAAAAAAAAATGTAATAAAAACAATGTACAAAGAAGCTTGAAATCTATTTTTCTACACCAGATTATCTGACTGAGAATCAATAGGTAGATTACAAAACGGTAGGGCTACATGAAATCGGCGGAAAATTAAAATTGAATTATGCAATTCAAAGCAAACACACTGTTAACTTGATATATTTGTGGTAGCTACAGAAAGTATTTCCTTCTAGAGTCTATACGACAAACATTTACAAAACTTTTTTGCAGGACCCTCGTATCGCCACGTCAGGAACGTGGTTTCTTCATACATGAGCCTCATGGGCGAGGACAATCTTAGCGTTTGTCATTGCTCCGGAAGCACTTTAAAAAAGGTCATGGACTGGTCCAGTGCTATTTTCCATGGATCGCTCAACGTTGATTATAACCAAGTATTAGCTTTCACAAAAAAAGGTTGGTCTACGCTTAGCACCAAGTCACGTTGAACATGGTATTTATTGGACCCCCCACCACACACACAAACTGTCTGTGTTTTTCGCCAATAAATACAATATTTGAAACTCAAACTGTTATCAGTTGTATGTTATTACCTAAGTAGATAAAGTGGCCATTGACAACGCTTTAAGTAGATCTATCCTAAACATCAATTAGAACTGATATTTCCATAACCCTAAAAATTCTTTTGTGTAAATAGTTAACAGCTTACTTGTTCTAAATTGATCCATTCGACTTTAATTTTCAGTCTATCTCAACTCTATTGTTTTTTTTTTTCATTGTAGTTTGTGTCTACTGGTTCACCGTGGTATAATTTTGTAGATATTAAGCTGAGCAAAGAGGGTTTCAAGTTTTCCAGTACGTTGTATTTATTACAGTAGCAAGGTTGGCAATCGAAATGCCTTGAGATTAGTTTTCACTTGATTTTATTTAGGAATACATACGAGCGTACCTATAAAAGTTCTCTCGTAACAATATACAGCTATTTATTTTATCGTAATAATATACTGAAATACTGTTTTGATGATGTTTATCGGATAAAGCAAAATGTGAATTTGAAGGCATATGGACACTTTAATAACTTGAATCCAATTATACCGAGTGTCTCTTTGGACCGGTTTATTTAAATATAAGGCATGTCTGGTTATTTTTTTACCATGTTTTATAACAATTCCAGTCCAAAATGCAAGCACTGTAGACCCTGATCAGGCAGTTCTTCTGTTGCAGGTCTTCTTTGTGCGTCTGTGCTTTCACATCACGAAAATATGCTTATATAATATTGACCCCCTTAAGCCCACTTTCATATAGTAATACTGGGGTTTACAGGGGTATATATTATTGTTCTTATTTGTGCTCAAAAACAGAGATTGTGGGTACTCGATAGAACCGCCTCGTCGAGGCGGTTCTATCGAGTACCCACAATCTCTGTTTTGAGCAGAAATATGAAAAATATCAGTTTTTTTTTTATCTGAAAATTTTCAGTCTTTGGAGGTGAAATTTTCTATATATTTGAATAGGCATGTTTTCGTGATGATATGTGGCGGTTGTGCTGTCCTTACTTTTTCCTCATTTCTTCTTCTTTATGTGCCTCGGGTAAGCTTCGTGATTGTGGAATTTCCTGACGTAATATTTCTGATATTTTATTTCAAGCCCCTGAACCTGGCCCCGAAGTTATAAATCTTTTTTCATGCTCAGCTGAGCATGAAATTGTCTCTGCTAATAAATATGAAAATGCTAACTACAGCAGAGACATTTTCATGCTCAACTATGTTTAGCAAGAAAGAGTTTGCTTGGTGTCTGGGAAGGGCTGCGGTTTGTAATTGTGGCACTCCCTGGACTTTTCTCTTACCTTTTTTGCAATAGTTAGTAATCTGAGATTTAGTAGCAGGACAAATTTCATGCTCGAGTATATATATATGGCTATGGGTACCAAAATGGCACCTGCATACGCCAACATTTTCATGGGTCGTCTCGAGGGACAGCTGTTGAAGTCGGTGGCCCCGAGACCATTTTCATGGCTAAGGTTCATTGACGATATTGACATGAAGTGGTCGCACGGCCGCGAGGCTTTGACAGCTTTCCTCGATGAGGCCAACAACTTCCACCCGAGCATAAAGTTTACGGCTGAAATTTCAACTGAGCAGCACGTATTTCTTGACACTAAATCAAGTCTTGTGGGCGATACAATATCTGTTGATCTGTATACAAAACCGACAGATACACACCAGTATCTCCTACCCACAAGTTGCCACCCGAAACACTGCTGCAAAAATATTCCTTACAGCCTTGCACTTCGCCTCAGACGTATCTGCTCTGATTCGGACACCTTTGAATCAAGAGCAAGAGAACTGACTGACCACCTCTGCAAACGGGGTTATCAGAAACAGGAAATTTCACTTGCCATTGAGAGAGCACGGCAACAAAAGAGAGAAGACTTACTTTCTTACAGGCTTAAATCCGAGTCAAACGTTCTCCCCTTCGTGTTGACATATCACCCAGACTTGCCAAAAGTAAGGGAAATAGTTAACAAGCATTGGTCCATCATTGAGTCATCCAGCACTTTGAGCGAGATCTTTACAGAAAGACCGACCATGGCCTACAGAAGACCCAAGAGTCTGCGGGATCTTCTTGTACGTGCCAAGCTCAAACCAGACATGCGTGATGATGAACCACTTGGGGAGACACGACCGTGCGGCAAAGCAAGATGCAAAACCTGCAAAATGATAACCCCCACGCAGATCGCGAAGTCAGCGTCTGGGGCAATAATCAAGCTTAGGTGCAACACCAGTTGTAAGACAACCAATGTTGTCTACCTTATTACATGCACCAAGTGTGGAAAGCAATATGTTGGTGAAACCGGTGATCATATGAACCAACGGATGAACGGCCACCGAGATGATTGGAAACACAAGCGGTTCGAGAGGTCTCCTGTCGCAGAACATTTCTGTTCACCGGAGCATGATTTCCTCGACCACGCCACCCTTTGTTGCTTAGACCATAACCCGGAGTGGACGGATCGAACCAGGAAAGCAAGAGAGAGCTATTGGATCCGACGTCTGAACACTCTACGGCCATATGGGATCAACAAGGGCGACCAGTAGAGGGAATCATCGTTCCTAAGTCAGGGCATGCGACAGTTTATGTGGTATGTTTTGTTCATATGATTTTACGCAAGTTGGGCCCATTTGCCTTATGTATTGGTGTAAAACACTCAGTTTGGTGTATATCCCTTTTGGTGTAGGGTTTATGTGCATCGTATACATTGCGTATATGGACACAGTGGTGTTGATAGTAAAGATAAGCTTTATACGTTTTGAAGATAAACTTTCTACTTTTTGCACGTTGTGTTTACGCGTATTGTTTACATTTCACATATTTCTAAACACGCTCAGTTATTAAGTCGCAGCGGGCAAGATAACATGGGCCCGTAAAGGGCACAATCTTTTATTCGTAAATTTTACATTTTTATGTCTTTTGTTTAAAATAGAAAACCTCTGAAGAAGGCGAAAGCCGAAAGGCCTCAGGTAAACAAATTATTTGCACTGTTAATGATTAACTCTCAACATATAGTTTAACGCCTATCATTTCAGCATCCTTTCTGGATCCAGTGCTACCAAAAAGATTTTTTGTTAGATGTTATGCTCCTTTTCCCAACTTATATATATATATATATATATATATATATATATATATATATATATATATATATATATGAGACGGCTATGGGGAGGGAGGCGGTCAGCCTTTGGCAAATTTGGTCAGTGGAAATAGCTGTCATGTCTGGGAAAAGTCCGGCAAATATGAATTGGCTTAGTAGTGGCTGACGTCCACTTTAAAATTAAACACTTTAGGCATGATGACATTTTGGGGTAATTGTTTACTTCCCCATTCGCAGCCCAAATATTATATTATAGAACCATGAAGCATGAAAAAAAAAGAACAACAACAAAAACAACAAACAACAAAAAACACAAATTTTATAATCGTGATTTGTTTGTTACTTTGCATTATATTTGCCCAAGTATGTAGTTTCCGTTTATAGTTTATAAAAAGTGGGCCTGGGCCGTGAATGATGAATTTAACAGCATCGTGTCCTTTGCTAATTAATTCCTTCTATGTGTTTGCTTTATATGTGCCGAATTATTTATAGTTTATAATATATACAGTTTATGTTGGTTGGATTTTATACAATTGGTAGGATAAAACACCGAATAGATTTGAATTATTGAATACCCCGTTGTAAACATATCAGTTATCTTGTCATTATAAATAATGAAGTCTCGGGGAGGATAACTTAGGGGTAATTGTGGTACGGGTGTGCGAGCCAGCATTTCAATTCCTACCCCATTCATATACCTGGCCCATTCATATACTTGATCATCCAAAATGTTGACCAATTCATATACTGCCCATTGATTTTTTTGTACCCATTTATTGCTGGTTGTTAGACAAATATCACGGTCAATTAATTGAATACCAAGAGAACAAGCAGCCTCGAAAAATCTCTGAGCAAAAAATATGTGTATATACCATGCAAGTTGTCAGAAAAATGGGGCCTTTCAGGAATCCAGAAAAATCGGGTCATTCATATACTTTTTATTGAAAAAAGGGGGCCAGTCATATACCTAGCAGTGCTGAAAAAGGGAGCTATTCGGCACGCACATCCGTACTATGCCATATATAGGAAGTTACCCCACCCCCTTCGCCCCCCACGAGGATCAAGTCATGTGACAAATAGAATTGAAACCGAAAGTAGCCTTTGGGCCCTACGTATAGACACATTAACTATTATATACTTACCATACATTGCATTAAATCCTCTTTAACTTGTATGTTTATCCCTATCTATCCTGGTGCTGTCTACTGAGCATTAATTCATTTAAGACATTTTAAAATCCGGAAGTATCACAATAATAATCGGTCAGTGTGTTATTTTGGATATATTTATAGACGGATATACTTTACACAGACAGCTGCTGGTAGTGTATTTCGGCGATAAATGTGTACAACAAATATTGTATAATAACATAAATTGTGCCGTAACGAAAATATATGTGAATATATGCCTTCGGTGCATATGCGGTCAGCGAATGTTCAGGCCAGCTTGCGCATCCACACTGATGAGGGTCTTCGCTGTCCGTTTACACACTCCGTACATTCGACTACGTAAGATACGAACGGCTCTGTAAAAACGCAGTTGTTTACTGGAGTGCGTGCGTTTTGGTGGGTAATTTATTTGTTTATTTTTACACAAAGTGACAAGAATTTTGATGATATCATCGTATGGAAAGTTTATATTTTGCTATTAAATGTGTTTAAGATAGATTTTATTCCGCTTGGTGACACTTAGAATTTTATTTGATAAGGGAAACAACGAACGGTCAATACGTATAGAAGTAATGAAACACTGTTGTCTTGTATAATTATATAAAATCCCGTAGATTGAATAATTCTCATTCCTTATTCCATAGTTATATTTTAGACAGGGAATGAAATGATCTTATTGTTTTAAAAATGTTGATTTATGTAAAAGAAATTGAGTATTCCAGCTAGCATTCTTTATAAATCTATAGCGGGCCGTAATCGGCCCGTCAGCTACCCTGACGGGCCGATATCGGCCCGCTATAGATTTATAAAGAATGCTTACTGGGTTGGTTTATTATGACGTGCCAGTCATGCTGCGAATAATTTGAGTACTTTATATGAGCCCAGCTGGGCGTTTTGGAAAAAAAAAATTACAAAGTACCAACATGCTGGGACTCGTTAGAAATCTTGGACGTATAGACCTTGTAAAACTGATGTTGAACGAGTTCAGAGCGAGTTATGGTCATGCTTTGGCATACGAGTAGCGTAGACTGTGACGCACACTGACGCATGGCCGATAGTCGAGACGTATCTTTGACGTGTCAGGGACGTGTCCCAATCTTGGACGTAGCGTACAAGCGTGCTTGTGGAGAGCCTTTGGCGTGTTCAAAGCATATTCTTGACATGTGTCGTGCGTTCCAGACGTCACCAGCGTGTAGCGCACACGCCGCTTGCTATTCGTGTTTTGTCGTCCTTCGAGTAGTATTGAAGCTATAAATATATAGGTCTTGCACCCTCATTGGCTCCGACAAGCAAATGTTATGTGCGTGTTCCGGAGCACGTGTGGCTCTGAATATATCGGTTGGAAATAATAAACAAGAAAGGATAGGCTGATCATTCGTCTTTCATCACGAAAACATACCTATATAATTTTGACCCCCTTAAACCCCATTTTTATATAGTAAAACTGGGGTTTACAGGGGTATACATTATTTTTGTTATTTCTGCTCAAAAACATAGATTGTGGGTACTCGTTAGAACCGCCTCGACGAGGTGGTTCTAACGAGTACCCACAATCTATGTTTTGAGCAGAAATATGAAAAATATCAGAATTTTTTATCCGAAAAATTGCCATTTTTTGGTGGTAAAATTTTCAGTGTATTTGAAAAGGCGTGTTTTCGTAATGTTTTGTGAGGTACTATTTGCCATTGTCCCAATCCAGGCTCTTTACATGGCAGTCTGACGTCGCAGTGACAAGAATACCACGGCTATTAATAACCGTTACCTGGATATCGTACAAACGCGCAGTTTGATTTTATTGGTCAATGATAATCGCGTGGACAACAACATTAAGGAAATTTCGGTGTATGTATACTTTGGCTCGATTGTAAACAAAATGGGAACGGCTCTGTGTTGCAGCAGCTATCAATACGCCTGCTAAGCGGAACTTCTCTTACTAAAGGATATCGAATCTCTTGAGCATGAACCCTGCGTCTAGTATGCAGTTTGTCTCTAGTCTGACTTTTATATTATTCATCACACCCATTACATGTCATAACGTACAGTGAGATATTATAATGGTTCATCATTTAAATCCTTCCCAGCGGGCACATAACGTAAATACAACGTCGCCTCAACGTCGATGCAACGTCATGACGTTGCGTCGACGTTGAGGCGACGTTGTATTTACGTCATGTGCCTGCCGGGTTATTAGAAGCCGAGCGTCGCAAAGCTACAAGTCAGCTTGAAATGTGAAATTGTCCGCGGCATTAGAGAAAGGTATATGTACAGATCCAGGCCCCGAGCCTGGTTATAAAACTTTCTTCATGCTTAACTCAGCTGAGCATGAAATGTTCTCCGCTAATAAATATGAAAATGCCAACAATAGTCATATTTATTAGCAGAGAAGTTTTCATGCTAGAGCTATATTTAGCAAGAAAGAATTTGCAATTGTTAGTAATTTGAGATTTATTAGCAGGAAAAATTTCATGCTCAGCTGAGTTGAGCACGAAAAAAGTTTTATAACCTCGGGGCCAGATCAGCCAGCGAAGCAGCAGAGTATAATAAAGGTCTTTGTCTGATAAGGGCTTTCCCAGCGGACTCATGGCATTTATACAACGTCGCATTAACGTCAATGCTTCCAGACGCTGATGAACGTAAAAAGGAGAGTTTCATATTTGGTACGTTGTGTTTATTGTGTTATTTTTTGTGTGCGTTCTCTTGCATTTTCGCATGTAGAAGGTCACTATTTGTCATTATGTACTAAATAACTTAAACTTTCTTGCTACAGCTAAAAATATAGATGACAGCTAGATCAGTGGAAAGTGCAAATTATTGTATTTGTAAAAGGTACTTATCTCCTTTCTTTCTGTCCCCTACCTTTTCGGTGAAAAGCGGAGGGACACTGTTTTCACTTTTCCGTGGTGCGTGGTGCGAGGCGCGTGGCGCGTGGTTCCGAATTTTTAGTGGGTATCTTGTCCCCTTAACTTCTCCCACAGTTTTTGTCCGAACCTTTTGAAACTTTACAGGTGCTTTAAGGATGGTCTGAAGATTTGCATGTGTTTTTTTTTCAGAATCCTGAAATTATTTTTTATCACTTTTTACACATTTTGAACTTAGACATTTTTTTAGTTCTTATATTACAGAAGTTTACATGGGCTTTTAGGATGGCCAGAAGATATGCAAGTGGATTTTTCAGATTCTTGAAATAATTTTTATCACTTTTTCTGCATTTTAACTCAGACATTTTTGAGTTCTAATATTACAGAAGTGTATAGGGAGTAGGTACCTTGTCCCCTTAACTCCTCCCACAGTTTTTAGCCGATCCTTTTGAATCTTTACACGGGCTTTAAGGATGGCCTGAAGATATGCATGTGTTTTTTTTTTCAGAATCCTGAAATAATTTTTCATCACTTTTCCCGCATTTTTAACTTAGACATTTTTTGTGTTCTAATACTACAGAAGCGTATAGGGAGTAGGTACCTTGTCCCCGTAACTCCTACCACAGTTTTAAGCCGATCCTTTTGAAATTTTACAGGTGCTTTATAGATGGACTGAAGATATGCATGTGTTTTTTTTTTTCAGAATTCTGAAATTATTTTTTATTACTTTTTACACATTTTGAACTTAGACATTTTTTTTAAGTTCTAATATTACAAAAGTCTATAGGGAGTAGGTACCTTGTCCCTTTAACTACTCCCACAGTTTTTGGCCGATCCTTTTGAAACTTTACATGGACTTTAAGGATGGCCTGAAGATATGCATGTGGATTTTTCAGAATCCTGAAGTAATTTTTTATTACTTTTTCCGCATTTTTAACTTATTCATTTTTTGAGTTCTAATATTACAGAAGTGTATAGGGAGTAGGTACCTATTCCCCTTAACTCCTCCCACAGTTTTTGGCCGATCCTTTTGAAACTTTACAGGTGCTTTAAGAATGGCCTAAAGATATGCATGTGTTTTTTTCAGAATCCTGAAATTATTTTTTATTACTGGTTTCCTGCTTCAAACCTTAGGTAAGTGATACAGGACCAATGGTCCTCTTGTTAACTTACACATTTTTAACAGCTCAAATAAAAATAAGGCGGGGACATACATTCCCTATGGAATTTGCTTGTTTCGTTTTGTTTTTAGCTCACCTGAGCACCTGCTGAAGGTGTGCTCAAGGTGAGCTATTTTGAAAGGCAGATGTACGTCTGCCGTCGTCTGTCAACAACTGACATCTCCTCCTAAACCACTGGGCCAATTTAAACCAAACTTCACAGGAATGATCTTTGGGAGGTACTAACTGAAAGTTGTTCAAAGAGTTGGTATCTAAGCAGAATTCAGGTTGCCATAGCAACCAAAAGAAAAAAAAAACTTTAAAAAACTTCTTGTCAGAAATCACTGGACCGATTTCAATATACTTTGGCAGAAATGTTCCTTTGGTGATCCTCTACCGATTGGGAGGGGCCGCGGGGCGTGGGGGAGGGGGGGGGGGGAAGCGGGGGGGGGGGGGTCTTATTTTTCCTATATATCTGTATAGAAGACTTTAAAAATCTTCTTGTCAGAAACTACTCGACCGATTTCAATAATACTTAGCAGAAATGTTCCTTTGTGACCCTCTACCAAGATTGTTCAAGCCGTCCTTATTCGTCGAAAAATTTGCCGCTAGGGGTTAGGCTTATTTTTGCTATATATATCTATATAGAAAATTTTAAAAATCTTCTTGTCAGAAACCACTGGACCGATTTCAATATAATACAGCAGAAATGTTCCTTTGGTGACCCTCTACCAAGTCATGATTCGTCAAAAACATGGCCGCTAGCGGGGCGGGGCTTTTTTATCCGTTATATCTATATAGAAAACTTTTTAAAAAATCTAGTCAGAACCACTGGACCGATTTCAATATAACTTGGCAGCAATGTTCCTTTGATGACCCTCTACCAAGATTGTTCAAGCCGTCATGATGTGTCAAAAACATGGCCGCTAGGGGCCGGGGCTTCTTTTCTCTATATATCTATATAAAAAAAATCTTCTTGCCAGAAACCACTGTTTACAGTAGCGATTTCAATATAACTTGGCAGGAAGATTTCCTAGGTGACCCTCTACCAAGATTGTTCAGGCCTTCATGATTCGTCGAGAAACATGGCCTTCAGGGAGGGGGGGGGGGGGGGGGGGGGGGGACTTATTTCCCCTATATATCTATATAGAAAACTTTAAAAAATATTTTAGTCAGAAACCACTGGACCGATTACAGTATAACTTGGCTGGAATGTTCCTTTTGTGACCCTCTATCGAGATTGTTCAAGCCATCATCATTCGTCAAAAAGCATGGCCGCCAGGGGGCGGAGCTTATTTTCCTTATATATCTAAATTGAAAACTTAAAATCTTCTTGTCAGAAGTCACTGGACCGATTTCAATGTAATATGGCATTCCTGGAATGTTCCTATGGTAACCCTCTACTTAGATTGTTCAAGCCATCATGATTCGAGAAAAAAAAAAAAAAAAAAAAAAAAAAAAAAAATAAAAAATAAAAAAAAAAAAAAAAAAAAAAAAAATAATAATAAAAAAAAAAACATGGTCGCCAGGGGGCAGGGCTTAATTTCCTTATATAACTATACAGTATATATCTATACAGAAAAAATTAAAAATCTTCTTGTCAGAAACTACTGGACCGATTTCAATATTACTTAGCAGAAATGTTCCTTTAGTGACCCTTTACCAAGATTGTTCAAGCCGTCCTGATTTGTTGAAAAACATGGCCGCTAGAGGCGGGGCTTATTTTCCCTATATATCTATATAGAAAACTTAAAAAAAAAAACTTCCTTGTCAGAAACCACTGGACCAATTTCAATATAATACAGCAAAAATGTTCCTTTGGTGATCCTCTACCAAGAGTTTTCAAGCCACCATGATTCGTCAAAAAACATGGCCGCCAAGGAGCGGAGCTTATTTTGAAAAAATATTCATGTCGGAAACCGTTAGATCTAGGGCTTCCAAATTTGGTATGTAGCTTTATCTAGTGGCCTTATACCAACATTGTTCAATTTTTAGCCCTGGGGTCAGAAATTGCCCCTACCCGGGGTCACTAGTTTTACATAGACTGAATATAAAGTGAAAATCTGGAAAATATATTCTTGTCGGAAACAATTAGGCCTAAGGCTACCGAATTTGGTTTGTAGCTTTATCTAGTAAACCTCTACCAACATTGATCAAATTAGATCCCTGGGGTCAAAAATGGCCCCACCTTGGTGGTCAGTAGTTTTACATAGACAAATAAGTGGCAGATAAGCTTTTCCTTAAAAAAAACAACAACAAAAAAACAACCCCCCCCCCCCCCCAAAAAAAAAGAAAAAAAAAAAAAAAAAAAAAAAAAAAAACAACAACAAAAAAAAAAAAAACAAAAAACCAAAAAACCCACCAAAACTAACAGCCAGATTTTGAAATAAGTCGGCAAAAATGTTTCTTGGACGGCAGTGTATCAAAACATAGAGTGTCCTATGAAGAGAAGATGATAATCTTTTAAAATATAGTATGTTGCATTAAATTGTTGATGTAACTGATGATGGTTGGAGACATGACACTCAGGAGTGAGCGAATTAGGGGCCCCATAGCTCTTGATAAGGCGCTTTTTTCAATCAAAAAGTATCTATATTTTTCTTATTTCTCAACAAAAACATATGTTGTGGTACTCATTAGAAGCGCCTCGCCGAGGCGCTTCAAATGAGTACCCACAACATATGTTTCCGTCAAGAAATAATAAAACTATTTACCAGATGCCCATTCTTATCTAGACCTATGGGGCCCTTTTGTTTTGTTATTTATTTTCCTCATTGCCTATGCTCGACTGCTTTATACTGCGTAGTACTTTTTGTTTCATCCCGCTTTGTGTCCCGTGTTTGTTCGGTCTTGTTAAGCTTTGTGATCACTTCATTTTTGGAAGAGGCAGCTTTCGCTAGTCATTTTATTATATGTTCTGTCTGTGGGACCGTTCATATTCGTTTGCTCTTCCTCTCGTTATCGTACATCGGGGGCTTTCTGGCGAAAGAATGTGCACAATACTGGTTAACCGCTTAGAGGATTAAAGCCTGCCAAGTAAACGTGTGGTTAGGTAACCGACCGCGCTCGACATGACCCCATTGGGTTGACTGGGCCGTAAAACCTCAACACAAACACAAAAACGTCGGGGGGCACATATAGAACTCCTTAATGTTTCGATGCCAAATCTTGGATATCTATTTTATTCAAGTTAAGTCGTTTGCTTAATAAATGTTTTTTTTTTGTATATATATATATATATATATATATATATATATATATATATATATATATATATATATATATATATATATATAAAGAGCATAATAATGAAGAAAACGACTAACTTTAATAAAAAAGTATCCAAAATCAAAAAAGTAATGAAGGACTTTTGGAAGTGCCTCCACCATATAAATACATGCAAAAACTAGACGAAACTTAAACTACTAGTACCTGTTACATATTTTTATTTTAATTAATCATTTAACATTATAAAACTTAATGCATTTCGCTCAACAGCTCCTCAGTACTTGACGTTAAGAACGTCAAGTAACTAACGTTATGACGTTTCATAAGTACAGTTACGTATTTAGCGCAATCAAAATTAATTACGGTCTCATCACTGTCCTAATACATGGAGTGCCGGTTTGAAACCGTTAATAAAATATTTTTTCCTTTTCCAGTCTAGCGGCAAAAGTACCCATTTCCATCTTATATCAAAGCACTGACAGCACTGGTGGGTCGATTATCTTTGAGTGTAGGCTGGTCCTAAATGACAAGTATTTTTTCATTTAACCCTTAACTTCCTGTAATTTAAGCAAACAGTGTAGACTCTAATCAGACGCCGCGTTCTTCGGGGTCTGATCTGGGTCTGCTCTGTTTGCCAATGTTCCAGTCCAGGTTTTATGGATAACCCTCTTTCACAAAAACAACAACAACAACAACAACAACAACAACAACAAAAACAACAAAAAACAAACAAACAAACAACAACAAAAAAAAAAAAAAAAAAAAAAGAAAGAAACAACAACAAAAAAACAACAAAAAAAAAAAACAAAAAAAAACAACAACAACAACAACAACAAAAAAAACAAACAAAAAAACAACAACAACAACAATTGTTTTAGCTAATGTAACATAATTTATTATAAAACTGCATTACTGATGACATTTATCAACAGTTGGCCTTTACATATCTTCCTTATTTATTCTGAGCATCGACTATTAGTCGGCTAAATTTTAGTAGAAAATTCAGGTACCCATAGCTCCAGATAAGAGGGGGTATCCACATAATACTTTTCTTAGTTCTCCATGAAAACGTACGATGTGTGTACTCATTACGACCGCCTCGGTGAGGCGCTTCTAATGAGTACCCTTAACACGTTTTCATGTAGAAATAAGAAACATGTCAGTATTTTTCAGTTGATAAAATGCCTTATCTTGAGCTATGCTTATTTCAGACTATTTTTTTTTTTCAAATTTCTGCACCTTTATTCACCTCAATTCTAAAAATACCCAAATAGACAGGTTAGTATTCCACTTTTAACAACTTGCCTATTACAAAAAGTGTTAGAAAAAATATGGTCCCAAACTAGAATTTTCTGATTAATTGACTATGAAAATCCTTTCCGATCACATTACGAAAACACGCCTACTCAAATATATTGAAAATTTCACCAACAAAAATAAAAAAAAATCGGATAAAAAATTCTAATATTTTCCATATTTCTGCTCAAAACATAGATTGTGGGTACTCGTTAGAACCACCTCAGCGAGGCGGTTCTAACGAGTACCCACAATCTATGTTTTTGAGCAGAAATAAGAAAGAAAATGTATACCCCTGTAAACCCCAGTCTTACTATATAAAAGCGGGGTTTAAGAGGGTGTAAATTATATAGGCATGTTTTCGTGATAATCAGCCACAAGAGGCTAACGTGACAGTCGATCGACTATAATTGATCATCGGGAAAACACTACCTAGTATTCAAATATTTGAACTCAACCAGCCAAGCTTTTAAGTTTTGTAAGTCATCTCATCTATGAATGGAGTTTTCACTTTCTCTGACGTTTTAATTTTATTTACGTCATCCTCTGATTTCGATAAACGGTCAACCTGTTTATCATTTCCAGCTCTTGAAGAGTTGTCTATCGTGGAAATCACACGGTTCTCTGTATTCCTTTCGTTTTCTGCAGTTTCTCTCCCAGTGTCTGGAACTCTTATCGGGAGTGTGATTTCGCTGTCAGTGCTTGGTAATCTACCGTGCTTTTCTGTATTTGACAAACGACTGTCAATTTCAATATTCGTACTATCACTCGATCTCGAAACGCTAGAAAAAATCGGCGATTCGCCTAATGATAGACCAGCTCCATTTTTCTTTTCCATTTCAAGTTTAACGTTTTCATAGAATTTTATCCTGTTCTTGTGAGCATTGGTTAGTTTTCGAAGTCGTGCACGAGCAAACATTCTCCTTCTGGTAATCTTATCATACCAAACATCAAAGTTGTCTTGGAATGCTATCAAATCTTGCTGCCGTTTTTCTATCATAACATCCATATGCAAGCTTTCTTCGTCGGGAACCAGTAGTTCGTCAGTGTCTAGATACAAATTGATATCCGCGAAACTTTTGAAGGCGACAACTTCTGTTTCTTGTTCAGTTTTCTTATTCAAATCAGTTTGCTCGTTCATTTTCGGAGTCGGTGGAACGTCGCCTGAAGAGGAATGAAAGTGATAATTAAGTCGCGTTATCAATCAATCAGTCAGATTTTTAACACTACCAGGCAACTAGGTCACATAGAGGTAGCGTTAAAACAAAATCTAAGTATATACTGCTCATGTTCAGGCGAAATTGCGCCTGCGCAATTTGTCCATTGTTAGTGACACTCATTGTTAATTACTGTAATTGTACAAATCTACGCTGTGTATTTAGTTACGTGATTTTCATGGGCAATAGAAATTCTTGACATTAAATACCCAGAAGTCCGTTGTTATATTACGTTTTTATTAAGACGAATAAACAGAAACTCGAAGATTCATACCGAGATCATGTTAAAAAAAAAAAGAAAACAATGGAAATTGCAATTATAGCATTAGAATTAAGTGATATGCTTTTTCTTTTAATAGTGAGCAGTTAAATGTTTAATCTTTGAAATTCCTCTCGAATGATCTTGTACAGCTAGGCTTAAACTAAGCCGTTCAGTTCCCTTTTCAATTGGCTGTTTCATAATTAAGTTACAGCCATTAGAAGCTTTAAGAATTGCTTCATTTATTTATAATTTAGGCGACTTCACATTAGGGACTTTACGCGGATTTCTTTTGGTTTTAGAGTTTCCATTTAGTCAAACTTTCAGTTGTTCTTTTATTTAAAAATCGAATCTAATTTTTATGGAACACACACACACACACACACACACACACACACACACACACACACACACACACACACACACACACACATATATATATATATATATATATATATATATATATATATATATATATATATATACAGCTCCACACATAGACAAGGAGATAAATAGATACTAGAAAAACTCAGCAAGCAGAACTTTGTGCCTTTAATTTCATTTTGAGAATGACTTGGTTTTGCATTTTAACCCTGTTCCTCCTGAACATATGCCCTATCTTTGCAAACCGAATAGATCTAGACCAGTTGTCTTCTGAGAAAGCCGACTGATGTGGATCTGCAGTTTGTCATTAAGTATGTTAATTTGTATCAACAACCTGGATCAAGTGATTTGATTTGCTAGAAATTAGAAGTGGGCGTGGCATCTTAATTAAAGGTGGCCTAGTCACTTGGTACATTTTCTGCCATGTTATACAAGGGAGACAACTATTATGAATTCCTATTCGCTTTCTTCCTCATCAAGCTCCTTCTGAAAAGGTGTCTACTCTAAAAGGAAAGAATTTGCTCCCACTGGGAGCAAATTCTTTCCTTTTGTAGTAGACTCCTTGTCAGAAGGGGAGTAAATTCTTTCCTTTTGTAGTAGACTCATTGTCACAAGGGAACCAAACAATCAAACAGATTAGTCTTTCTTCTTTAAAACCATTCCTTCTAAAATCATATTGCAAAACCAAGACGTTATAATGCATACCTGCAGCCAGCGTGTACGAGGGTCCTGCAAAAAGTTTTGTCACTGGGTTCGGATTACTTCATTGCTACGTTTTATCAAACATATTTTATAACAAACCTTCAAAATATTCCCCCTTTACTGAAACACATTTTTGTAACCTTTTTACCCAGGAGCGAAAAGCAGATAAATAGTCTTCTTTTAGTATCTGTTGGAGACACTGATAAATAGCGCTGCCAAGAGAACTTCTAGGTGTTTACTTATTTCCAGAAAGCATTTTCTTAAGCCTTGGAAATAAAAGGAAGTCACAGGGACTCAGGTCAGGTTAATAAGGTGGATGGTTTAAAACTTTCACCTTTTCAGAAGCCAACAAAAGACTCACAAAAACAACCTCACACTTATGAGGAGGAGGCGTTGTCATGTAAAAAGTGGACTCCTGACCATCCTTTGCTTGGTCCATGTTCCAATGTAACAAGTAAATTGGTCAGTGTATATTACTGCATCTATTTCAATTTGAAATAACTCGGTCAGTTGGAAAGCAATTTGAACGAAATAAAGGGGTATCGTTAGCTATTCAACACACCATTCAAGTGCAGTGAAGCATTTTAAAATATACCTGGGATAAAACCAATGAAGCCTATTAGTGACAGAACTTTTTGCACGACCCTCGTAACTATTTAGATGATAACACAATTAGTGAAACCTGTATTAAGCAAGCAGCTATGAGAAAGCCGAAAAGAGGTGACTTAAGACAGGTGTTTGTTTAATACAGGTAAATTTATACCCTTAATGGGATCTGAAATAGTGGCTTTTTTTAAATTGCCTAATACAGGTGGCCTTTGAAACAAGTTTGATTGTACATAAAACCACGACAGCGATGGGACTTCGGAAACATGTTTGACACATTTTGTTGATATTTCAACATATCCGCCAAGGGAGACAACTTTTGTGACTTCCTGTTTGCTTTACTGCACACCAAACCACATTCTATAAAGGTTCTACTCTTAAAGGGAAAACTCCTTCTCTTCAAAGTACACCCCTTTTCAGAAGGAAGGCGAGTGTAATTCTTCAAGACAATTTAACATGGCAGATTTTAACCATTTTACAATTACTCGTTGCCATGCTGAATAATTTAAGATGCCAACCCACTTCTAATTTTCAGCCAATCATATTACTTGATCAAGATTCTTGATACACCATTTGGAAAACACGCCTATTCAAATATAGATTATAGAAAATTTCACCTCCAAAAACTGAAAATTTTCAGATAAAAAACCCCTGATATTTTTCATATTTCTGCTCAAAACATAGATTGAGGGTACTCGTTAGAACCGCCTTGCCGAGGCGGTTCTAACGAGTACCCACAATCTATGTTTTGAGCAGAAAGGCGAGGCGGTTCTAACGAGTACCCACAATCTATGTTTTGAGCAGAAATATGAAAAATGATGTATACCCCTCGAAACCCCAGTTTTACTATATAAAAGTGGGGTATAAGGGGGTCGAAATTATATAGGCATGTTTTCGTGATGATTTACATACTTAATGACAAACAGTGCAGACCCAGATCAGTTGGCTGCTCCAGAAACCAATTGATCAGGATCTACACAGTTTGTAGATGCAGGGCATATCCAGGTTCAGCAGGACCAGGGTTAAGACAACTTTTGTGACTTCTTGTTTGTGTTCCTGCTCAGCAAACACCTTTTGAAAATGGATCCACTATAAAAGGGAAGAAAATTTTCCTTTTGGAGTGGACCACAAATTAGCAAATTGTTGTCATGATTCCACGCAAAACCTTTTGTCGTAAATGCACATTTTTGTTTAATTCTATTCAAGTTTTTTTTTTTTTTTTTTTTTTTTAAAGTCGAAGAATTCCTTCTTTCCCGTAGTAAAATTTGTTACAAATCATGCAAAATTCATTAGCTTGGCAGTTTGGATATAGATTTTCAACAAGATCTCTTTGTTTAATTTTTTTTTAATTTTTCACTGTACTGTGATGCAACATTAATAATTTTAAATCCTGTGAAGAAAAGCAACAAAAAACAAAACAAAATAAATAAATAAATAAATAAATAAATAAATAAATAAATAAATAAATAAATAAATAAATAAAAAAATAAAATAAAATAAAATAAATTAAAATAAAAAAATAAAATAGATAAAAATAATAATTTCTAATATTTTCTTCTAAACATTCAGTTTACTGTAGAAACTGCATAGGTCATACCGAGTTTTGGCGTAAAATTGACTTTGCAATAAATATTTGAAAACAAAGAGCAGAAAGAGAACAGACAAATGGTACTGATAAGGCATGGTCAATTAGAACAAACTACTTTCATTCAAAATTAAACGCCAAACAAGACACGTCTCTCCGTGTCGAAAAGACAGTAGAAATGGTTTTCTTTTCAAGCTATACTGAACGACAAAACACGGCAAATTACAATGTTTACTAGTCAAGCAATACAGAACGACACAACGCGGTAAATTACAATGTAAAGCAATGCTGGACGGCAAAACACGGTAAATTACAAAGTTTTTTTTTTCTATTCGAGTGATACTGAACGACAAAACACGGTAAAATACAATGTTTGTCTAGTGAAGCTATACTGAACGATAAAACACGGCAAATTACAATGTTTTCTTGTCAAGCAATACTGAACGACAATACACGGTAAATTACAAAGTTTCTCTAGTCAAGCAATACTGAACGACTAAACAAGGTAAAGTACAATGTTTTTTCTAGTCGAGCGATACTGAACGACAAAACACGGTAAATTACAAAGTTTTCCTAGTCAAGAAATACTGAACGACTAAACACGATGAATTGCTGTTTTTTTCTAGTCAAGCAATACTGAACGACAAAACACGTTATATTACCTACTTGTTACGTTTTCTTCCCTCATGACATTCACGATCGCTTGTGTTGGTGCAGTGAATAAGCATATGTAATTCATTTTTTTTTCTAAACTTAAATTTGGCAAAGGTCATAATGAACTTAAAAGATTAAATTGTAAGGTTACTCACGAATAATATTAGGTTAAGCTGATTATAATTTCAATAAAATGCTTTCTACTTTGGAAATCATAACTATAAAAGGGTTATATACTTGATGAATATTCAAATTGGTTTCAGAAGTAAATGTCATTCACTAGGCCATCACATATTTTCACTCGTGTCATAAGGTTAGAAAGCAGAGAATTAAGCAGTAAGCAGCTTAACTTTTACCACTCTCTGGGCTAATTAAGCAGACTACAAATTGATTGTTTTTACTTTTCACAGAATATAGGCTTTGACATTTCATGCATATTGTCTCCTTATGGGACAATTTGCATGAAAAGTCAAAGCCTGTTTTCTGAAAAAAAAAAATCAGAAACTATTTTAAATTGTCGTCTGCTGAAATTTTTACCCAGCATACAGGGCCCAGTTGTTCAAAGCTAACGATGTCGTTAGTTAACGATTCGTTAAAATTTACATCCAGTGATACGCAAATATGCTGAAATTTTTTGCTGAAAAATTGTGAGTAGCTTTTGCAGTGCAAAAGCTACTCACATTTTTTCAGCAAAAAAATGTCAGTATATTGTATATTGAATCTGCTAGAACAGTTAACGAAATGACCCTTAACGAGCTCGTTAAGCTAACGACGCTTTGAACAACTGGGCCCTGAGCGTTAAATAGAAGTTATTAGGACTGCAGAAACATGGCCGATCGGTTATTGCCTTTTCGGATCATATCGCGTTAATATATATCAAGCTCAGCTTAGTAAACATTTTAGCAGACGACATTTTGAAATAATTGTCTTATTTTTCCCAGGTACCCTGAGGCTTGACATTTCGTCTCCTTGGATGACTGTTTGGATAAGATGTCAAAACCAGAAAATAGGCTTTGACATTAAATTCAGATTGTCTTTAGAGACTGTTTGCATGAAATATCAAACCCTATTTTCTGGGAAAAACAGCATCATCAATTTATCGTCTGCTGAATTTACCCAGAGTGGTAAAAGTTACATTAATCTGGAGTTTATATTTTATTATTATAATTATTATCATTATTATTATATAGTTTTTGTGCGGTCTACATCGCTCTCCTGGAGGGCGTAAAAAATAGTGATTCCGCTAACCCGACCGAGCCTGTTTCAAACACCCGACTCTGCTATTTTTATCAGTAAAAATGCAAAAAAAAAAAAAAAAAAAAAAGTAAAGCACCGACCCTCATTTTCATAAAATTATAGGCCCGACCCTGTTCTTTTCTGGAGAAAAAAATAGAAAAATAAAAAAAAAAGTTTCTCCTACCTACCGACCAATTTTTTCAGCATGTTAGTGGAAACACAGCTATATTTTTTAACGCCTCAAGTAGTAATAATACAGTGAAATAAGTAAATGAACAATTGTCATTTAAATTTTATTACAAGATATGTGGCTAAGCTGCTCGTGAACTTTCCTCTAAATTTCCACCCCACCCCTTATTCCCCTTCTAACTATATAAAGTGCTGAAATGGGAGGCGGGACGGGGTTGCCTGAATGTAGACTAAACGAAACATTTCTTCTTATGGTTGTGTTTGAAACCTCAGAAATAGTTTAGTAAACGTTTTTATATGTTAAACAGCCCATTGAAAGGGGCGGATCCTAATTCTGTTGAAGCATATTAGAGAGATTCCTTAAACTTTCTGTCCGAAAACTTGGGTAAGTACGGCAGTTTGATCAAGTCAAATCCCTCTCAGAAATTTTTATCTCCTGTTGAATGGGCCGCGCCATACGAAAACGTGTCTTCGGCCATATGCGGACAGTGAAGGCCCAGATCAGCCTGCACATCCGCGCAGTCTGATCAGGGCCTTCGCTTTCCGCAAACAGAATCATTAGATACTATAGAATGTTTCAATGAAGAGCAAGGGATCGGATGAGACTGTCAGCTCTCTACTAACAAAACATGAAATAAATCAGCAAAAAGGGGCGCCCAAATAGTCGTCATCGGAATATCCATAATTTCTCTGTATAATTTAGTACCAAATCTAACATGTTATAGAGTCTGATCGCGCAGTCTAATTCGAATCTTAACTGGGCGCAGTTTGGATATCAAAGGATGCAACGCTTCTTTATGAATGAAGACTCCGGACTGTGCGGATGCGCAGTCCAGTTTAAGTCTTGTCTGTGCGCACATGTCAGAAGGTACGTTTTCTCATATCGCGGCTCATATGTATTCTACGGGCTCTAATATTTATGCAGACGGACAACGGAGGGCATAATGAGACGGTACAAAGGCAGGCCGTTCTGGGCCTTCGTTATCCCAGAAAGCCTCTTTTTCTCGAAGATACCATTTGCCAAGTAATCAGTGCTTCAGGACTAATGACAGTTCTTTGGCACAGGAATCATTACAACGGGACTACAGTCAATGTTTGCCATGTCTTCGTGTAACAGATACAGTATCTAAGCTCATGCTTGTATCGGGTTCTATATGGACCACAAGACCAAGAACATTTCAAATTGTTTATTCTGGCAGCTGTATTGTCTGATCAGCATCTGTAAAATATATATAAAATATATTTCAATACATGTAAAGTATAAAACTTTACAAAATGGCGATCAACTGGCCAGTGCACTGAGGCATAACTAAACAAGGACAAACAAGTAAACAGATTCTTAGAAAACAATAGAATAAACAAATACATTGATGCTCATAACGATCATAGTTATCATAATGAATGAGAACTCATGACAGGCAGACGCATAATAATAACCTATACTATATTCAAAATTATCACAAAAATATAAATTTGGGATCCCAAAACATACCTGTAAAATATATATAAAATATATTTCAATACATGTAGAGTATATAACTTTACAAAATGGCGATCAACTGGCAAGTGCACTGAGGCATAACTAAACAAGGACAGGTGAGTATAACTTGACCATTGACCAGCTACGGTTGATCGCCAATATCAACCAGGTATGTATCTACAGTAAATTTAGGATACGGTCAAAAAATAGGAATCCCTGTGACATTCGGAAGCACTTTATGAAAGGTCATGGACTAGCCCAATGCTATTTTCTATGGACTGCTCATCGTTATTATAACCAAGTATCAGCTTTCATAAAAAAGCTTGGTCTATACCACACATTGCATGTTAAGCGTAGACCAAGCTTTTTGTAAAAGTTAATACTTGTAAAAATAAACTTTCTTTTTTTCGGGAGTTGCCGAAGAATATTCTGTAACCGGAGGCACACTGTCAGTAATACAGTTGACTTTCGCTATCTCGAACTCGCTTATCTCGAATAACCGCTTATCTCGAAGTGAAAATCTGTTCCCTGCCTAAACATGGAAATCTAACAACATGTAAAAAAAAATATTGTGGAAAAGAGGAGAAATTGCTCCTAAGCAATTTCTCCTCTTTTCCACAATATTTTCTATATATCTCTCTTAAAGGGTCCAATTACACATATATTTGTTAAATGTGGTTAATCGAATTAGTTTTTACTCAATTCTGCAATTCTGATATGTCGAAGTACGGATATCTCGATGTATTTCAGAGAGTCCCTTGGAATTCGAGATAACGAGAGTCGACTGTATTACCGCTACAAAATAATCAGCACTTCATATTAACCCATTTATGCCGAATGGATTCTTTTACCTCAAATCTTTGGACAGGCCTATTTCTAATGGAAAGGGTGTCTGTAAAGTATTTTATAGAAAATCCTGTATTTAATGCAAACAGCGAAGATCCAGATCAGACGCCGTCTTCTACGGCGTCTGGTTTTGGTCTTCACTGTTTGTCAAATGTCATATTTATGGAACGCTAGGCATAAATGGGTTAACATTATGAAAAAAAAATATATATATATATATAAAATAAAAAAAAAAAAAATAAAAAATAAAAAATAAATAAATAATAAAATAAATAAATAAATAAATAAAAAAATAAATAAAATAAAAAAAAAAAGAAAATATATGATTGATTTCTTGTAAGTCAAATGTCTTTAGGTACAGAATGTTTTTCTTGTGATCAATTTGTAGTTTTCTTAGGTGTATTTTACAAGAAATTATAGTAATTTCTTACTTGCTTCCACCTGCAGTTGAATTGCATGGCCTGATTCACCATAGACGAATACAATAATATAATCAACTAAAACATGCGACTTGCAAAATTTGAGTAAAAATAATGTAAATTACCAGAAATGTGTTTGTAAAACACAAAACGCGTGTTCCCACATAATGGTAGTTAAAAAGGAATATATTTCTCGTTAAATTTATGCGAGTTTTTGTTTTTCAAAAGTTAATCGTGTGATCTACTCCCCAGCTCCAGGTTAGCTCACCAAGTTTCAATGTCCTAGTTTAATAGTTGCGCACAAGAAAAGCATGACGAATAGAAGGACGAACGACCGAAAGGCACTAGGCCCCTCTCCAACTACTTCGAAGTTGGTGGCATAATTACCATGGAAAAGTTTGCCTCTTATATTCAGATAGAACTTAGTTCAGACTGTATTGTAATCTAATTTTCAGTAATCCATAAAATGTCTGATTGCTGATCCCTTTTGATAAAATCGATTAATGCTAATTTTGATATAGCGCATTCGATGCCACAAGTTCATTAAAAAGTCCCCATTGCCGCGATACTATGAACAGAAAGACTAGCAGATAAATTTAGTACATCAGAACATTACATTATCTTATTTATATTATCTTTGATTTTGGCATAAATTAATTTTCAAAACTTCAGCAGACGATATTTTGAAACATTATTCTTATTTGTCCTAGAAAATAGGCATAAATATTGCATGCAAATTGTCTCCTCATCACGAAAGCATACCTATATAATTTTGACCCCCTTAAACACCTCTTTTATGTAGTAAAACTGGGGTTTACTTGCGTGTACATTATTTTTCTTATTTCTGTTTGAAAACATAGATTGTGGGTACTCGTTAGAACTGCCTCGGTGAGGCAGTTCTAACGAGTACCCACAATTTATGTTTTGAGCAGAAAAATGAAAAAAAAAATTAGAATTTTTATCTGAAAAGTTTCAGTTTTTGGTGGTGAAATTTTCAATATATTTGAATAGGCGTGTTTTCGTGATGTCAGGAGACAGTTTGCATGACATGTCAAAGCCTATTTACAGGGAAAAGTAAGAAAAATGTCATCAGTTTGTCGTCTGCTGGATTTTCCCGAAGAGTGGTTAGATTAACTTAGAATAATAATGGCTTATCTGTGGTTTGTTTTTAATCTTCCTAATTTATAAATAATAACGTCTCATAGGCCTGTAGAGGCCGGATGTTTTCCAGACGTTTCTATAAGTACGTTTCCTGTAGTGCCACTTTAATAAGCTTTACTTAATGCTTAGCATTCTGGGTAAAACGTTCAGCAGACGACAATTTGAAATATTTCTTTTATTTTTTTCTAGAAATCAGGTTTCGACATTTCATGTAAATTTTCTTCAGGAGACAACTTGCATGAAATATCGAAACCTGTGTTTTTGGGAAAATAAGACAAAATATCATCAATTTGTCATCTGCTGAATTACGCTCGTAGCCCAGAGAGTAGTTAAGGTTAATTATCAACTTGTTCAAATTTACATATTTAAAGAACGTCCCTTGAAATCCTCTCATAGAGTGCTGTTGTGCTTTCCAAAATTGTGCCAGCTACAGAATTAGGCAAGTGGGATCGATATACCGCCGCGACTGTGCTCTCTTTGAATATCAAACATGGCGCTCTTGGTGGCAAGCATTTTCCTGTTTCTGGTATTTGGCGTTTTCGTAGTACCGGCAAGACAAGGTATAATATTAATTATTTCTAATTATTAATAAGTGTATTTAATTTTAATGTTATAATTCTTAGGAATGTCTTAAAACCATGTCTTAATTTGTAAAAAAGGTATATTTCCGGCTGATTAACAAATAGGAGCCTTAATGCCTGTATCAACAGCAAAGGCCAGGATCAGCCTGCGTAGATACGCAGACTCATTCGGGCCTTCACTTTTCGCCTGTAGAATAGTGACGACCTTTACAAGACTGGAAACTCATCGGAGCTATCATCCCAGAAAGTTCCTTAAGGTTTTTTGTTTGATATTATATGTATGGCGGACATAAAGAAATTACAGTATGACGTTTTTTTGTTTTTTTTTTGTTTTGTTTGTTCTTTTTTTTAATTTATTTATTCTTTTTATTTCATTTTGTCTTATTATTATTATTATTTTGGGGTTGTTTTTGTTTCTTTTTTTTTAATGCGTGCAGTATATTCGCCTTTAACTTAACATTGCAAAATCAAGATTAACGATGAAGTCCTCGGAAAAAAAATGTTCGCATCCCAAAGCCTGATTTAAAACTTTACCGACGCCTTTTAACCAGTAAATACACAACAGGCAAAGACGTTGTGGCGCTGTCGTAAAATACAGGGATCGAATATGCATTCACTGTCGCTAGGTCCAAAGATTGAAATCCGAGCCCGAACAGCGAGGGTTTGAGTACTTTTCTCGGGATCTGGGGCGAAAAAGCATGCACGAAAAATTTGCATAAAAATTCTTCCAAATAGCTTTAAAACGAAATACCGTACAAATTACGGAAAACGCACAGTTTTACCGATTCTGTTAAGTTCAAGTCGAGCTGGTCATTTAACCGACTCACACTTGTTCTGGGCAGCTTTAGTTCTCTACGTGTTTAACCAGTCTTTGTGCACACACTTTGGCAAGTAACTGCCCAGCTAGCATTCTTTATAAATCTACAGCGGGCCGTTATCGGCCCGTCAGCTACCCTGACGGGCCGATAACGGCCCGTTGTAGATTTATAAAGAATGCTTACTGGGTGACAACTGCACCTTTTGAAACAGCGGAAATGGGGAGGATGACCGTAAAAGTTTTTCATGATCAATCAATGGCGAGTTCTCTGCTTTAATGAACGCAGCCTAAATTGGACGGATTCAACCAGACTCAAATGCGGAAATGAGAGAGAGAGAGAGAGAGAGAGAGAGAGAGAGAGAGAGAGAGAGAGAGAGAGAGAGAGTACCATAAACACCAAAGACGTGCGATTTGAGCGTGTGACTAAGGTGAGGAGAGAGAGAGAGAGAGAGAGTACCATAAACACCAAAGACGTGCGATTAGAGCGTGTGACTAAGATGAGGAAGGTTGATGAATTTAATTGATAAATTTTGGTCACCTGCTAGGGAATAAGTACCCTTAGCGGACGGTTAAGTTAGTGTACTGGAATGAGTGTACAGTCAACCCTCTTTATATCGACACTCGATACAACGATAAAATTCGTTATGATGACAATTTGAAAGTCACGAAACCTTCGCTCAAGAGGTGACAGTTAATGAGAAATTATGCAAGAATATTGCATTAAACCTTCAAGCAACATATGTTTTGGATATTTGTTAGAATCGCCTCACTACGGCGATTCTAACAAATATCCAAAACACATGTTCTATTAGGAAATAAGAATAAAACAAGGTATTCTTTACATAGTATTCTGTCCATTAAGGATTCTTTACAACAGCAAATTCATTTTAATGGCAACATCTTTTGGAAGAAATGCTGTCGTTGTAACGAGGGTTCACTGTACTGTAATTGGTCCCGATTTTCATATGCTGTGCCCAAAGGGCGGTGGGAGTAAATGGTATTGTGGGCGTTAACTCACACCGCCCCTACAGCCACAAGACCACAAGACGCCTTTACTGTTACCGTTGACATTACAGTGCTTCTTTTGTGTTCTTTGTTGCCAAGGCAACTTTTTAGATTTTTATTTTACTTCACTGCAGCTAATGTTAACCGTTATCAAGCTGAATAGATTAAGATGCCACGCCCACTTCTAATTTCTAGCCAATCAAATTACTTGATCCTGTTTTTTTTTTATATATAGAAATTCACATATTTAATGACAAACAGTGCAGATCCAGATCAGTTGGCTTCTTCAGAAGACAGCTGATCTGGATCTACACTGTTTGATAAGACAGGGCTTGTCGTGATCTGCAAGAGAAGGGTTAACTGCCGAACTTCTTCCGTGGAACGTCTCCCCATACTTCATCATAGTGAAGATTATATTTTCATTTCCTCTGGCATCATTGAGCCAGTTCTGGTTACTGTGAAAATCGAATACCGCTTAAGCCACTGCTAGGGGCATATACTGCCTCACCGACTACATTGTTGTATATGAAGAGACTTAAAAAAAACCGAGTCTCCGATTTTCGTTCTTTTGTATGTTCTTTGTTTCCAAAGGCAACCTTTTAGATTTTTATATTATAAACACCGTTTGCAGATGAGGCCCTGTTGTTGAAGGTTCTTTTCTCTGACTACAACAAATTGGTACGACCCGGGGGCGACCAGGCAGTGACAGTGAAGCATGAGTATAGCCTAAATAGAGTGATTGATTTGGTGAGTTCTTTGCCTTTAACGCTTCGCACACCGAGTAAAAAAAAAAAACAACAAAAAACAGCAGACATACCTAACTTTCTTTTTTATTTTCCCCAGAAAACAGACTTTGAGATTTCATGCAAATTGTCTCCTTAGGAAGGATTAAACAGTGAAACAATCCCTGCCTCGGAAATTTGAAAGACCACAGATGAAACCTGGGTTTAGATTTTAGGTACTAGACTGGCTCCAGTCTCTAGTGACAAAATAATTTTTCTTATACATTTGTAATCGGTTTAATAATCCTCTAAAATAAAACCAAGTAATATCATGACTATAAAGGCTGGTCACTATTGACCAGCCTTTATAGTCATGGTATATTTTTTTTGTTTTATCCTAGTGGATTATCAAACAGGATTATGAGAAAATATTTTGTCACTGGAGACTTGAGCCAGTCTATTTAGGTACCTGAGATAGAAATTATTTCGGAAAATAAGTGAACAATCTGAAACTCACTCACATGATTTTTATACAAATGCGCAATAAAGACAGCACAAATATACATAAGAGGAGTATTTAATTTCTAATGCGAGTTTCTCAGGTTTTTTCTTTATATAAGCACGAAGGCCTCCTTAAATTTTCCCACCCCACCTCTCCCCCACCCCCAACCAAAGAAAAAAAAGTGTATTCACTTGGTCTGCATTGTGTTCCGAGCTTGCATCTATTCTGATGAGAATCTCCAGTTTGCATGATTTTAGATCAACCTAGATCACGTGCCTTTCTGAGGATGTGTTGATACAATCTATTCATTACGAAAACATGCCTGTTCGAATATACTGAAAATTTTACCACCAAAACCTGAATTTTTTCAGATAAAAAATACTGATCTTTTTCATATTTCTGCTCAAAACATAGACTGTGAGTACTCGTTAGAACCGCCTCGGCGAGGCGGTTCTAACGAGTACCCACAATCTATGTTATGTATACCCCTGTAAACCCCAGTTTTACTATATAAAAGTGGGATTTAAGGGGGTCAAAATTATATAGGCGTGTTTTCGTGATGGCTGCAAAAGAGGAAGTAACAGTCCACCCCTGGCTGATCAACTCCTCTACATGGTCCAGTTCCAAAGCTGAGCTCATCTGGGGCATTCTGTATTTGCTAAATACAAGGGTGGAGTCAGACACCCTAGACTTTTAGACCGCGTTGTTTTCGGGGAAGTAAGAAGCTAAATCAGGCAAACAGATAAAATGTTCAATGTTCAGTATTTATGATCATCAGGTGAGTAGCCCCCAAGAAAAGAGCTGAATATTTTTTTTGTATTCATGTTTGTTATGTATATAATGAATGAAGTGAATTATTTCTCCTGCTCTTTTTGTTGTGTATAAAAACATGTTTGGCTGTGCGCTTATAAGAGTGTGCGGTAATTAAGTTGAATATTGTATTTATATGAAAACCTGTTTTTTCAACAAATGAGCATCAAAGAGAGACTTACGAGCCCCAACGTTAGAGAATGTACTCTCTTTCAAGTGCGCCCAACGAACTCAGAACAGCCTGCGCATCTGCGCAGTCTGATCAGTCTTCGTTGTCCGCATGAAGAATTCTAGCATACTTGTCTATCCAAAATGCGCCCAGTGAAGGTTCTGATCAGACTGCGCGAACGCGCAGGCTGATCTGAATCTTCGCTGGGCGCATATGTCCGATGGTGCATTTTCTGATTTTGCGACTCTTATGATGTGTGCGTGCAGTGAAAACAGAGATTGGCCCGGACATTCCACTGTAGGTTATATACGTGGCGAAAAAAAATAGGGATATTTGTATGTATGGTGAAATAAAAGGAAACTAAGACATATCTGAAATCTGAAATTGATATATTTGATTACATCATTTCATTTACAGACAAACATCCATCCGTTGGAGTCTGTAGCACCAGAAGTGAATGAGAAAATTTGTATGGAAGATCACTAGGGTCACCAATAAAACCTCACAAATCTGTCAATATCGCGTATGTCCACCTACATCGCTGGAAATATCCCTTCAGAATGGCAAATGTCCGCGTGAATTTGTGAATGTTCAAATGAGTCTGAAGCCAACAGACCAAAATCGTATTTCGGAAAATCATTAAGTCAATACACACACAAGCAAAATTAGGAATGTTCAGACAGACAGACATGGACCCAAAATAAATGGGGTGTAATCCGGCGCTCGTGGAAAGTAAGCAATTCTTGGTAAGCTTGCTCCGCCCATCTGAATAGAGATTTAGAGATTAAAAACAAACCTGATTTTATAGTTTAAAACATTCTTCATACAGTGAGGAATGTTGCATGTATAGATGATTTGGACAAAATAAATGTCAAAGAGCCTGTAGTTCTAGACGACATTAATAACATGTTTGTACAAACTTTTGTTTTACCGCCATAAAAACACATATTTATTCTAGTAACAGGAACACCCCATGACGTCATTATCAAATTTTCTTAGCTTACGATGAACCTGCGCTTTACAAGCCAACTTCAAAACGATCATACGAGGGGCGTTCAGTAGCTGCGTAACTGTTATGATTATGCCATCGTCAAAATACAGGATTTGTCTTTTTTTCGAGGAGGTAGTATTAATATCACAGTGGACATAACGATTGAAAATAATGTATGAAAATAAATAAACATTGTATGTCAAAGAGTTACAACCTCTCTTTTGAAATCGGCAAGGTTCTTGACAGCATTTTATGGCCAAGTAAATTTGGTGATGCTAGAATTATTTAATTGTTAATTTTAAAGATGACGATTAAGTAGACAGTAAAGCGAAACAAGCAAAAAAAAAAATGTTTTATTGGTATTAATACCTTCTGACTCGACAGCCAATCCATAGTTTTATATTGTGGTATGGCTAAATGATGAAAAGACGCTATCATGGGAAGAAAGGCGCGTTTGGCGGCGAAATTATATATTGCACCTGTACTCAGCGTTACATAGAGGTGGTGTAGCTTTTACAAGGAAGGGTGCAATGGGATCCTCGTGTTAAGAATCTCTATTATGGAAATTGCAAACAAATTATCTACTATTCTTCGTCGCTTATGTACTTTTTTTAAAGTGTTCTTTTTATGTTATTTTAACAGTTTACTATAATTTAAAGATACTTGGCACTCTTGAATCAGCGGAAGGGGAAGAATAACGGTAGATTTTTTTTTTTCTGATCAATACCCACAAAAGTTAAATGGCCGACCTAGGATTCAAACTTAGGATCCCTCGATCTGCAGTGAGATTTTAACGCGCTACCGATTGCGCTAGGCAGGCATCACATATCAATGTCTGTCTCTGAAGATATTGGTGCGCATGCGCGTTAATAAACAGCTAAGACCCATCTCAGCCAGCGAAGCAGCAGAATCTGATAGGGTCCTTTGTGAGTCATCGATATATTCTACAGTATTAAATGAATCTGTAAGCGGACAGCGAAGGTCCTGATCAGACTGCGCGCATGCGCAGTCTGATCAGGGCCTTCACTGTACACACATGCCACGAAGGTATATTTTCGTACGATGAGGATCAACCTCTTTTATAGGACGTTGAGCATCAAGTTCTTTCCCTTGACGTATGGGAGTGGCTGCAATGGACTGATCAAAGACTGCAGTGGGACAAAGACCAGTACCATGTAGATAAAATCCGGGTACCACCCGAGATGCTCTGGATGCCAGATTTACAAATATACAACAGGTAAAGTATAAAGCGACCAAAGTGACTTGTCGATTTGATCTTTAGTGTTGAATTTAATGAGGCTTCGTCCACTGTTCAATTTAGGCATGACAGTCCGAAAATCCCGCATTCCACGTGAAACAATTATTCGCTCACCCGAACAGAAAAGAACTGTTTACGCAGTAAACGTATTATTTTAGGTATAGATATTATAATACAGTGACACTATATGTTCCCAAAGCTGTTGCCATTAAAACGAATTTGCGGTTGTAAAGAATCCTTAATGTAAGAAAGGCCTTGATTCTATTTCTATTTCAACGTAGAACTTATTTTTACATGCCAATGTGTCCTTAAGCATTAAAAGCCAACTGAACCGGGAAAGAGCATTTCCTATTAAAAAGCATGTGCATCTGACATCCGCGCAGTCTGATCAGTCTTCGCAGAGCGCTCTGTGGCTAGCCAAGGATTCAAAGCGTCTTCAGGCGGACAGCGAAGACTCTGATCAGCCTGAGCGGATGCACAGGCTGATCTGCGTCTTCGCTGGGCGCACATGCAACTTTGTAGGAAATACTGAGCCCTGGCTCAATTGTTTTACTGATTGAAATATTACAGTGTCGGCAGTGTGGTGGAGAAATATCAGCGCGTGTATGTACTTGTGTACAATGATGGTAGATGCTTTCATATTCCGGCCTACGAGATCAAAATCCCGTGTGAAGTCAGCGACCATATTGCCGCTGGTGATCACGTGACTTGTAACGTCACTGTGGGGAGCTGGACTTACTCGGCTGACGAATTATCTCTTCAGGTACCGTATTTTACCCTTAACAGGGGCAGATACAGACGAGATTCGAGAGCTTCAGTCGTATTGAATCCCCCTTTAATTCATAATGTCACTTTCATGGAAATTTTGGATACCTTTGACAAATTTAGGATACTCTGTTCACCCTAAATATTCACAATCCTCACTATTATATACTTCTTTTCAACAAGTCCATTTAACTACCTATGCATGTGTAAAATTGAATGGAAAACAGTGTAGACCCTGATCAGACGACGCGTTCTGCGGCGTCTGATCTGGGTCTTCACTGTCTGCTCAGGTCTGTCTTTCCAAATATGTAGAGTAAGTACGTTAATTTGATTAAACCGAACCCATTAGAAATCATCCAAAATCCGCCCCTGCTTAATATTCGCAGACAGACAGGTCAGTGAAAACAGTGTCGACACAGACAGACGCGACTAAATGTTCTGAAAAAAAATTATTTGGGCGTCCAACGACGATCTCCGGGTTTATAGTAAGTTAGGTAATGAGTCAGTTACTGTCCTTTCGACATCTCTTGGAAAGACGTTTTTTGCCTGGTGTTTTTTTTTAGATTTTAGATCAAAATATTTTGTTCTGATTGACCATATCTTATCAGAAACCATTTGTCTTTTCTTTTTCTGTGTTTTGTTCTCAAATATTTACACTAATATTAAATTTACGGCCAAAAGTTGGTCTGACCCATGCATTTTCTATAGTAAAGTGATTTTTTGGAATTTTTGTCTGAGAAAATATTTTTTACTTTTCTTTGCTGAATTTGAATTATTGATGTTTCACAACAATATTGTGAAAATTTCGGAAAAAATTGAATAAGTGTAACTTGTTGAAACTCTGGCTCCAAATTACCTACCCTACAGATTTCTGCATGATTTGGCTTCATTTTTGCTATGGGAAAAAGTGAAAATATTTGATTTTTTAAAAACCAATGACTAGAATAAAATGTTTTGTATATAGGTAGTTACGACAAATGGTTTTACATTAAATCATGACAAAAGTTTAAAAATTTACTTCTTTTGTGTAAAGCATCGAGCAAAAAACGACTTTCTGGAAGATGTCGAAAGCACAGTTGTGAAACTACCAATAAACACTATCCGACCTTTGGTTGAGCATGATTTTAATTCTACATAATAGGCATCAAGAAAACACGCCTATATAGTTTTGACCCTCTTAAACCCCACTTTTATATAGTAAAACTGGGGTTTACAGGGGTATAAATTAATTTTCTTATTTCTGCTTTAAAACATAGATTGTGGGTACTCGTTAGAACCGCCTCACCGAGGCGGTTCTAACAAGTACCCACAATCTATGTTTTGAGCAGAAATATGAAAATTACCAGAATTTTTCATCTAAAAGTTTTCATTTTTTGGTGGTAAAATTCTCAATATATTTGAATAGGCGTGTTTTCGTAATGGGATGCCGAGATAGTTAGTAAAACTACCAATAAACACATCAGACCTTGGGGCTGAATCCTACAGAACAAGGGAATTCAGACAGTTAATGAAATACACATAAACACAAAAGATATTCTATAACGCTAACACACCTTTGTGAAATGCATACCTCTTAGTCAAAGCTATAGATAAGATCTTTTTGAAAGCCTCTAAAATGGTAGCGTTGTTTGCAGGGCTGTCTTATTTGCTCAAACAAAATAAAAAAATAACTTTCGACTTATATTTTAACACTTTATTGTCTCGTACAATAACGTGACCTGAATCTCTGTATCACGCCTCGTGGATGTTCCCAGATCTAGGGATCACACGGGACGCTTGCGTCTCGTGTGATCCCTAGATCTGGGAACATCCACTCGACGTGATCCGGAGCCTCAGATTACGAACCATACTGTAGTGTAATATTGTGCAGACAAGATTATTTTATTGTAGTGATGATGTTCTTTCTTTGTGCATCGGTGGTTTCAGAAGTGGCGTTTACTTTGCATTTATTTGTTTTTCGTCCCTCCTTCTCTCGATGCCTCGGGAATGTTGTGCTTCGTATCACGAAAACATGCCTGTATAATTTTGACCCCATTAAACCCCACTTTTATATAGTACATGATTTTTCTTATTTCTGCTAAAAAATATAGATTGTGGGTACTCGTTAGAACCGCCTCGCCGAGGCGGTTCTAACGAGTACCCACAATCTATGTTTTAAGCCGAAATATGAAAAAATATCAGAGTTTTTTTATCTGAAAAATTTCAGTTTTTGGAGATGAAATTTTCTATATATTCGAATAGGCGTGTTTTCGTAATGATTATATTGTGTCTTATCCTACGTATCTTTTCCTGTTTATTTGCAGGAGTACCAACCGGAAAAACAAGACCGAGAACGGTTCATGCCAAATTTTATAGACTTGAACCGCTACTGGGAAGTAGAAGCTATGCACGTCATCAGAGAATCCAGAAAGTACAAATGTTGTCCCGAGGAGTACGTCACTCTTGACTACCCTATTGTACTGAGGAGGAAAAATCATCTTTGAGCAAAAATCTAGTTGCTCAGACGATCAACCTTGTAGACGCAAATGTGTTGTCTAGGCGCTTCTAATGAGTATCCAAAAACATGTGTTGTTATGGAGAAAGAAAAAAGATATCTCAGAATTATCACCAAATTCTCCTCCACAATAAGTCCTCTTTAGACGTGGCGAAAATATCCGAGGAATACGAAAACCATATTTCAACAGACTGATCAATCAGACAGCGGTTTAACCCTTGTCCTACTGAACCAGGATATACACTGCTTTTTTACAAACAGTGTAGATCCAGATCAGCTGGCTTCTGAGGAAGCCAGCTGATCTGGATCTGCACTGTTTGCCATTAAGTATGTGAATTTGTATCATTAATCCAGATCAAGTAATATGATTGGCTGAAAATCAGAAGTGGGCGTGGCATCTTGATTTATTCAGCAGGACAAGAGTTAAGTTAGGTAACCGCACCAGTCTTTAAGATGATGATACAAATATTATGGAACCAGACTACAACAAATTACGACAATCGCAAGCGCATCGACGAGTTTTATTTTATTTTTGTAACGTAGGTATTTTATAGTTGTGAAGTAGTTGACTTCATTAGAAATAAATTCAAATATAGTAAAACGAAAAGCTATGAGTTTATCTTTTAAAAGTGTGTAAATTGAGTTAAAATTATGAAAATTATGCTAGTTTAAGCGGACAGCGAAGGCCCTGATCAGACTGAACGTCAAGTGGTTTCCCTCGGTGCATGGTAGTCGAAACAATGGATTGATGATCGGCTGCAGTAGAACAAAGATGAGTAGCATGTTGATAAAATCCGGGTACCACCCGAGATGCTCTGTATGCCAGACTTAGAAATATACAACAGGTAAGTATAGACCTTTTTAAACACTACGTCACACACAGTAAGCATCATTCGAAACCTCTCGGTCTTTAACGCAGAGTACGTTCTAGTCTTGTTCCTATTGGATGGCAAAAAGTTATTGTTTACTTTTACCGGACAGTATAATTGCCGATGTCTATTCAGAAAAATAAAGCAGTTTCTTCGTCACAATTATTTCTTTTCAGAAGAGATTCTCATCGAGTGATCAATTAAATGTCATAACCAGAAATATTAACATATATTTTGACTATATAATCTATAAAACTAAGCGTAAAAATGGTCACCATAAAGCAATATTACGACTGTGCGCATACCTCTATTGTCGGAAAAATATCATTGAAACAGTTGTATTTGTCTCCGGAAAAGCAACAAGATTGCTTCTTAAAGCTGTATTTTATAACACTAGATAAAATTTACGGTCAAATATTAACCAACAGTGATTTATTTTCCAAGTGAAATATTGCTTGAATCAATTGGTATCAATGGAACCGGAAATGTTTTGCCATCCACAATTTTTGGTCACGTGGCATAACATTGTAATCACGTGGTCAGTAGCCCGGATGAAAACAATAACATTAAAAAGGTCTATAGAGCGACCAAAGTGACTTGTCGCTTTGATCATTAGAGTTAATATCAATAAGGGTACGTCCACTGTACATCTCTTCAGGTACCGCATTTTATCCTAAACAGGGGCGGGTACAGAAGAGTTTCGGAGGATTCTGTCGGACTGAAGTCCCCATTTGACTCAAAATTTCATTTTCATGGGAAAATTTGGATAAATTTGATAAATTTGGGATACCTGGGAGATTTGGATACATTTGATAAATTTGGGATACCGTATTTACCCTAAACATTCATAATCCTTACTATTATACTATCTCTTCAGCAAGTTCTGATTGTTAAGTTCTCCTTCTTTAAGGATAAGGACAGCGTATTAAAGTGGTACCGCGAAATCCGTAATGCACCATTACGAAAACACGCCCATTTAAAAATATAGAAAATTTCACCTCCAAAAACTGAAAATTTTCAGATAAAAAAATCTGATATTTTTCATATTTCTGCTCAAAACATAGATTGTGGGTATTCGTTAGAACCGCCTCGGTGAGGCGGTTCTAACGAGTACCCACAATCTATGTTTTTGAGCAGAAATATGAAAAATAATGTATACCCCTGTAAACCCCAGTTTTACTATATAAAAGTGGGGTTTAAGGGGGTCAAAATATTATATGTATGTTTTCGTGATGACGGCCAGTCCAGGGTCAACCTGGTAACGAACATACGGACGATACAGATCAGGCAGCGGAAATTCGCGTCAGCGAAGACTTCCCGGAGAGGGTTCGAAAAGTTAGAGCCTCACTTGTGAAGTTTTTAAATCAGGCGTTGAAGGCTGGCAAAGACGCTTATTTACGCTATGATAAATTAATTGTGAATGGTTATGCTTATGAATATGACTAAGTGAATTAGTGGCTAGTGCCGCTTGCATCTAAGAAATAGGGTTTTGCCGAAGACCACATACTATAAAGAGCAGTGACTCATATTTACGAAACAGCCAAAGACTGTTAGCTAATTCAAATAGACAACCTCCTGAAATACAAACAATACCTAAACATAAAGAGTATATTGATCTTAAAATCTGTAGTTGGAATGTTGAAGGTATTGCGAAATATGAAGGTCATACACAGTTTCAAACATTTTTTTTCTTCTGATTTTCTTATAGTTGGATTATGCGAGACATGGGGAGTAAAGGGAGATAATTTTGAATTTTTTTGCCTGATTACATTTCTTTTGACTTTTGTAGAAAGAAGAAACGAACTTTCCCAAGAGGATCTGATGGTGTCTTTGTTTTTGTAAAACAGAAACTAGTCAGAGACGGTATAGTGCAACGAATATTTGAAAATATTTCTGATTGTGTTATTTTGATCTTAAATGGTAAACCATCACGAAAACATACCTATATAATTTTGACCCCCTTAAACCCCACTTTTATATAGTAAAACTGGGGTTTACAGTGGTATACATTATTTTTCTTATTTCTGCTCAAAATATAGATTGTAGGTACTCGTTAGAACCGCCTCGGCGAGGCGGTTCTAACGAGTACCCAAAATCGATTTTTTGTGCAGAAATATGGAAAATATCTGAGTTTTTATCTGAAAATTTTCAGTTTTTGGAGATGAAATTTTCTATATATTTGAATAGGCGTGTTTTCGTAATGATTTCCAGTGATATTATTTAAGTATTTGCATATGTTTCTCCCAAATACTCGCCAATATATGATCTAAATAATGATAACTGTATTAAGGTGTTGAGTACCAATCTAGAGCAAGTTGTAACTGTTACAACTTTTCCAGAGGCTCATTTCCTTTTGGCAGGGGATTTAACTCTAGAATTAAAGACTTCCTTGATTATGTACCAGGTGATAACTTAAATTTTGTATTTAGTGATAATTTAGCCTATCCGATGACTTAAGAATGCAGAGACAGACCAGAGACACATAGTATAATAAATTTGGGCTGTCTTTAATTCATCACGAAAACATGCCTATGTAATTTTGACCCCCTTAAACCCCACTTGTATATAGTAAAACTGGGGTTTACAGGGGTATACATTATTTTTCTTATTTCTGCTCAAAAACATAGATTGTGGGTACTCGTTAGAACCGCCTCGCCGAGGCGGTTCTAACGAGTACCCACAATCTATGTTTTGAGCAGAAATATGAAAAATATCAGAGTGTTTGATCTGAAAATTTTCAGTTTTTCGATATGAAATTTTCTATATATTTGAATAGGCGTGTTTTCGTAATGGAACTTTGTTGCACTTATGGAATTCATGTTCTGAATGGGCGATTATTTAGAGATACAGATTGTAATTTTACATGTATTGCAAATGACGGTTATAGTATCGTTGATTACATGGTTGCATCAACACATTTATTTCAATTTTTTACAGACTTTAGTTTTGGTAATATGGATAGATCTGTACATTTTCCACTGTTTTGTAGTATCCGTCTTGAACTGAATACGCGACATAACAATTTAAGTTCAGACGATGATCTGGAAATATGGACTAAGTATAGATGGAATCCTGCATCAAAATCGTCATATATGGTTCGCTTTCGAAATAATTTTGCCCAGTTTGAAACTAGTTTGAATGAAAATCCTCTAGATTCATTTATTTCAATTTTACCAAGCTTTATAGATATTATCAAGACGTCAGCTGTAGATATGTTAAAAAGAAGTCGTGTTTCATTTCAATCCCATGGTTCGATAATGAATGTTATTCTATTAAAAGAGCTAAATCTCGTGCACTTAGACGGTATAGAATTTTTAACGATAGACACCATTTAGATACATATAAAACTTTGAGAAATAAGTTAAAGAGTATATAAGAGTACTTGACGAAATAAGAATTATTTTTATTCTAAACTACGAACATTACGAAAACACGCCTATTCAAATATATTGAAAATTTTACAACCAAAAAAGGAAAATATTCGGATAAAAAATTCTTATATTTTTTTATATATATTTCTGCTCAAAGCATAGATTGTGGGTAGTTGGAACCGCCTCAGTTCTAAGAAATGCCCACAATCTATGTTTTTAGCAAATAACAAAAATAATGTATACCCCTGTAAACCCCAGTTTTACTATATAAAAGTGGGGCTTAAGGGGGTCAAAATTGTATGGGCGTGTTTTTGTGATGAGAAAAAAATTCGATTTCTTCGAAGAAAGATCCTCGCAAATTTTGAAAAACGCTGAAGGAAAGTAACCCTTCTAGTCCTCAAAACAGTAACTTGATTAGTTAGATTATTTTCGCAATTTGTTAACTTCGCAGAATATTGATAATAATGGACAAAATGGGAATGTCTTGTTTCTTAATGCACGACAAAACTTAGATTGTAGTCAATTAAATGTACCCATTACCAGAAGACTTGATAAGGAGGAGTATTTGATGATAATTCTAGGATAATTTTTTCCAGTTTTCCATGAAAACATATGTTGTGGGTACTCATTAGAAGCGCCTCAGCGAGGCGCTTCTAATGAGTACCCACAACATATGTTTTTATGGATAAATAAGAAAAATTATCCCAGAATTATCACCTGCTACTCCTCCTTAACAAGTCCCCTGCCCATTACTAAGACTGAAGTAGCCGATAGTATAAAACAACTTCACGTCAATAAGTCTCCTGGGCCAGATGGCATCTGTGTTGCGTTGTACAAATGCATCACTGATATTATTTTGCCATTTCTAAAGAAACTGTTTCATGAAATATTTGACAAAGGCGACTTTCCAAATGCTTGGAGTAAACATTTGATAGCGCCTCTTCACAAAAAAGGGCCCCATCACCAAAACATACCTATATAATTTTGACCCCCTTAAACCCCACTTTTATAGAGTAAAACTGGGGTTTACCGGAGTATACATTATTTTTCTTATTTCTGCTCAAAAACATACATTGTGGGTACTCGTTAGAACCGACTCACCGAGGCGGTTCTAACGAGTACCCATAACCTATGTTTTGAGCAGAAATATGAAAAATATCAGCGTTTTTATCTGAAAATTTTCAATTTTTTGGAGGTGAAATTTTCTATATATTTGAATAGGCGTGTTTTCGTAATGCATTTTTATCCCAATAATTTTTGTGGAATTTCTTTAATGGATTCACTGTGTAAAATATACATGAACATGAACATATTAAATATACTTCTGACCAAATGGTGCGACAACTTCAATGTAATTGATGAGGCACAGGCTAGATTCAGGAAAAAGTATTCTACCATCGACACTTGTTTTACTTTGATGGCTTTAGCTCAAAGGTACATTTCTAAGAAAAACGTCGTTTTTTATTGCATATTCGTGGATTTTGCCAAAGCGTTCGATAATATTGGTCACGAAACACTAGGAGCTGCACTTACGAGGAAAAATATTGATGGCAAATTTTTGGACATCCTAAAATCAACATATTCTAAATTACAGTCATGTGTTAAAATTGATGATAAATTAACAGAGTATTTTGAATGTACCATCGGGACCAGACAGGGTTGTGTAGCAAGTCCTATAATTTTTTCATTGTTTATCAATGATCTTCTTGTTAACTGCTTACGTGAAAACTGCGGTAATGTTATATTTGTTTCTCGTGAAGCTGATAATTTACTCACGCTCCTATTTACAGATGGTGTTGCTGGCTTTTCGCACACGTAAAGCTACAGAGAATTATTGACTGCATAGCCAATTTTTGTGATAGTGTTGGTGTGAAGATAATTCTAGATATTGAGAATTTAACTCCAAAAACTGAAAATTTTCAGATAAAGGACTCTGATATTTTTTCTTATTTCTGCACAAAACATAGATTGTGGGTAATCGTTAGAACCGCCTCGGCGAGGCGGTTCTAACGAGTACCCACAATCTATTTTTTGAGCAGAAATAAGAAAAATAATATATACCCCTGTAAACCCCAGTTTTACAATATAAAAGTGAGGTTTGAGGGGGTCAATATTATATAGGCATGTTTTCGTGATGTGTGTCGTTTCTTGTGTCATTATTTCTTCCGCGTCTCGCCTTCATTTGGTGTCTCGGGAGGGCTGTGCTTCATGATTTTAGCGTTTTCTGAGTTTCTTCACTTGTTTTTTTTTTTTGACAGGAGTACCAGCCGGGAAAACCAGACCCAGATCAGTTTATGCTAGATTGTAAAAACTTATCCCGCTACTGGAAGTAGAAACTATGCACATCATCAAAACATTCAAAAAGTACGAATGTTGTCCTGAAAAGTACGTTGATTGTACAGAAGAGGAAAAATCATCTTTGAACAAAAGTCTAGTTGTCGTCTGTACAAGGTACAAATTCCGATGGAAAGAAGTTTTCGCTAACTAAAGACGATCAACCTTTTAGACGCAAATGTTTTGCCTAGGCACTTCTAATGAGTATACTTAACTTGTGTTGTTGTGGAGAAATAAGAAAGATAGCTCAGAATTACCACTAAAAACTCCACCATGACGAGTCCTCTTTGGACGTGGCGAAAAAGTCCGAGGAATACGAAAACTATATTTCAACAGACTGGTCAGTCGGACGGCGGTTTAAGTTAGGTAATCGCACCGGTCTCTAAGATGATGATACTAATGTTGTGGAACCAGACTACAACACATTACGACAACCGCAAGCGTATCGACGAGTTTTAACTTTTTTGTAACGTAGAAGATTTATAGTTGATGTTTTTAAAGGGAAACGCGCAAAAGCGTGTAAACTATGGAAAGTATGCTTTTTAACGATATAATTTTAACTTGTGCTGATTGAAGATATGATTTTGACTTTGACATTGATAATATAAAGGGTAAACATGGTATGTCTTCAAGAAAAGAACAGACGAGAAGTAGTGATGATTACGACTTCACCATGCCGGCCGGCGTTCATATAAAGGATAAGACTGCTACATGTAATATGTTGAAAAGTCATGTCTTCCCATCACGAAAACATGCCTATATAATTTTGACCCCCTTAAACCCCACTTTTATGTAGTACAATTGGGGTTTACAGGGGTATACATTATTTTTCTTATTTCTGCTCAAAAACATAGATTATGGGTACTCGTTAGAACCGCCTCACCGAGGCGGTTCTAACGAGTACCCACAATCTATGTTTTGAGCAGAAATATGAAAAAATATCAATTTTTATCGGAAAATTTTTCATTTTTTTGGTGGTAAAATTTTCAATATATTTGAATAGGCGTGCTTTCGTAATGTCCAAAGTGCTGGTCCAATTTAAGTACAACTTTCAATACTCAGGACTGTCTGTTAAAACATTTCTTTTTAAATACACAAGCAATGTACGTATTTGTCCTAAAGATTGGAATACCGTACCTCCTTGTCATCCTTGTCCTAAATCTGGAATAATAGGATACTCGGTTTTATCGAACCTGGTCATGGTCATGTGATCCGCACCCCTGCTCGTGCATCCTAGCGCCGGCTTAACCCATTGTAGACTGAATGGACTCCCCAGCACTATATTTTGGAAGATTCTATTTTCAATTTTAGGTATGTCAGGCTATGTGATATACATAGTCCTAGAGAAAATGGTTTAACTATTTGCAAACAGTGGAGACCCTGATCGGACGCCGCGTTCTGCGGCGTCTGATCTGGGTCTGCACTGTTTGCCAATTACCCGTTTTAGGGTTTCCAGACTACAATGGGTTAAGCGATACCCCATTTTCAAATGATACTGAATAGGCTCACTGTTAAAAAAATACCATTAGTATAAACTACAAAGTCATGAAGTATGAG